>JAWRVZ010000300.1:360000-550000 GCA_037043235.1 Rhodeus uyekii | reverse complement strand
ATAAATGCATTGCACACACAGACACACAGCTAAAAGAGAGCAGTCAAAGCTACACACAACTGCTGTTGAGTGACTCGATGTTTGGCCTGATCGCTCTCTCTCATGCCCTCAGCATGATGCTAAACAGACCAGATGATGACTTGAGAAACTATGTGTGTGTGTGTGTGTGTGATACTCGCTGATCACTCTTATCTTCATTCATCTGGCCAACGGTTCACTTTCAGGCTGCATTTTTGTCCCTTGATAAATTTTGTTCATGTAAACGAGTGGCTCACTGCATCTGAAATTGCGTACAGTACAGTATATGAGATGGACACTGTTTAGTTATCGTAACCAGCCCTGATTTAGCTGGTTCGGGTGTGTTCGATGACACTATTTTCTTTTTAATCAAGTCAAATCACCTTTATTTATATAGTGCTTTTTTCAATAGAGATTGTTTCAAAGCAGTTTTACAGAGATGACAGGAATGCGATGAAACAGAGATTCAATCAATACTATTGATGATATTAAGTGTCCCCACTGTAGAGCTGCTTTACAGCTGAAATGAGCTCTGTTTGCATCATTAAATCACGGGTTCATCTGTGTTGTGTAAAGCGCTATAGAAATAAAGGTGACTTGACTGTAACTGAGGTTGGAGCTGAACTGCAGGACAGTGGAGGAGGATTGGACACCCCTGCTGATATATAACTTACTTCATAAGCATTAGAAAAGTACATTCATGTAGAATGAAAGTCTGTGGTGTAGACGTACTGCACCCGTCACTGCCATTCATAAATCCTCTCCTGCGGCCTCATGGGATTGGGAAGTGTCCAAATGCCACCTCAACAGAAGGTCATCCGGGTACTTTCCCTCGACTCTTTTATGAATACAGTAATGCCTTGACATATGAGCATAATCCGTTCCAGGACTAAGCTCGTAACTCAAATTGCTCATATATCAAATCATTGTTTCGCCTCAGAAGCTGATATTTATTATTATTGAACACTCATAACTCGTGCTGCTCCCAGCTTAATACTGGTGAATCACTCGTTGCCCCCGGTAACCCCCGCTGTAAAACCAAGCTGCCTCTAGTGGAGATCATATGCAATTACCCATAAATGAGGAGCTTGAGCTGCTGCGAGTGCTGAACACCTCTAGCGTCTGGAAGCTGCTCGTATCTCAAATACTTACTCGTATCTCTAATATTTACTCGTATCTCAAATATTTACTCGTATCTCAAATATTTACTCGTATATCAAATATTTACTCGTATCTCAAATATTTACTAACATCTCAAATATTTACTTGTATCTCAAATATTTACTCGTATCTCAAATATTTACTCGTATCTCAAATATTTACTTGTATCTCAAATATTTACTCATATCTCAAATATTTACTCATATCTCAAATATTTACTCACATCTCAAATATTTACTCACATCTCAAATATTTACTCGTATCTCAAATATTTACTCGTATCTCAAATATTTACTCGTATCTCAAATATTTACTCACATCTCAAATATTTACTCGCATGTCAAATATTTATTCGTATCTCAAATATTTACTCACATCTCATATTTACTCACATCTCAAATATTTACTCACATCTCAAATATTTACTCACATCTCAAATATTTACTCGCATCTCAAATATTTTCTCGTATCTCAAATATTTACTCGCATCTCAAATATTTACTCGCATCTCAAATATTTACTCACATCTCAAATATTTACTCGCATCTCAAATATTTACTTGTATCTCAAATATTTACTCACATCTCAAATATTTACTCACATCTCAAATATTTTCTCACATCTCAAATATTTACTCGCATCTCAAATATTTACTCGCATCTCAAATATTTACTCGCATCTCAAATATTTACTCGTATCTCAAATATTTACTCGCATCTCAAATATTTACTCGCATCTCAAATATTTACTCGCATCTCAAATATTTACTCGCATCTCAAATATTTACTCGCATCTCAAATATTTACTCGTATCTCAAATATTTACTCGTATCTCAAATATTTACTTGTATCTCAAATATTTACTCGTATCTCAAAGCAAAAATTGCTCAAAGGCTTGCTCGTATCTCAGAACACTCATGTCAAGACGCTCGTATCTCGAGGTATTATTGTTGTGCGGAAGTAGGCACATTCTGACACAGCGCCGTGTCAATCAAACTCACTGATGCAATATCTGTTGTTACAGCAACCATGTGGAGGACCAGGATGTGAAGTTGACCAATGAGAATCAGATCATCCACCAGCACAAGAAGAAACAGACCGCAGACCCAGGTGCTCAAAATCATCCTCAAATCAACTCATTGTTTTACATGTAGCCCGTGTGAGCTTTACCTCACTAGCCGAGCATAACATAAAACCTTCAGTAAAATAAAAGTGTTGAATGTGTTTCCTTGCAGCTCTGCGGCCCAAAACCTGCATGACAGACGCGCGCAAACACGGGAAACAGCGCTACTGACAGCAAGACCAAAGCAGGTTTTCTTTTTCTTTTCCCCTCTGGGAATATCTGGGAAACTCAGTGACCTCAACACACACACACACACACACTCCAACTGTATGATTAAGCTGTATATTGATTTTGCTTTGATGTTGTTGTATCACTTTTGACAGTAATCTCTATGAAGTCTCTTTAAAGTAAGTGTCCTTTGTGATTTTGGATTGAAGTTCATGCATAATGTGCGTTTCTATTCATGTCTGTTACACTTTGGATTATATGAATTTATAGCTTGTATGTCCAACAGCCATATTTGAAATATTTCAACAGTCTAATTGTGTAGAAATTTCACAATAACTCAGTAACATTACGTACTTACAATGTTTCAGATTTACACACTTTCTAAGTCTTTCACAGTTCATCCAAAACACTTTTACAAATATTATGCAAATGCTGCCAGTTTACCTCAAATTAAAGCCACTGTAAATATGATTAAATATCACCTACCACTTAATTGTTTGTCTTATTTTTGTTTTTGCTATGCAGATGTAAATCAACACCGTTATTATTTATGTAGAGTTGCAGAAATCTTTACTTGAGTTCGGGAATACGTTCATAGCTACAGATTGTAATGTTGAATAACCTTAAACACACTTTCAGTGGTGAATACAGTAATGCCTTGAGATACGAGCATAATCCGTTCCAGGACCTGCTCGTATCTCAAATCATTTTCCTCATTAGAAATAACAGAAATAAAATAATCTGTTCCGGCCCTTTAAAAAACTCCTTATTAGTGATAATAACAATGGAAAAAACTTGTTTTTAATTGCTATAAAGCCGTCATTAGCCGCTACTGTATCGTCTGTCCCGAAGGCAAGAACTCGTAATTAAAACCACATTTAATCTTATATCACAGGTATCCTTATATACTATATTTGTGTGTGTGTGTGTCTCTATAGCAATTAAAAACGTTTTTTTTCATTGTTATTAGCACTAATAAGGGAGTTTTTTAAAGGGCCGGAACAGAATTTTTCCCCCCGTTACTTCTTATGTGAAAAATGATTTGAGATACGAGCAACTTGAGTTACGAACTCGTCCTGGAACGGATTATGCTCATATCTCCAGATTTTATTGTACTGTATAAGAGCCTTAACAAACTCTCAAATCTTCAAAGTTTTGATGTCACCAACATGGTGAACTTTACCAGACCCATCCCGCTAATCTGCAATGCTGTACAATCTGATGCCCACTGGGTTTTATTGTGAGCAACATGCATTGAAAAATTGTTGACAGGGACTCCATGAATCACACAAACACAGATTCACTTTTCAGTGCCTGAGAATTTAATGTGGAATCATTTACGTAAGGAATTACATGAACAATCTGTCTCGTCCGTCAGCCTGACAGGTGCGTTTTTGAGCAATCTTTGATAAGGCCCTGTTCGGCTGGGACGAGACCATACCACAGACAGACGCGTTTGTGTTCCCTGATGCAGCGCTTCAGAGACACGGATCCTCAGATCTTCCCTGGGAACGTGCCGTCGTCCCTCTGACCGTCCCATTTCTCAATCTGAGACACACCAAATATTGAGAGTTTATGATCAATTCTGCGGTTTCTGCTGTGGACAGAGGTTGGGAATGAGGGGATATTTACCCAGGAAAGAGGACAGAGAGACTTGTAGACCCTCTTGTACCAGTCACACGGGGCAGTGTCCACACCTTTGGCATCCAGAGCTTTCTGGCATCGGTAATAATCTAGAAAAAATAATACATGGTACCACGGTAATATAGTGTTCTCTGAAAGTAATCTCAAAAAAGCATATCGGTTCTGTTTGAAAATAATAGAAAATGCAATGAATTTTAACTGATTTAGGTATTATTATCTAATTATTATCTATTAATAGATAATAATTAGGGGGGGGGGGGTATCTACAAAAAGTACATACATTACCATTAAAATGTTTGGAGTTGGTAAGATTTTTGTGAAGTGAAGCTGAATTTATTAGATGATAAATACAGTAAAACAGTGTAATATTATATCAGTGTAAAACAGCTGTTTTCTATGTGAATATATAGTAGTGTCATTTATTCCTGTGATTAAAGCTGAATTTATTAGATGATAAATACAGTAAAACAGTGTAATATTATATCAGTGTAAAACAGCTGTTTTCTATGTGAATATATAGTAAAGTGTCATTTATTCCTGTGATTAAAGCTGAATTTATTAGATGATAAAAACAGTAAAAAAGTGTAATATTGATTGATTGATTGATTGATTGATTGATTGATTGATTGATTGATTGATTGATTGACTAGAAAGAACGGAATTTATTTGAAGCCAGAACTTTTGCAATATCATAAATGTATTTAAGGTCACTTTTGATGAAATTTGTGTTATTGCTGAATACTTTTTCTTCTTTTTTAAGTGGCCCCAAACTTTTCCAGCAGAATATGCTGGATTGTCCTGAAAGCGGTTTGTATGTGTGTGTGTGTGTGTGTGTGTGTGTGCGTGCGTGCGTGTGTGTGTGTGTGTGTGTCTGTGTGTGTGTGTGTTGGACTGACCCAGGTAATTCTGCCAGCAGTTTCTGGTCTGGTTCTGGTTCGGGAATCTCGCATCAAACGGTGCAGTCCGGTATTTCTCCAGCTTCTGCTGAATGTCCTCCGCCATGACTCAAATATAAGTATCTCGACACTAAACAATCTGACACATATATACACACATGCTTAAGTCATATGCAAAACAAAAATAACCAGTCTCTCGCTCCGCAATGCAGAGGTTTCGTAAAAATGCCCATATAAGTCCATAATCCTGCTTCAGTTTAGCATGAAAAACATTCACGAGACTAATCTATTTATATTCTATCTCTAACCTAATGACAGGCCTTTATACAGGACAGGAAATGCGCGCAAATGACGAATATATACATGCATTAAAGCAGATAATTAAGATTACAATAGCGCATCTCAGGTATTATGTTTCATTTATTATTCACTGTAAATGGAGATTCGTTTTGTGTTTTAAACAGACTCGATGCCCTTGGCATTATGATCACCAGACATTCGCACTTTCACTTTTACAGTGACAATCGATATATGATCTCATGTTTAAAAATGCATTTTAATAAAAGGCGTTCAATTACAGCATGCAATTAAAGCATTTATAATGTGCTTTACCTGTGTGAGGCTGCCGGCTGTGCAAAGTGACTTTAGTTCAGTGTCACACAATCCTCATCCACTTGTTTCGTGTGTGTGTGTGTGGGTGCGCTCGTGAGTGTGTGTGTGCGCGTGCAGTTCTTCACACACGGTATGGCGGACTCAGGTCACATTGAAGCGACAGGATGCGATGAGCTTCACGAAACAAACACCAGACGCCCTCATGTGATTAAACACACGTGCATTAGAGATATAAAGCAAATAATCGTGCATTTATTATATGTGCATTCATTAAAGTAACTCAAGAGAAGCATGACATGTCATCATACGGACATTGCATTGTGTCGCGCGCTCCATGGTTAATATTTAATCTGTGGATAATCAACTGGAGATAGTTTATGTACTGTACTTTCCCATTACTTTTTTTTACTCTTTGTTTATTGAGATGTAACACACTGTAGTAATATATTACAACAATATTAAGTATAAAAATATTTAACATAATAATAATAATCAATGTTTGTGGGTAATGCATTAGAAGAAACTTGAGTTATGTAATCAGATTACTTTTTTCAAGTAACTTAAAGTAACATTACTTTTCAATTTACAACTAACTATCTGAGTTACTTTCTTAGATAATTACGCGAGTTCTTTGTTTTCCACGTATTGACTGACGCGTCTCTCATGATGAGAGAAATCAGGAGTCGGTGTGTGTGTGAACATGAGGATTATTGTACTTTTACTTTAAATGTGAGCGTTTATTAATCTCACTGTCACAAAAAACACATTCATATTCCTCAAAATGAATAAAATCAGTGAAATGCAGAATTAGAATATTACCCAAACCTTCAATAATTTAATATTTCAATGCATTTAATCTCACTTGTTGCACTGCTGGCCATTTTTATGGATTAATCTCTCTCTTTTATTGATTGATGTCTCGCCGCTGAGCTTCAGTAATTCAGTTCAACCATCATCAGAAATGTCTTTATATGTTTAATTGTTATTGTTGAAGTAAGTGTTAAAGTTTCTTCTCCTAATGCAGAACACGTGTCAATCTGCATTTCCTTCAGCATTAATATTTACATTCTGCTGTGAAAGTGCTTTACATTTGCACAAAATACAACTTTTTTGTTATTGAAAACAAAGTAATGCAAAAGTAATGTTATGCATTACTTCTCTCAAAAAAGTAACCCAATTAGTTGCTTTTTAAGGAAGTAGACTCATTGATTGTGTGCATATGTTGTAATGCATTACCTATCACACAGTAACATTTTTTAAATCATTCCCTATATAACTAAAATCAGAGTTTGAAATAAATTGTATAAAGAGTTTACAAATATCCATCGACAAACAAAAGGACATATTATTGATCCACTTTAGGTAGCTTTTCCACTTTCTATGCAGTACAAGTTATTAGACGCTTTACTTGGTTTACACCCGTCAGTGAGTTTATGAGTGCTGCTAATATGCGATATTCTCAGGGAAAATCCCCCAAAATAAACATCTCTGATGTCCTGTTTTGTGAAGTTTATAGGGTTTTTATTTTAGCGTAGTATTTGCCTAAACACACACGATTTAAATCATTTTTGTGCACTGAAACTCATATCTGGAACGGCTGCACTGGGATCCTGCACAAGTTAATACTGAAGCAAAAGGTAAAAATAACATTAAAGCAGCTTGAGCCTGTTAATAGCTGCAGTATCACATACAGGGACATTTCCAGGAATTCAGGGGCCCCTGACTGTGTTCTGCTCTGGGGCTCTTACCTTTTTAAAAATAAAAATGGAAAGATTTTTTGCAGGCACAACTGGACCCGCGGGCGCCTACAGTTTAACCGCACTCGATCCGGCTGCTGTGAAAGATGGAAAGTATTTTGAATGTGAAGTATTTTGGCATGCAGCTCAGATGGAATCACATGACAAGATCCCAATGATTGATTCATGCAATGGTGAGCAGAGTTGGGGAAAGTTACTTTGAAAAGTAATGCATTACAATGTTGAGCATTACATTACTTTTTCTCGCATCTGGGTTGGGTTTGACTGATTTATTGTTGACTTGTCGCTCCATTTCACTGGTTTGAATCCTACCTATCTCTCACAGACAGATCTTTCATGGTTGTCTGGTGCGGAAGATCTCCAGAGAATGTCAACTGATCAACGGTGTTCCTCAGGGCTCAGTCCTTGGACCGCTTCTCTTCTCCATGTACACCACATCACTGGGTCCCATCATGCAGGCACACAGTTTCTCCTATCACTGCTACGCAGATGACACTCAGCTCTACCTATTATTTCAACCAGATGATCCAACGGTGGCTGCGAGAATCACAAGCTGCCTAGCGGACATCTCGACATGGATGAAAGAGCATCATCTGCAGCTCAACCTGGCAAAGACGGAGCTTCTCGTCTTTCCTTCTGATCCAACTCTACAGTCTGACTTCACCGTCCAGATCGGCTCCTCGACAAGGTATGGCAGAAATCTTGGAATTATATTTGAGGACCAGCTGACCTTCAAAGATCACGTCGCAAAGACGCCTCGATCATGCAGGTTTGCACTGCGCAACATCAGGCCGTTCTTCACTGAGCAACAAAACTTTTGTACTACTATGTGTGATGTTTAAAACTTTATATTGTGAGCACTTTTGCATCTTCAGGATGAATCGCTTTCTGTATTCCTCAAATTGTTAGTTGCTTTGGATAAAAAGCATTTGCTAAATGAATAAATGTAAAACGTATGATATTAAATATTCATGAGCTAAGCTTGACCAAGTTGATTGAAGAAAATAAGCATTAAACAACCAAGAAATAAGAACTAATCCTGCGTTAAAACGCTAAAAACAAAACAAATAGAGGCATTGAGTGCATTACTTTTATTATAGCGTAACAATGCAATCAAATCAATGCAACTCAAATAAAGACAGAAAACAGCAGACATAATTTTTTTTGACCTGATCGACAGGTTTACAGAATCAGTGAACCTAAACCAATTATTAATAATAATATATCTCACTCTAATAAATACAAAGCATCAAGTTATCTGACTTATTTTAGTACATAATCCACAGTGATATCGTTGACTTTGGCATCTTTGGATTGAAAGGCATCTGATCTTCTGCGAATAGAGACGATCCACAGCAAACACAAGGCCACAAAAAGCTCTGATTTTGATATAATAAACTAAAGATAAGATTCTGCTCATTAAATTCAAAGAAATATGTACACCCCTGCTTTAAACTAAATGCATTTTATAGAGAAGACCCACAACAGCAGATAGAACGACACTCCTAACGGCACCTGTAGTGATTTCAGCTTCCCATTTAAGGCACTAAATGTACAAAGTTCCCCAGTATTGCAAAAGTGCGTCTTTAACAACAGCAGCAGCAGAAACAGCAGACAAAAACCACTAATACATCATTTAAACCAAACTCAAAGTCTCCATCCTAACAGCAGCAAAACTGCACTGCAAATCGAAAACTAAACTTCTTTTCTACGCTTGTTTTAGTGTAGCTTTATATGAATGAAACACCGCAGATTTCATTTATCACTCCTCTATGACACGAAACACTCACAATGAATCTCATCTCCAGGTTTCAGGAATCAAAAGGAGGGAAAGTCTATTTTTAGGACTACTATTTGTGGCTAATTTCCAAACAAATCCTTCACGAGCCAGACGGTGTGAGACTCATCTTTATATAAAATCCCTGATCATTCTGAATATAAACGTACCTCTTGATAGTCACCTGCTTTACAGTAGCTCATAACAGTCATAAAGTGTCCTTTCTGAATGAATACATTCACTATAGTACTGGTGATTTGGTTTAGTGCCTTGGGTTTTAAGTACAGCTTTCATCGAGTCTAAGACTTGGATATAACAGATATTCATAAGCTCTGTTTTGGATTTCAAAAGTGCAAGTTGTACATGCAGCCAGTGGCGTTTGGCCGTACAAGCTTTGGTTGAAGGATTAGTGTTTAAATATGAAGTGCACATGGTTGTGTTTCAGAAGAGAGCATCACTGAAGCGCAGCATGTGGAAGGCCTCCTTCACCGACTTCTCCATGTCTTCAGAAACCGCTTCATCCGCCGCGACTCCCAGAACGCCGCTCTCCGACACGTCATCCTTGATCTTCCGTTTGGTCAGCATCACCGGCTCCGTCCCGCTCATTTCCTCACGCCGCCGTCCGTCCGGTCCGGTCAGAACGAGGTAACAGGCGTGCCGACCTCGCTCCAGCAGTGTGGCTAAACAGACGCAGCATTTTAACAAACCGGACTTACAAAACGTTGACATTTAAAGGAACTGGCAGCTGCAATCTTTAACCCAACACACGTTCACCCGTCAGAGAAATGTCAGCAAATCCAAATACACAGAATGTTACATTAAAGTTACAGCAGCAAAAGCAGTGAACAAAAATTATTGCAAGCAGTAATTAAAAGGCTAAGCAACACAGAGGCATCAGACCAACTGCAAAGGAGACGATTTGAAGATTTGAAGATTTGAACAGGTTGAAAGTCATAAATACAGTGATGTGACATTATTTAGTCACCTAATGTTCATTGCTTTTGAACAATCGGTGGAGCTGACGCCAAATTGATCTAAACATTAAAATATAAATATAAAATATCTATCAACACGAAATCCACAAATTTTTCCGACATGGTCTGAAACGGTCATTTGCCTGACTTGAATTTGGCAAACCGTGCAGAAAAAGGTTCATCAAATGGTTGTTTATGGAAAAATTGGCATCTATGCTCTCGGTGATGTCCCAAGGAATCCATTACAAATGACACAACTAATCAAAAGCTATTTGCATAAAGAAAAAAAAGTAATTATAATTTTAGTCTAGGAACTTTTTGAGCTCCTTCAGGATGTGGCGGTTGTTGAGTTTCACCCTAAGCCTAAAGAATAAAAATGGAGGGAAACTTTACATGAAGGAAAATTATGGGATAAAATAAAATCGAATCATCTTGAGCCTAAGGAAAAAAATTAAGAATTTTATTTCTAGCACTTACGGTTCAAAAGTTATTTAACTTTGGAGAGTTGGTGACGCTAGAGGGATTGAGGTAGAGACTCCCAAAATACTCTGGTTAATGTTCACACCATCTTATACATGTGTGCCAAATTTTTTACCAAACTTTTCTATGGGCTGCCATAGACTCAAGAGTGGAAGTAGTAGTAGAAGAATACTAAGGGAAACAATAAAGAGGTGTAAGAAACCTTGACTAACATTATAAGATCAAGGCCTGGTTTCACAGACAGGGTTTAGATTAAGCCAGGATTAGGCCTTAGTTCAATTAGGACATTTAAGTAGATACAAATAAAATGTAAATGTAAAACTAAGGTGGCCCTCTAGTGGAGATCATATGCAATTACCCCATAAATGTATATAAGATACACCACAGGAAGACTCGCTGGAGATGCGTACAGACGTCGACGAACACGTGAAGTGAACGAGTGAAGCACGTGAGCTGCTCAGAGTGTTCGAACACCTAGCGTACGCATCTCTCAGCTGCTCATATCTCAAATATTTAATCGTAAAATATTTAATCAAAAATTGCTGGAAGGCTTGCTCATATCTCAAAGCATTTATTGTAATTTAAGATATGTTTTCAGTTCAAACAGTCTGAAACTGGCTTAATCCTCGTCTGTGAAACCAAGGGATTAGTTATAAAAAAAAAGCATATGGTTAGACAAGTCTTGATAATATTGTGAATAAGAGATACCCATGAAAGAGACAATGTTCTGTGCAGAATTTCTTCTTTCAAGCAGCAGTTGGGAGTATCGAGGATGCATCAGGAATGATGACTGTGCCTGAATATCAATGACAAACACAAACGCATCTGTGTGTTATATCTGCTGTGTGTGTGTTTATGTGTGTGTGTTATGCTCTTACTGTCTGGTTGCTGTGACTCTGTCCCCAGAGCATGAACACTGAGTATGTGTTGTGCGTGAGGACCGACGCCGGACGAGGACTCGGAGTCCAGAACAGCAGATTCACCTTCCACAGGACGACTCCAGTCTGTCCACTGAGAACCATCACCTAAAACATAAAGAAGTCTCTAATGCTCACCAGAGTTGCATTTATTTGATCGAAAGTACAGTAAAAATAGTGACATTGTGAAATATTATTACAGCTTAAAATAAGTGTTTTCTATGTGAATATATAGTAAAGTGTCATTTATTCCTGTAATTAAAGCTGAATTTATTAGATGATAAATACAGTAAAACAGTGTAATATTATATCAGTGTAAACAGCTGTTTTCTATGTGAATATATAGTAAAGTGTCATTTATTCCTGTGATTAAAGCTGAATTTATTAGATGATAAATACAGTAAAACAGTGTAATATTATATCAGTGTAAAACAGCTGTTTTCTATGTGAATATATAGTAAAGTGTCATTTATTCCTGTGATTAAAGCTGAATTTATTAGATGATAAATACAGTAAAACAGTGTAATATTATATCAGTGTAAAACAGTTGTTTTCTATGTGAATATATAGTAAAGTGTCATTTATTCCTGTGATTAAAGCTGAATTTATTAGATGATAAATACAGTAAAACAGTGTAATATTATATCAGTGTAAAACAGCTGTTTTCTATGTGAATATATAGTAAAGTGTCATTTATTCCTGTGATTAAAGCTGAATTTATTAGATGATAAATACAGTAAAACAGTGTAATATTATATCAGTGTAAAACAGCTGTTTTCTATGTGAATATATAGTAAAGTGTCATTTATTCCTGTGATTAAAGCTGAATTTATTAGATGATAAATACAGTAAAACAGTGTAATATTATATCAGTGTAAAACAGCTGTTTTCTATGTGAATATATAGTAAAGTGTCATTTATTCCTGTGATTAAAGCTGAATTTATTAGATGATAAATACAGTAAAACAGTGTAATATTATATCAGTGTAAAACAGTTGTTTTCTATGTGAATATATAGTAAAGTGTCATTTATTCCTGTGATTAAAGCTGAATTTATTAGATGATAAATACAGTAAAACAGTGTAATATTATATCAGTGTAAAACAGCTGTTTTCTATGTGAATATATAGTAAAGTGTCATTTATTCCTGTGATTAAAGCTGAATTTATTAGATGATAAATACAGTAAAACAGTGTAATATTATATCAGTGTAAAACAGCTGTTTTCTATGTGAATATATAGTAAAGTGTCATTTATTCCTGTGATTAAAGCTGAATTTATTAGATGATAAATACAGTAAAACAGTGTAATATTATATCAGTGTAAAACAGCTGTTTTCTATGTGAATATATAGTAAAGTGTCATTTATTCCTGTGATTAAAGCTGAATTTATTAGATGATAAATACAGTAAAACAGTGTAATATTATATCAGTGTAAAACAGATGTTTTCTATGTGAATATATAGTAAAGTGTTATTTATTCCTGTGATTAAAGCTGAATTTATTAGATGATAAATACAGTAAAACAGTGTAATATTATATCAGTGTAAAACAGCTGTTTTCTATGTGAATATATAGTAAAGTGATATTTATTCCTGTGATTAAAGCTGAATTTATTAGATGATAAATACAGTAAAACAGTGTAATATTATATCAGTGTAAAACAGCTGTTTTCTATGTGAATATATAGTAAAGTGATATTTATTCCTGTGATTAAAGCCGAATTTATTAGATGATACAGTAAAACAGTGTAATATTATATCAGTGTAAAACAGCTGTTTTCTATGTGAATATATAGTAAAGTGTCATTTATTCATGTGATTAAAGCTGAATTTATTATAATTAAGTTTTTTTTTACAAGGGAAATCAGGGTAAAAAGGATATTCTACTATTACCATTACACTTTGCACCTCAAATTATTATTATTATTAATATCAATTTGGTCACTCACTCTTTTGGTGGCATTGCCCGCGTCTTCCTCTATCATTATGTCTGGATTTCCATCTTTGTCGAACTGCCCAATTGTGGGCTCACTAGAAACACAGACAGGAAAGCATCAGCGTGACGCAGATCAATCTTCCAGGGTTGTTTGAGCGGTTACCTTACCTGAGCAGAGCGCTGGTGTTGCTGCTCCACGCCGTCTGCAGTTTGTCTGTGAGCAGCAGACACACGCTGGACTCGGTTTGGACCAGCAGAGATGGAGAACTCCCGCCAGGAACCACCGAAACATGCTTCAGCGATTTAGACCTGATCAGAAGAAACCCAGAACATAATCATGACTGGAGAAACAGAAAGAGAGTGAAGAGGTTTCGCCCACAGCCCTCATTACTGATAGAGGGAGATCAATCTGGTGTGTCTGTCGGTCTTTTCCTCCCAGTTTGTCTCAGTCTTC
Source organism: Rhodeus uyekii (assembly GCA_037043235.1). NCBI lineage: Eukaryota > Metazoa > Chordata > Actinopteri > Cypriniformes > Acheilognathidae > Rhodeus > Rhodeus uyekii. The sequence goes on along the minus strand of JAWRVZ010000300.1, from coordinate 536,082 downwards.
AGCGCAGACTCCAGTCCAGCCTGAGCGCGAGCCGCCAGATGCCGTAAGCTGACCGCGTACAGCCCAGAGTCTGCGGACAGAGGAAGAGACTGGTGAGCTCTGAGGAAGTTAAGGAGAAGAGATGGTGAGAGCAGCAACACACCTGTGAGTAACAGCAGGTACAGAGCGCCGCTGGCTGTTCTGAACGACAGATGACCGAAAACCTCAACGCCCACAACAATATTCACGCTTGAGCCCATCTGATCACCCGACTTCCCGGAGAAAAACGCCAGCTCGATCTAAAGCAGGAGGGAGATTACTGTCATCACCATGAACGGGCTTGCCTGTAGTGCAGTAACAGTAGAGTAGAGCTTGCAACGCCACGGTGAATGTCAGAATGTCAATGTGTTTCTAATGCGATGAAAGTGGCTTTGGGTAAAAGTGTTTTCCAAATGCAGAAATGCGAATGTAAATGAAGCATTAGAATGTTAATGTGTGTGTGAGTGTGTGTGTGTGTGTGTGTGTGAGTGTATGTGTGTGTGTGAGAGAGTGAGTGTGTGAGTTGTACCGGTATGGGTGTGACTGATGGTGTTTCAGGATTATATGAAAGCACAGCAAAGTCCTCGGTTCCATCAGCATTCAGATCCACAGCGCTGATCAGCGGCAGATTTCCATTCATCACTGCAGAACGAGACTTCTGCCACACAATCTTACCTGACGGAACCAAAGCAGCAAAATGTTTACAAATGCACTTTCATATAATATTACACTGTTTTACTGTATTTATCATCTAATAAATTCAGCTTTAATCACAGGAATAAATGACACTTTCCTATATATTCACATAGAAAACAGCTGTTTTACACTGATATAATATTACACTGTTTTACTGTATTTATCATCTAATAAATTCAGCTTTAATCACAGGAATAAATGACACTTTACTATATATTCACATAGAAAACAGCTGTTTTACACTGATGTAATATTACACTGTTTTACTGTATTTATGATTTAATAAATTCAGCTTTAATCACAGGAATAAATGACATTTTACTATATATTCACATAGAAAACAGCTGTTTTACACTGTTTTACTGTATTCATCATCTAATAAATTCAGCTTTAATCACAGGAATAAATGACACTTTACTATATATTCACAAAAAAACAGTTCTTTTCAACATTACTGTTTTTTTAATCAAATAAATGCAGCCTAGGTGAGCAGAAAAAAACTTATTCAAAGACATTTTTTAAAAATCTACCCTAAACTTTCGATAGTGTGAGTCATAATATTGATGTGGTACTAGTTTAATCACATATGTCCAGATCTGTGTAATGTATGCTGTACCGGACTGTTTGTCGACCGCCGTGAGATTGTCTGCGTGAGCAACCAGACATCCTGTTCCTTCATGTCCGAGCCCCTTCACGCCGCACTCCACCCACTCAAACTCAGCAGATAACGGCCGTTGCCAAAGTGTCTTCCCATCAGTGCCATCAACAGCCATTAAAACCGTGCATGGGACTGATAAACCTGAGGAAACAAACCATCACTTCAGGAAGCATAATTCCACGTTTTTCAGGAAGTTTGGGTCTGATCTTCACATAAAACTACACAAGCTACAACTGAACAACTTTCCGGTGGTTTTGGTGTTTTCCACAGAAGAAAGCCAACAGTAAGTGCATTTGTGCGTGTGGTTTTAAGCTTACCTTCACTCAAACACGTGTTGCGGCCGGCGTCAGCATCCCTGTACATGAAGAACACATCCAAGACTTTGTCTTCATTAGCGTCCTCAACAGCCAGGAAATTATACGTGGCTGTAACAGATAAACACATTCAGGATCCCATTGGAAATGCATGAGCATTGCTGCTGTGTTTTTGACGTGGTCACCTGCAGCAGGAAACGTTCGGTTCCAGGTGGGCTGATACTGCGGCCGTACGGGGCAGGGAAGGATGAAGGAAAAGGCGAAGACAACCAGCAGACACAGGAAGAGAGAGAAGAGGAACGCAGCTGTGCGCCAGCCCGTCAGGCGGGAGAAACCCAGCTTTCCTGCGCAGCTTTTCTCCTTGGACTCGCCCCCTTCTGCCTCCACACCCTTCAGAGGCTCCGCCTCAAACCCACGATCTGATGACGCGTCTGCCATCTCACACCAGCAGAACCACTGCAAGACACACACAATCATAAGGTGATTAGCAAAACAAATGATCAAATATTCCAGAACAATCCAAGAGAGTGAGTTACGCCTGGATCAATATATATATATATATATATGTGTGTGTGTGTGTGTGTGTGTGTGTGTGTATACACTCAGCTAAAGCATTATTAGGAACACACACTAATACTGTGTTTGAGCCTCTTTCTCCTTCAGAACTGCCTTAATTCTACGTGGCATTGATTCAACAAGCTGCTGAAAGCATTCTTTAGAAATGTTGGTCATATTGATCGGAGCATCTTGCAGTTGATGGAGATTTGTGGGATGCACATCCAGGACACGAAGCTCCCGTTCCTCCACATCCCAAAGATGCTCTATTGGGTTGAGATCTGGTGACTGTGGGGCATTTTAGTGCCGTGAACTCATTGTCATGATCAAGAAACCAATTTGAAATGATTCCAGCTTTGTGACATAGTGCATTATCCTGCTGGAAGCAGCATCAGAGGATGGTACATGGTGGTCATGAAGGGATGGACATGGTCAGAAACAATGCTCAGGTGGGCCGTGGCATTTAAACAATGCCCGATTGGCTCTAAAGGGCCTAAAGTGTGGCAAGAAAACATCATCCACACCATTACACCACCACCACCAGCCTGCACAGTGGTAACAAGGCATGACGGATCCATTTTCTCATTCTGTTTACACCAAATTCTGACTCTGCCATCTGAATGCCTCAACAAAAATCCAGACTCATCAGACCAGCAACATTATTCCAGTCTTCAAATGTCTAATTTTGGTGACTCGTGCAAATTGTGCCTCTTTTTCCTATTTGTAGTGGAGATGAGTGGTGCCCGGTGGGTCTTCTGCTGTTGTAGCCCATCCGCCTCAAGGTTGTGCGTGTTGTGGCTTCACAAATGCTTTGCTGCAAACCTCGGTTGTAACGAGTGGTTATTTCAGTCAATGTTGCTCTTCTATCAGCTTGAATCAGTCGCCCATGACCTCTGACCTCTAGCATCAACAAGGCATTTTCTCCCACAGGACTGCCGCATACTGGATGTTTTTTCCCTTTTCACAGCATTCTCTGTAAACCCTAGAAATGGTTGTGTGTGAAAATCCCAGTAAGTGAGCAGATTGTGAAACACTCAGACCGGCCCGTCTGGCAGCAACAACCATGCCACACTCAAAACTGCTGAAATCTCCTTTCTTTCCCATTCTGACATTCAGTTTGGAGTTCAGGAGATTGTCTTGAGCAGGAACAATCCTTAAACGCATTGAAGCAGCTGCATGTGATTGGTTGATTAGATGATTGCATTAATGAGAAATTGAACAGCTGTTCCTAATAATCCTTTAGGTGAGTGTATACATGTATATAGGCACACACACACACACACACATAAATATATAGACACACACGTATATATATTTATATATATGTATGCATTTGTAAAATTACACCATAATCAATTAGTTTAGATAATGAAGAAAAAAAATCTAAAATTCATTAATAATTTAATATAAAATCCAGTACATTAACAATACTTTATGACTGTATAGCACATAGAGACTCACAGCATTTTAAAACACAAAATATAAGGTTGTTAGTCAACGAACTCAAAGAAACAAATAATGGCCAACTAATTCTTCTAGTTCACAGTTCCTTCCTACCTGAATGAAACCCTGTGTGTTCAGTGACAGCAGCCCTGATCAAAACATCTGCATCCAGTGCCTGCGTCCACTGAAACACAACAAACCCCGCGTCTCTTCCCATCCAGAGCGTTCTGTGTCCGACAGAAGCTGCTGTTAAACAACAACACAACAAACCGGTGGAACTAGAAGGGCCCGGGGCCAAACAAACACCCCTTTCTGGAAACTAGCATTCAGATGGCAAACACATTTCAACCACAGAAGCACAAACTCTAACCGCTTACTGTATGCATACACAAACACACAATATAATAACATCATCTTGTGCATTTAACAGACTTAAAGGCGTTTATTGGGGAAATATATGTAATAACTACGTAATGTAACTATGCAATCAGATTAGTTTTCCAAGTAACTAGTAAAGCAATGCTTTACTTTTCAGTTCACAACTAAATATCAAATAATAAAAAATAAAAAAATAAAATAAATCGGAATAAGGGAAGCGCTGACATAAACAGTTTGGCCGATAAATCATAATATTACCTGAATGCCTGATTACAAAAACAAAACAATTATGATACTCATACCTTTATACAGCCAATATAACAGACTTGTTTTGTTGCACTGACCATATATATTTTTTTATTTTTATTTTTATATTTATGATTTGAAGTGATTTCAAATCATATTTCAAGCAAGTCAAACCCATCATATCAAACAATCTCATCTGAAGGAATAATGCATTATTTACCTGCTTTAATACATCGGCCAAATTTTCTTATGGGACCAATATTGATAACGTTAGAAATATTAATATTAAATATTAACTTATATATTTAAAAATATACATACATTGTATTTAATCTCACTTTATTGACCTTCAGTGATTCAATTCAATCATTAGCAGAAATGTCTTTATAAGTTTAGTTGTTATTGCTGTGAAAGTGCTTTACATTTGCCCCAGAAATAGAACTTTTTTGTTATTAAAACACAATCAATGAGGGAAAAGTAACGCAAAAGTAACGTAACGCATTACTTCTCTCAAAAAAGTAACTCACGATTAGTTCATTTTTAAGGGAGTGATGCAATATTATAAATGCATTATTCATTTCCCCCAAAACTGATTTATATTCATCCTAATCCTGTTCTATGGCATAAAACGACAACCACAAATTAACTAAGTGCACATTAGTTAGACAACTAACTGGTTTTTCTTCATTAACCAAAACAAAAGGTTGAATGTAACTCAGATTTATCCCTTTAATTCGCCAGCTTTACTCTCAGACCGAACAGAAACAAGCGAATAAACTTGGGAAAATACTTTTCTTGAGGATCAAAACAAACCTGGTGAATGACAGACTCGATTCTCGCTTCAGTTTCACAACTACACTTCCGGGTACGGCAACTCGACAGGGACACACACACAAAAAAAGCGATTTAATTCCGATTGTTCTTGAATTTAATACAGCAATTGCTTAAAAGGCAAGAATACACTTTACATTAAATTGCCTCCTTTTTTAAATTAATACATTTAAAAAATAGTATTGTTAGTATAAAATTATTAGTAATTTTACACTTTACACAGAAATGTACTGTAATTTATTATATTGTGAAAAATATTTTTTATAAATAAAAATATATTATATTAATTTCAAAGTTTAGTTAAAATGGGCTTTGCTGATTTAATATTGATGTTATCACTGTGTTACAGGCTTTGTTATTTAAGTTTTATTATTATTATTGTTATTATTATTATTATTACGTATTATCATTATTATGTAAAAAAATTCCTAATACTCATAATATCAGTGTTTGTGGGGAAACGCATTACAAGTAACTTTAAATTATTTTTTTAAGTTACTAGAAAAGTAACTCATTACTTTTAAAGTTACAACTAAATATCTGAGGTACTTTATCAAATAAGTAACTCAAGTAACTTTGTTTTCCACGTATTGACTGACTTCCATGTATGAGAGAAATGAGGATTATTGTAGATTTAGACTAAATTTGAGCATTTGTTAATCTCACTGTCACAAAAACGGATTCACATTTCTTGATTTTATGAATAAAATCAGTGAAATGCAGAATCAGAATATTACGCAAAAATTCAATAATATGAAACGTGTAATAAAACAAATATTTAAATGCATTTAATCTCACTTTATTTACCTTCAGTGATTCAGATCAATCATAAGCAGACATTTCTTTATATGTTTAGTTGTTATTGCTGTGTAAGTGCTTTACATTTGCCCCCAAAACAGAACATTTTGTTAATAAAACACAATAAAACAAACAAGATGATAGGAAAAGTAATGCAAAAGCAACGTAATGCATTACTTATTACTTAACGCATTATCTTTAAGGGAGTAATGCAATATTATAATGCATTTTTAATTTCCCCCAAAACTGATTCATCATAATCCTGTTCTATGCCATTAAACAACCACAAATTAACTAAGAGTATATTAGTTAGACAAATAACTAGTTTCCTTTCATTAACCAAAACACAATATTTGTGTTGATTGTAACTAACACTAAATATCCCTAAGGCTTTATCTAAGGCATTGCTGATGGAAGTTAGATAAAGAAATAAGCAACTTGTCAGGTAAACAACGATGCATGGTATAGCGCACGTCCCCTTTAAGATGACGTAGCGCACTCTGATTGGCCGCTCGCCCATTTCGCTGGTGACGAGAGCAGCGGCGGCGACAGACGCAGGAGCGAGGCGGTTCGCAGATGATTTAAACTGTAATTTTTATGGTAAAATCCCCCTAACCCTTGCGAGGTGAGCGCTTAATTGTGTCGGGATGTCGGCCCAGGCTCAGATGCGAGCTCTGCTGGATCAGCTGATGGGAACGTCGAGGGATGGTGAGTGTTAGCTGCGTGCTAACGGCTCTGAGAGCATTTGTGAAGGCCGCGCGCTCACAGTATAACAACAATCCAGTCAAATATTACAAATAACTTCTCATGATATGAACCACAGCCTTGAGATTAGCTAAATGCAGCAGCATTTCCTCTTGAAACGCTTCAGTTTAATGTTTGTGTCCGTGAATAACGACGTTAGCTGGTGTTTTGGGAATGCTAAGCTAACAGCACCAGCTTTTCCAATGACGCGTTATAACCGTTCATTTATAAGTCAGAGGTCAATTATAACTCTTACACATTTATTAAAGAGTTGAGAGATTAATTTTTAGAAGGAATAATCTTTATTCATCCTATGATGTCTTTATGTGAAACTCCTAATAATTGACAGCACTATTAATAGCAGGAATTTTGTTATTGCTATATTAGTGATGGCTCAATATGTCATCAGGGGCAATTAATTAGCTGATATTTGGCCGTTTTGACAGACTTGTAAATATTTTGATAATCGATTAATATTGTGGGAAACTTAAGCTTAAATAGCGAAATGTGTAGTCATAAATGCATGTGGATTTATTTGACCTAAATAGATACACGCATACATATATAATACACACATACTTTTATTTATATATATATATATATATATATATAACATACTTTTATATATATTCACACATGCATGCATATATAATACACACACACTTTTATATATACACACATATGCATGCATATATAATACACATACTTTTATATATATGTACACATACTTGCTGTCAAAATGGCAAGTGTATATAAAAGTATGTTTAGTGGACTTTGGCCATTTCAATGAGTGTTTTGCATAATACTTTATAAATGCGTTAATACTTTTTGTCACCCGTCTATTTATCGTTATCGGCTACATGGACATAAAATGAAATGTTGTTTCCCAAAAAACGAATGCATGCATTAAATCTGAAGACGCTTTGCCAAGAGGAAATATGGCTTTTTTTGTCTCTTCTTTTTTTAGCCAGTGTGTTAAGAATTTGATCAGCTCAAGAGGATTTTAAGATGAGTAAACAACCCAAGGGACTTGAGCAGATGCACTTGAATTTGTTGAATTGGGTTTTTACTGGCTGTACGAAATCTCACCCTCCGTGTGAATGAAGCGACTGTCTTTGTGAATGCTGAGATGAATTCATATGCTTCCCGTACATTTGTTTCATACAGACTGAACAATTGTGGCCCCTTTATTCTATTCATTAAGGTTCAGTGTATGTTTGCCAGCCTACATCTGCAAGGGAGTTGCAGAAAAGCCTCATGTTCATCGAGCCGTGAGTCACCAATGCTTTTTAAAGCTGTTATGAATATGAAAAAACAATACTGTTTGCTTTCCAGCAGTAACTGTTTTACACATCATCACGCTAGTTGGTAACGTAAGAGTGATCCGAGGGGAAACGAAGCTTCTGCCCAGGCGGGTGTTTAATACTCTGATGCCGACCTGAGCGTCTTTCCTTACACGTATGCCTTAAAAAAACAAGTAAAGGAAAGAGTCCGCCGACGTCTTCACTTTTACTCTTCTGTATCATTCCCAACTTCCTCATTACAGGTTTGGGCAAGGAAAGCTTTTCCCTTTAAACTTTTAGAGGCTGGGACGGCAGGAGGGGTTCTGAGTGGGAGAAACTCGCAGTGTGTATCAATTAACCTTTCACTTTAGTTTTCAATGTCTTATTTCATCTTGGTGAGCTTGTTCAACATCTTGTATTGGCTGCTGTTAACATGCACATTAGATTCTGTATGTATTCATGAGGGAAATGCATTTAAAGTACAAGATGACTGTCTGAAACATCCCTCTCTGATCCGCTACACATCCCACACACCTTTGCACTCAATCGGCATTATAAAAGCATACAAATTAGGGCTGAGCGACATGTATATTAATGTTTCTGTCTCTAACGTTTATCAACATCTTGAATAGTTTGATTTTAGCCATTACACTTTTAAATGCTAGTCTCTGATTTTAAGCTTCATTTGCAAAAGCATAATTGAATTATGCGACTTATTCTTTCACTATGTGGTATTTTTCATGTATTAAAATGCGTTTTATAAATAAATCTTGTATTTTTATTGAATCATGTTTAAGGCTAAATGTAAGATATTACTCAGTTCTAACACACTGAATATTAGTTAATCTATATAGTGACTGAACTGATAATAACAGACTGCTAGCTTCTTGAGTTGGATTATTATCAGATGCTACTGATTTATTTGTAGACGTTCACATTAAAGAAACAGGCCTTGGGTCAGTGAAAGTTTAACGTCTCTTTACTTTGTCATGTAACGAAGATTATCGTATCTGACACTCAAACACATGCTGTCCGCACTCAGATCTCATGATTTCGTCTGTGACCCTTGGCCGCAAAGTTATCAGTGTGTAGTGCCGCTGTGTGTATGTGTGTGTGAGACACGAGCGAGTGTGTGTGTGGTCTCATTCAATGTCAATTATGTGCTGTGTCCTTGCAGGAGATGAGTCGAGACAGCGGGTTAAATTCACAGACGAGCGCGTCTGCAAATCGCACCTGCTCAACTGCTGCCCGCATGACATCCTCTCTGGAACGGTGAGAGGAAACACACATTACGACGCTTAACACTTTATTTATGCGGCGGATCGATTACATGTTGTGCTCGTGTGTTTGCAGCGCATGGACCTCGGCGAGTGCTCTAAGATCCATGATCTGGCGCTGAGAGCTGACTATGAGATTGCGTCTAAAGAGAGAGACCTGTTCTTTGAACTGGATGTAAGTGACTCGTTCAGTAGAGATCGTCTGCTAGTGGTTTCAGTGAGTTTGTTTGATGTGTGTGTGTGTGTCATGTAGGCGGTGGATCACCTGGAGTCGTTTATTGCTGACTGCGACCGCAGGACTGAGTTGGCCAAGAAACGTCTCGCCGAGACACAGGAAGAGATCAGTGCTGAGGTGGCTGCAAAGGTATGAACACTTACAGTATTCCTGTGTCTCTAATGGTAGAGAGCAGTGCTTGCAACACCAAGGTCATGGGTTCGATCCCCAGGGAAAGCAAGATGATTAGAATGTCAATGTGTTTCTTGAATGCAATGATAAATGTATGAAGTGTTAATGCAAGTTGGTAATCAATAATATCTGAGTTTTAGGTCATTTATGCATAAAAGTGACGAGTCGTATAAATGTGCACATACAACTGTGTGAGTTGTCTTTCGTGTGACGAGTGTTTGAGTTATTAGATTGTCTAAAGGACACGGGGTTGTGTGATCGGTGTCTTATGTGCTTTGTGTGTGTTCGTCAGGCAGAAAAGGTTCACGAGCTGAACGAGGAGATCGGGAAGCTGCTGGCGAAGGCTGAGCAGCTCGGGGCCGAGGGGAATGTAGACGAAGCCCAGAAAGTTCTACAGGAGGTTGAGAAAGTCCGGACTAAGAAGAAGGATGCGGAGGTTAGAAAACATGCTTTTATTACTTATGTTTTGTTGCTTTATTTCCCAGCACAGGCTGTCACATTAATAGGTTTGTAGTGCTTTGTGTTCGTCTTCTCTGTTGGTTCACCTGTATGTTGTTGTTGTTGTTGTTTACAGGAAGAGTACAGGAACTCAATGCCCGCCTCCAGTTTCCAGCAGCAGAAGCTGCGTGTGTGTGAGGTTTGCTCCGCCTACTTGGGCCTCCATGATAACGACCGGCGTCTCGCGGACCACTTTGGTGGCAAACTGCACTTGGGCTTCATCCAGATCCGAGAGAAGCTGGAGCAGCTGAAGGTAACGGGTCGCCTGAACCAGGTCCCGGCAGGGGTGTAGAGCCGTGACTCACACAGCGTTTCTTTACAGAAAACCGTGCAGGACAAACAGGAGAGGCGGAACCAAGAGCGACTGAAGAGGAGGGAAGAGCGGGAGAAAGAGGAGAGGATGAAAAAGCGGTGAGGAGATTTTATGTGATAAGAGCCCTTATTTTTGTGAAAGATGTTGTTTTTTTGTGTATTTATACATGTTCTTTTATTTATTTCAGTAAATGCATGACGTTTCTAACGTCAATAAACCACGAACGGTTATATATTTTTTAATCTATTTTAACCACAATGTTTTTTCTCTGTAGGACCAAGTCGCGCAGCCGAGAACGCAAGAGGTCAGTCGCTCACTTTACGTTCATCTTACCAGCTAATATCTGTCATAATACAACAAGAAAGATAAAGAAGGCCTGAGGTTGTCAAAGTGGTGAATAAAATCATGGTTCAGACACTCCTGGAAATATGTTTTTTAAAAATGTGACTTTAATGAATTTATGTGTTTTTTGTACTCTATTCTGTAGCAGTTTTCTATTCTCAGCTGTGAAATATCATTTGGCTCAAGCACTTTTGAGTTTAAACGTTTAGCTAACTTCTTGGCAAGCTGTGGCTAATTTGTGAGCAAATTTGTTTATTCAGATTCGTTTATAAACCATTTAAATTTACTTAATGAACAGTCTAAATCAAAATAAAATCCATATCTATTTATTGCAAATTGCATTCATAAATATTCTGTATTGTAAAATTGGACACTTATGTTTGTTTGCAGGTCTCGTTCTCGTGAGCGCGACCGAGAGCGCAGACGCCGGCGTTCCCGCTCCGCATCACGAGAGAAGCGCCGCTCCCGTTCTCGCTCCAAAGAGCGCGACAGACGCCGGAGACACCGGTCCCGATCCAGATCCCGCTCGCGGCACAGCCGAGAACACTCACACAAGTAACTACTGAATGCTTTCTCTCTCATTATAGTTTGTATACAAACTTGCTTTTGCATTGCTGTCAAACAAACCCTACATTATCTTGTGTGTGTGTGTGTGTGTGTGTGTGTTAGGTCTTCCCGGGACCGTGATCGTGAGCGGGACAGCAAGCACAGTTCATCTGAGCGGAGATCAGACGGGCTGAACGGCAGGACAGAATCTCGCCGTCATGATGACAGAGAGGCGGGAGAGATCTGAGTCGTCTCATAACACACACACACACACCGCTCGCACACATATACCCACTTTTTTTATTTATCATGTTTGCTTCGTCTGTAGTAAACTGCACATGCCATTCATTAAAGTCTCTGTAGTCTTTAATATCTCAGTCCAGTGAGAATTGAACCCGTCTGATCCACTGTCCGGTGTTGAATCACTTTTGTTTTTGATTTGTTTCTTCTCAAAAGTATGTAATACCGCTTTCTTTTGCCCCTCCATAATGTTTTTTTGGGGGGATTGGGTTTTTATTTTCTACTCTTGTTCTGAGTGGATGTGTGCATGTTTTGCACGGAGCTCATTCTACTTTGAAAGCTGTTCTGAGGTCAGTTTAAACGCCCTTTCTTTAAGTATAGCTGCAGTAATTCCCCATAGAGAGAGAGAGAGACTGAGCTCATTCACTCTGTTTCAGTAGCAGAGGTGTAGGAGTTTCATCAGTCCTTCATGGCATACTGTTTCACAGTTACTATGTACATGATCTTTTATAATGCCGTTTTGATTTCATGTTGTCCTTATTAAAGTGCATTAAATGGTTTTATGAATTTAAACGGTGTTTGTCATTAATGATGAAGTCTTTTTCAGCTATTTTATTTATCCCATTAATTTGGGCAATAAACGTCTAGACATATTTTTCAAGATATTGCTTGCCACTTTCATTCAAGACTGAGTTTAAAGCTTTAAAGAAAGATTTGTTTTTGTGAATGAGCACAAAATGTGATGATTTGAACTTTTTTTTTTTTTGCTATAATTGCATTCAAAATTTAGAAAGATATTGATTTTATATGATTGTAGTTGTTGTATCCAGACTAGAAGATTTCTGAGGTGTTTAAAGAGGAGAGGTTTTTTTTAGCGTCAGTTTAATTTTGTTTTCCGTTCTAGTTCATCAATGTCGAACAATATTTATTTTTTCTTATTTTAACTTATATGAGCGATATGACTAAGCTAATATCCTGGTTTCTATTATATGTAAGATCAAATGTTTCATCATAATAATAATAATAACCAAATTCCCTCACGTAGCCGACAGACAGCGTCGTGACGCAAGGTGTACCGCGTCACTTCCGGCAACGTCACCGTGACGCCACAGCCAAAACAACCGAAACACGATGCTAGCGTCTCTCAGCCGCGAGTAAAAATGTCGTGTTTCTAGCGATCGCCGATGAAAGCGTTGGAGATTCGTCGTCTTAATGTCATGATATGGTCGAACTATGAGTTTGGCAGCGTTTATATCGGGACAAGAGAGCGAAAAGTAATCATAAAAGCCCCAGTGTAGCAACCGGTTTGCTAACGACAGGCGTCATCCCAGCACTCAGACCCGGTACGCCCGAAATAACACATCTTTTACTTGTACAACAGCAGATTTAAAGTCAGAAGTGTTTATTCTCTCGAGCGAGCGTGTGAAGCGCCTGTGGTGTCAGACACATGCCGTTCTGCTCGAGCTTCACTTCTCATCGCCATTCATTTGCATGTAATGATCAGTTTTACTAATTTCTGATGATTTAAATTGAGTGAGTTTTGCTGGAGGAGTCCGGCATCATCTGACAGCTGTCAGGGGCTGAGCAGAGTCCACATGTGTGTGTGTGTTATGCAGTTTATAAGCTACAAACTATAAACAGTTATTGTAGTCTGCATATGTGTAATGTATGGTGTTGTGTGTATATATGTCATATGTGTGTTGTTGTTGTTGTTGTTTGTATGTTAATGCAATCTGCATGTTGTACTTGTTTTTGTGTGTATGTATGTCATGCATGTTGTTATTGTTGTATGTATATGCAATATGTGTGTTGTATTGTGTGTGGATGTTATGCATGTTGTTGTTGTGGATGTGTTTATGTATGTATAACATACATACACACAACATGTATAACATACACGTTGTTGTTGTATGTATGCAATATGTGTGTTGTATTGTGTGTGGATGTTATGCATGTTGTTGTTGATGTGTGTATGTATGTTATACATGTTGTGTGTGTGTTATACATGTTGTTGTTGTTGTATGTATGCAATATGTGTGTTGTTGTGTATGTATGTTATGCATGTTGTTGGTGTGTGTAATGTATGAATATGCGTGTTGTTGTTGTGTGTATGTCTTATTTCAGTCTGCATATATGTAATATGTGTGTTGTTGTTGTGTGTATGCATGTTAGGCATGTTGTAGTGTGTGTGTATATGTAATGTATGTTATGCATGTTGTTGTTGTTGTTGTTGTGTATGTATGTTATACATGTTGTTGTAGTGTGTGTGTCTGTGTGTATTTATGTAATGGATGTTATGCATTTTGTTGCTGTGTGTACATATGTTACTTCACTCTGCATGTGTGTGTAATATGTGTGTTGTGTCTCTGCAGTGTGAGAGGTTAGCAGGTATCTGGATCCCCGGGACAGGCCGGTGCTCACCGAAGAGACGGGGAACAGGATCGGGAAGCAGGGCGGAGCGGCCACCGCAGAGCCTGTGGAGAAGATGGCGAGCAGCCCGGAGAAAAGCTCCTCGGCGCAGGAGCTCAAAGAGCAGGGGAACCGCCTGTTCCTCAGCCGCAAATACCAGGAGGCCGTCACCTGCTACAGCAAAGCCATTGTGAGTCAGGCGTTCACGTCAATGTGCCGGGGCTTTTCCTCACCATTACTGATCAGACGTGTGGAGTAATGTTCATGTGTTGAGAGTCTCTTCTGCTCACCAAGGCTGCTTTTATTTTACATTCATGCATTTATCAGACGCTTTTATCATTGCATGCAAGAAACACATTGACATTCTAATCCGTTCTTGCTTTCCCTGGGAGTCGAACCCATTGTGTTGACGTTGCAAGCGCCACTCTCTACTGTTAGAACTACAGGAAAGCATTTATTCATTTAGCAGACGCTTTTATTCAAAGCAACTTACAACTGATGAAAGCGATTCGTTGCGAAGCGGCGGATGAACATAAGAAGTGCTCAAAACACAAAGTGTGAGACAGTGTGTAGAGCGTTATAAGATAGAAAGAGAGACAGATTTGATACAAAGATACAGTAATATTGTGGGATTTTAAACAAATGCTCAAGAATGTGTGATTGGATGATTATTGCAGTGATTATTATGTTTCTAGCATGTTTTATGTTCAGCAGTTTGGGACGTGCTGGAGGAAACTTTACAGAGTGACGGACTCTTGTATTGATAATACAAGATCTGGAACAAGCATTGATGCAACTCTTGATGGAAATAAATGTTGGGATATTATTTCTATCAAGAGGTGCATCAATATTTGGTCAAGATCTTAAATCTGAGCACTGTCCCCTCAATTCAGGAGTCTTTTCCGTGTGGAGTTTGCATGTTCTCCTCGTGTCGGGGTGGGTTTTGACATACAGGTTAGGTGGATTGAACACGCCTAATGGTCCGTAGGAGTGTGTGTGAGTGTATCTGGTGTAAAACCTGTGCCAAATCCAGTGTGTGTGTGTGTGTGTGTGTGATGAAGCGGACCTGAAAATGAGCAGGAGGAACACTTGGAGAATATATTACGCCAGTCTTCAGCGTCACATGATCCTTCACAAATTATTCTACTCAATAAAAATTTGAGTATCATTATTAATGTTGAAAATACTTCATATTTTTTGGAAATCATGATACACTACCATTCAAAAGTAAGATTTGATTTAACAACGATGCCTTATATTGATCAAAAGTGACCGAGACATTTCTAATGTTACAAAAGGTTCTATTTCAAGTAAATGCTGTTCTTTTGAACTTTCTATTAATCAAAGAATCCTGAAAAAAGCGCATCTCTATTTATACCCAAAAATATTAAGCAGCAAACACTTTTATCGTAATAGGTTTAGTTATTAATAAATGATCATCAAATCATCATATTAGAATGATTTATGAAGGATCATGTGACACTGAAGACTGGAGTAATGATGCTGAAAATACAACTTTAATCACAGGAATAAATGACACTTTACTATATATTCACATAGAAAACAGCTGTTTTACACTGATATAATATTAAACTGTTTTACTGTATTTATCATCTAATAAATTCAGCTTTAATCACAGGAATAAATGACACTTTACTATATATTCACATAGAAAACAGCTGTTTTACACTGATATAATATTACACTGTTTTACTGTATTTATCATCTAATAAATACAGCTTTAATCACAGGAATAAATGACACTTTACTATATATTCACATAGAAAACAGCTGTTTTACACTGATATAATATGACACTGTTTTACTGTATTTATCATCTAATAAATTCAGCTTTAATCACAGGAATAAATGACACTTTACTATATATTCACATAGAAAACAGCTGTTTTACACTGATATAATATGACACTGTTTTACTGTATTTATCATCTAATAAATTCAGCTTTAATCACAGGAATAAATGACACTTTACTATATATTCACATAGAAAACAGCTGTTTTACACTGATATAATATGACACTGTTTTACTGTATTTATCATCTAATAAATTCAGCTTTAATCACAGGAATAAATGACACTTTACTATATATTCACATAGAAAACAGCTGTTTTACACTGATATAATATGACACTGTTTTACTGTATTTATCATCTAATAAATTCAGCTTTAATCTCAGGAATAAATGACACTTTACTATATATTCACATAGAAAACAGCTGTTTTACACTGATATAATATGACACTGTTTTACTGTATTTATCATCTAATAAATTCAGCTTTAATCACAGGAATAAATGACACTTTACTATATATTCACATAGAAAACAGCTGTTTTACACTGATATAATATGACACTGTTTTACTGTATTTATCATCTAATAAATTCAGCTTTAATCACAGGAATAAATGACACTTTACTATATATTCACATAGAAAACAGCTGTTTTACACTGATATAATATGACACTGTTTTACTGTATTTATCATCTAATAAATTCAGCTTTAATCACAGGAATAAATGACACTTTACTATATATTCACATAGAAAACAGCTGTTTTACACTGATATAATATGACACTGTTTTACTGTATTTATCATCTAATAAATTCAGCTTTAATCTCAGGAATAAATGACACTTTACTATATATTCACATAGAAAACAGCTGTTTTACACTGATATAATATTACACTGTTTTACTGTATTTATCATCTAATAAATGCAGCTTTAATCACAGGAATAAATGACACTTTACTATATATTCACATAGAAAACAGCTGTTTTACACTGATATAATATTACACTGTTTTACTGTATTTATCATCTAATAAATTCAGCTTTAATCACAGGAATAAATGACACTTTACTATATATTCACATAGAAAACAGCTGTTTTACACTGATATAATATTACACTGTTTTACTGTATTTATCATCTAATAAATTCAGCTTTAATCACAGGAATAAATGACACTTTACTATATATTCACATAGAAAACAGCTGTTTTACACTGATATAATATTACACTGTTTTACTGTATTTATCATCTAATAAATGCAGCTTTAATCACAGGAATAAATGACACTTTACTATATATTCACATAGAAAACAGCTGTTTTACACTGATATAATATTACACTGTTTTACTGTATTTATCATCTAATAAATTCAGCTTTAATCACAGGAATAAATGACACTTTACTATATATTCACATAGAAAACAACTGTTTTACACTGATATAATATTACACTGTTTTACTGTATTTATCATCTAATAAATT
Source organism: Rhodeus uyekii (assembly GCA_037043235.1). Classification (NCBI taxonomy): domain Eukaryota; kingdom Metazoa; phylum Chordata; class Actinopteri; order Cypriniformes; family Acheilognathidae; genus Rhodeus; species Rhodeus uyekii. Next base: position 518,783 of record JAWRVZ010000300.1, on the reverse strand, counting down.
CAGCTTTAATCACAGGAATAAATGACACTTTACTATATATTCACATAGAAAACAGCTGTTTTACACTGATATAATATTACACTGTTTTACTGTATTTATCATCTAATAAATTCAGCTTTAATCACAGGAATAAATGACACTTTACTATATATTCACATAGAAAACAGCTGTTTTACACTGATATAATATTACACTGTTTTACTGTATTTATCATCTAATAAATTCAGCTTTAATCACAGGAATAAATGACACTTTACTATATATTCACATAGAAAACAGCTGTTTTACACTGATATAATATTACACTGTTTTACTGTATTTATCATCTAATAAATTCAGCTTTAATCACAGGAATTAATTACACTATATATTCACATATAAAACCACCGTTTTAAATTGGACCAATATTTCTCAATATTACTGATTTTACTGTATTTTTTATTAAAATAAACAGCTTTAATGAGCAGAAGAGCCTTTCAATTCATCCAAGAATCTTGGGGGGAAATGTAACAGTTTCCACACAGTTTAGATAATTTAACGGAGCGTTTGATATTCAGTAATTGAACTCATGAAGTGGATCTGTATTGATGATGGTGTTTGTGCTGTGTGTAGAATCGCAACCCCTCAGTGGCCGTTTACTACACTAACAGAGCGCTGTGCTACGTGAAGCTTCAGCAACACGACAAGGCGCTGGCCGACTGCAAACACGCGCTCGAGCTCGACAGCCAATCGGTGAAGGCGCACTTCTTCCTGGGCCAGTGTCAGCTGGAGCTGGAGAACTACGAGGAGGCCATAGGCAATTTACAGAGAGGTACACACACACACACACACACACACACACACACACACACACATCTCAGAATAGAGGAGTTGTTGCTGATATTTTGATTTAAAGGGGTCATATTTGCTTTTTTTTTACTGTGCGAAGTATGTATTTGTGTATGTATACCATCTGCAAACTTAAAAAGCGATTTATTCTATCTAATGAATAACACTGATTCAGACCAGCCTAAAAAAGATAGGATTCAGACTTATTTATGTATGAAGCTGTTATTATAGTATACAAAAAAAAATAAGGTGTTATTTGAACATTAAAGTATTTAACCTATTCTGTTACACCTAATAATTAAAACAATTAACTTTTAAAAATAGATAAACACTATGCATTTTAATTAGAAATTGGCTCAATTAATTTTTTAGGGCGCTTAAAGGGATATTTGGTCCTAAAATAAACATTCTGCCATTATTTACTCGACTCATTGTTTCAAACCAGACTTGCTTTCTTTTGTTGAATGCAGAAAATGTTTGAAGAAATTTCTAGCCACTGTTTTCCATGCAATTTAATTGTATGGTGACTTTTAATATTGGAAAAAAAGGTTCTACGAACGCACCAAATGTGCTGTTTGCGAATGTAAAACAAGCAAATAATTATTTAAATTATACATTATTTTTAATGACTTATTTCAAATGCATGTGTTGATTTTATTATTGAATATTTAATTAACGGGAGGCATGCAATGTATTTCTTCAGTCTTTGTTGTATGTTACTTTCCATTTAGTTTTTATAAAAGCATGTTTGCCGTAGGGATGAACAAGGTTTTATAGTCAAGTGTTTATTGGGTGAGGGATAAAACATTTTGATCTCTGCATTATCTGTTTTTAAATTAAAAAACAGTTTTTTGTTGCATGCGATGCTTAGTGTCATTTAAAGCAGATTTTTTTAAGGTCTTGTTTTATCATTTAATTCAGACTCTATGTAGATTTAGATCTAATGTCAGCCAATGTACAGTAATACCTTGAGATACGAGCGTCTTGACGTACGAGCAAGCCTTCGAGCACATTTTTGCTTTGAGATACGAGTACAGATTTGAGATATGAGCAAATATTTGAGATACGAGCAGCTTACAGACACCAACGCTCGGAGCAGCTGCCTCACTCGTTCACTTCACGTGTTCGTCGACTAAAATAAAAGTGTTTGCGTGAGCAAAAACAGCAGTTGAGAGAAGATCGAGTGTGTGTTGGCAATATTTGCGCACTATTGCTGTAGATGAGATCTCATGAGTGCGAGGGATTAAATTGAGTTCGCTCACGGATGTAATTTACACACACGCAAACATCAGTTTCAATTAAACGCATGTTTTTTCCATTGTTATTTGCACTAATAAGGGAGTTTTTTAGAGGGCCGGAACGGATTACATTTTTTCTGTTATTTCTTATGGGAAAATGATTTGAGATACGAGCAACTCAAGTCACGAGCTCGTCCTGGAACGGATTATGCTCATATCTCAAGCTATTACTGTATTTTTTATTGGGCTAATAATATGCATAAGTATCCAGTATCAGTATCAGTGCATCCCTAAAAACCATCATAGAAATAATCCATGCGTCTAAACAGACATCAAATGTGTTGAAATGGACTGTGATGAGATGCTTGATTTCAGCCTATAACCTGGCGAAGGAACAGCGGCTGAATTTTGGAGACGATATCCCAAGTGCTCTTCGTATTGCCAAGAAAAAACGCTGGAACAGCATAGAAGAGAAGCGAATCAACCAGGAGAACGAGCTGCACGCTTATCTCACCAAACTCATCCTGGCAGAGAAAGAGAGGTGAGGAGTGGCGCTCGCAACGGTCCGATGCGTGACGAGAGTCTGCGCCGTAACGTCTGTCTCTATCTGTGTGTTCAGAGAGCTGGACGACAGCCGAGTGAAGCAAACCGAGGACATCCAGAACGGAGGCGAGATCAGCAAGAGCAGAACCAAACACGTGAGACACTCGTGCATGAATGTGCAAACACCTCCGAGTCGTGTGTGTGTGTGTGTGTGTGATGTCATTTCCTGTGCTGCTCTCTGCAGGATAAATATTTGATGGACATGGATGAACTTTTCTCTCAAGTTGATGAAAAGAGGAAGGTATGAAGAAACGGTTTTGACATTCACTGCTCACACACTCCAAGCGATTGTACATGAATGCCGCTCACTGTTGTGCTGTGTAATCTGTGCAGAAGCGCGAGATCCCAGATTACCTGTGCGGGAAGATCAGCTTTGAGCTGATGAGAGAACCCTGCATTACTCCCAGCGGCATCACCTACGATCGCAAGGACATTGAGGAGCATCTACAGGTCCTTCCGCTCTCTTCCCAGGGTTTTCTCCTTCTTCCTTTGGTTTTCGAGTCATGTGACTCAGAAAGATCAGATTACAATAAAGAAAAAGAACATTTTTATTCTATTAAGTTGCTTATCATTAAGGAATAATTTTATAGTTAATATATTTTTAAAACAAGTGTATTTGATTGGTTGAAAGATCATATTATCTTAGTAATATTAATGTACAAGTATATTATTTATTAGTTTTTCGCACCTAGTTCGCATTTAGTTTTAACATTTCTGTAATTTTGTTGCTTATTCAGTTTTTATTATTTTTTAAATATTTTCTTGTTTTATTTCAATGTTTTGATTTTATTTTATAGTTAATATATTTTTAAAATAAGTGTATTATTTTATACAGCATATTATCGTAATATTAATGTTATTTATTAAATAAATATTGTTTAATACTAGTATTTGTATTTTGAGTATTAGTAATTTATTAGTATACTGTATTAGTAAATATTTTTTATTATTATTAATTTTGCATTTAGTTTTAAAATTTCTGTAATTGTGTTGCTTATTCAGTTTTTATTATTTATTTTAATATTAATATTAAAAATATATATTTATTGCTTTATTTCACTGTTTTATAAACTTTTCTATAAAATATCAATATAGAATAATATACTGTAATTAATTCCCAGTGTTACTTTAGTATTATTTATATGTTATAATATATTTGAATTACATTTTTTATTTCTATATTTTCAGTTTTCATATTAATGCTAATTTAGGTTTTTGTAATTTGGTTATTTTTTATTCATTTCTGTCTCTTTAAAAAAATTCAGTTTAGTTTTTTTCACATTTGCTAATCTTAGTTTATTTCAGTTTTCTAGTCATAATTTTCTAGTTTTTTCCCCCATCTAGTATTATGTTGTACTTTAGTTCAGTTTATGGAAATGTTTTAGTTAAAGATGTTTTTTGCATGTTGTAAAGATGCTGTTACAACATCTGTTGAAGTGGGTTTCTAGTAGCCTTTAGTGATGGAAAACCAACAAAATTGCCGTTTTAATGTTCGGTTCTCTCTCTCTTTCTGCAGCGTGTTGGTCATTTTGACCCAGTGACCCGCAGCCCGCTGACCCAAGATCAGCTGATCCCCAATCTGGCCATGAAGGAGGTGATTGACGCTTTCATCCAGGAGAATGGCTGGGTGGAGGACTACTGAACACCCACCCACACACACACACACTCTCTCTCGTGGACTGCAGCAGAGTTTCCTCACGCTGAATCCAATCCTCTCCCGTATGTTCATGCACTTTAATCAGTGGAGCATCTCCCCGCAGGAATCGCCTCTCTCTCGCCGTCTGTCTGTCCTCTTTCTGCTGTCCTTTCTTCATCACACAGTACAGAATAATCCTGCAGGTTTTGTTCAGACACTTCCTTTCCATCTGAACCATTGGCTGATGTTTGCTGCACATGATGATGCTGTAATCTCATTGAATGTCAACATTATTGATGACACATCACTAATAATCACTCATGAAAGAGGAAACTCTGTGTATGCGAGTGTTGTGCAGATTGATTTGTGTGTGTGTGTGTGTGTGTGTGTGTGTTTTGTTTTTTAGGAGCTGTCCCTATGAGATCATACGCGGATCTGCTTCGCCACACATGCGGAATGAATGCGATATATGCGACTGTATAAAGTTGTAACACGTAGAATGATTCTGATATGCTTTTGGGTTCTAGCAGGATGCCGGTTATAACGTTTTCTGTTACGAGCGTTTAATCCACGACATATATTTAGACATTCATTCATCTGCCAATCAACGAAAACAAACTGAGAACTTGTCGTGCGGGTGACATCATCATCGTTATGGTGTGTTATTACACGTTTAATCTCACCGCGTGTGTCTGTGCGTTAGAGCGAGAGGTGAGCAATTATTTCACACTATTGATTTTGTCTTTTCCTCTGGACCTTTGGGAGTTTTCTGTTTCCTGGCACGAACACACTTCCTGTTTAGTATCAGTATTTGCGCGGTCTGAGAGCCCTTGCTAGTCGTTGGACGTCACGGTTCCCGAACTGTCCGTCTGGCTCGGCTCACATATTCCCGAAGTGTAATGACTTTAGGTTGGATGCATGTTCAATAAATGTTATTTTGTTTCTTTTTGTAGCAAATGTGTTGAATAGAGTCTTATTCTTCCATCAGAGATAAAGATACGAGCTTAAAAAGACCAGGATAGGCGGCATGTTGAAATTATCTGGGATGAGAACGAGGCTGGACTGTCCAAAAACTCATACTCTCTTGAGTTGATATTTTGAATACACTGCAAAAAATCAACATGCAAAAATAAATCATGCATCAAGAAAAGAAAAAAAACTCAAATGAAGCAAAATGATCTGCCAATGGTGAGAACGTCTTAAAACAAGACGAAACATCTTTAAAAGGTTCTTAAAACGAGAAATGCTAAGCACATTTAGACATTGTAACCAGATTCAAGCAGGACAAATGTCTTGAAACCAGTGCAAAAGTAGGAAAATCAAGCATGTTTTTTGGGGTTGGTTTTACGGTAAATAAACGTAAAAGTTTTTGTGACAGAATGTGCTAACATTGCTTTCTAAAAATAAGAATCATTATGCAATGAAGAAAACATGTCTTGAAATTTCTGCTTTCAGGATGAACTGAGACAAAACTGACTGAACACTTTAAAAAAAAATGCTGAATTCATTTAAAGAAATCACTAGAATTGGCACTTGTTTCTAAGTATGAAAATTCAAGCTACATTTTCTCGAAACAAGCTAAATAAACTTTTAGTTCTAGGCGAGTTCATTTATCTTAGAAGGGATAAAAACAACATTTAATGCCTTATTTCAAGATTCTTTGTGGTATGAATCTATTATCATATGCAGGGATATTCCAAACGCCATTTTTGCACCCACGAAGGGCATTTTGGGAAGAGGACGCCATTCATAGGAGCATTAACAACTGAATCCCTTCAGGAAGTGCCTTCCACAGGTATGTTTGCGAAGGCAACATGTATTGGTCACTTAAAGGAAATAATTCAGTCATTTCTGGTCATTTTCTGATGCTCATTTCTAATGGAATTTGCTGATACACTTCAAAATCTCGCCGGAAATTGAAGGTCATCCAGGTACCGTTTGCCTACTCTTTTCTGAGTGCTGGGCGTTTGGACGCTGTATGGATGTGTGTGATTTTTGGACGCACTGTATCACTATTTTCAAAACTTATGTCATCTGAAAACATATGTTGTTAAACGACCTGTTGTTACGATATGTACACGATATTTAACACGAGATGTTGTTAAACGACCTTCTTTCCTCACAACCTCTTTTGTCTAAAAGGAAATATGGCGCTGCTCTGAAGGTCATGTAGTCCCGCCCCTTTTCTGTCTTCCGGTTTGTATTTCCACAGCATGAAGAAAAGATCTTACGGATTTATGAATGACCACTAAAAGATCTTCCTCCTGACATATTATGACTGCAAACACCAAGTTCACTTAGTTCACTCTACATTAATAAAATCCTCTTACTTTTTGACAGTTTCCCTGGGGATCGAGCCCATGACCTTGGCGTTGCAAGCGCCACTCTCTACTGTTTGAGAAACAGGAAAACTGCAAGAGTGCAAAAAAGTCTGAAGTTCAAAGGCAAAATTCGAAAGATGGCAGTGTGTTTGTTTCCTGCGTATATAGTTTATAATTAGAAGAGGTTCTTATCTTAAATTGATATTTCACCTAATAATGAAACTCAGTCATCCTTTACTCCCTCATGCAGGTTTCAGCCATGTGTGATTTCTTTTTTTTCTCTAAATGATTTTGAAAGCTGTTGTGATGCACATGAGATCAATGACCAGCAAGGGGCAGCAAGAGACCATCGATCAGGAACAGAAGATCCAAGTGTGTAAATGTAAAACACAGACGTGAACTCAGACTTTGTTTTATGTGAGTGAAATAGTTTTTAAAATAGCAGATGACTGGATAAAGCATGGAAATTCATTGGCAGAAACGTGTAGAACTGACTGAATACATGCTGCAAAGTAAAAACTAGAAAGTAGGAATGTTTTCATGCAACATCATCTGTAATATTTTTAAATAATCTATTCAAGATATCATGGATTTATTCACTTCCAGATCATTTGATTAGATTGCTAGAGCTTTCTCAATCTCTGTGTTTTTCTGTGGTTTATACTGTGACGGTAATGAGAAAATCTTTTAGAGTTAAATTAAATGTAATGTTTTCAATAGATAAAATCTCTGAACAATCTTTGATCTCATGCTAAAAATGGAAATCATAATGTGGCCAAAGATAAATTGTTAGAAACAGAAATGAGTCCATCATGGGGCATTTAGTCTGGTTTGTTCTGCTGATTTGATTTGGTGAAAGTTTATGAGAAAGAATACATTTGTAAGAGAATGTTTACATCTGTGTATTTGAAACCCTGCTGTTGTGTGTGTGTGTGTGTGTGTGTGTTTGAGCAGCTGCAGTTTCGTCAGTGTATCAGTTCAGTCACTGTGACTCTGACTGACGGAGGTTTTTGTACGACTCTTTATCACTGTGTGAACACATCTTTACTGCTGATATAGTGGAAACTCTGACAGTAATAATGTCCAGCATCTTCAGTCTGGACTCCACTGATGGTCAGAGTGAAATCACTGTTAGATCCACTGCCACTGAATCTAGATGCAGTTCCTGTATGACGGATGCTTGTTCTATAAATCAGGAGTTTAGGAGCTTCTCCTGGTTTCTGGAAGTACCAGTGGAGATAATCATTATTGTACACATCTCTGCTGGTTTTACAGTTGATTCTCACAGTTTGTCCTGGTTGAGTTTGTATCACTGAGAGACTCTGAGTGACGGTGATCTGTCCTCTACACTCTGAAACACAAGAAAATACACTCAAAACTTTAACAATACGCTTGAAGAAATGGATTAATATCAAACTTGTGCTCCACAAACCTTGAGCAAACGCTGTGAGAGTCCAGATGAAGATGATGATGAAGGTCATGTTGATGAAGATTGTTGTGTGTGTCAGTGATGAAGTGTTAAACTCACAGCACTATAAACACTCTCACACACTCAAGCATCTGATCAATATGCAAACACACTCCACATCATTTACATCAAGAAACTCTGCTTTCACATTTAATATCTTTGCTAATAAACTTTTATTTATCATTTTTATCATGATTTTCTTCATGTTATTTTGGTTGATCTTCTTCCTCGAAACACTGTTTTCAGTGTTTTTAGTGTTGACCAGTGTCACAGGTCAAAGGTCACTAATAGGGAATGAGCATCTAAAGCTTGCTGAAGATTTAATTACAAAGCAGGTAATTACAATTAGTAGAGTTTAAATCATGTGTGTTAGGACTGAATATGAAACAAATGATTACAGACATTATGCAATAGTATTCTTTTTAAAAATGTGTTTTCTTTAAAGATGAATATTATGCGTCTCTTTTTCTCTCCATCTATAATCATGTTTGATGTTGAAGATATGCTGTTGAGTCTCATATCAGTGTGTGTGTTTGTGTGTGTGTGTGTGTGTGTGTGTGTGTGTGTGTCGTTCGGCTCTTTCTCTGCTGGAGTTTGTGTTCATTTGAGTGTGACGGAGGTTTTTGTACGACGCTTTCACTAGAATGAAACACTGTGGTACACTTTCGGTGGAGGAACTGAACTGGTGATCAAAAGTAAGTCTTTCTTAAAGTAAAATATGTATGTTTTTAAAAAGTGGCTTATTTTCAGTTATTTCTAAATATATTTAATATTGTAAGATATATAGACATATAATATAGCAAGGAAATAAATTATACTTCATTGGCGTCATCAGAAAACAATACATATAGTTGAGGAATCTTAAAATCAATAATAATACACACACACACACAAAAAAATTTAATGCTTTTTTTGTGAAATTTTACAAATTTCAATTGTGGAAATTCCATAAAATTGAATTAAATAATATTTACATGTTTATTAAGAATTTCAAAAGAGTAAAAAAAGAAAAAATATAGTTTTCTTTTAATCTGAAAATATCAGTATATTTAAATCAGATAAACTGAAATTGTTCATCCCCTCGTTCCATTAAGATGTATACAAAATGTGTTATTAATCTCCATTTAAAAAAATTCTTATTTATTAGTATTAGTATGTATATTAGAAACTGAATTATTCATAAATCCCCCTAAAAGCTTTGGATTTTTTTTTTTTACTGTGTAGTTTTTTTCTAGAACTGTTTCCATTATTATTTTCAAAAGAAAGTAATATATTGAATTCAAAGAATTGTTTCCCGAAATCTTGCAAAAATATCACAATGTAATTATGAATTTGCAATAAACAGAGAAGGTTAAAGGTTTTAAAATTTTCATTCAGAGAACTGATTTATATTTCTACATCTTATAATTGATAAATTGTAGAGTTTACATTAAACAAATGAAGCTGTGATCGTCAGACTTGTTCTTTTTTACTCTCAAATTATAAATGTAACTATTTTACTGAAATGTCTCATTTGATTTATTACAGTTTTTCACTGTATAAAGAAACATTTCATTTAAAAGGTTTTAACAGGATCATTTTATTATTCTTTTAGCATTTACAAGCTTTTATGAAGTGTAAATTTCTTAATAGTAAACTAATTTATCCAACGGAGAATAATTTCAAGTGAAACTCAGGAAAGTGTTTTTATATGAATGAGTGTGTAAAGAGTGAAATGATGGAGTGATGGTGGTTTTCTCTGCATTTGCACGTGTGTTCCAGTGAACATTGTCTCTCAGACGTGAATAAGTGTGTTTGTGTTGTGTGTGTTTGTGCAGCTGGTTCCTCCGTGAAGCCCTCCGTGTCTCTGCTGCCGCCCTCTTCTCTGCTGATCTCTGGAGACTCAGCCGCACTGCTCTGCCTGCTCAGCTCTTACTCTCCACAGGGGGCGCAGGTGAGCTGGACGCTGGACGGGTCAGAGGTCAGCGAGGGGGTTCAGACCAGCGCAGAGAGCGAGCGGGACGGACGCTACAGCCGCAGCAGCGTCCTGAGCCTCAGCAAAGCACGCTGGGAAGAGACGGAGAGCTTCGTCTGCAGAGCAACACATGACGGAGCTGCTCACGAGGCCTCGTTCCTCAAGAGCTCCGAGTGCTGATGTTTCTCCAGTGAAGAGCAGCCGTATCTGAGCGTCCGGATTCAGGATTCACAGCAGTCACGTGATTTACAGCTCAATACTCAAGCCGTCTGTCAATGTTCATTCAATAAAGCTTCTGAACGCCTTACATTTGTGTTGGACTGCATCATTGATCAGTGTGTCCTTCATTCAAACTTTCAGCTGCTTCTGATCCATTGCAATAGTTGAGAACAGCTGCATTCAGCAGGAAATGTCAAATCAAGCTCTTGGGGTTTGAACATGTTACTGGAGACGGAGCTGCTCTATTCTGAGAGGATCACAATCACTAAACCTGAACATGCAAATCACAAACTCACAGTTTCACTCTTTCATTGCTTCAACGCTCTGAACACAATCACTTTCACTTCTGCTGATGGAGTGATGAGACGCTTATGAAGTTTGACTGCTAGTTTTATAAACTTATACAGCGTATGAATGATATTAATGGTTGATCCATGTGTGACTGAACTAGAGGAATAAATCTTTAGGCAGACAGTGATCTGATTCAATTCACAAAGCATAGTTTTTTTTTATTCTTTTCAACAATGAATAATTTTTCTAATTCACATTAATTCGATTTTCCATGAGATTTGATTAAATTTGTCATCTTGAAATATAACAAAGTTTGGCTTCAATACGTCTAAAAAAATACCTATTAAACATTCCATATTTTATAATGTCATTAAGCTAATTCACATATTAAAATATTATCAAATGCAATGAAAGTCTCATATGCAAATATATAAAGTAAAATCATCTCTATCTAAAAGTGTTTAATCGTCTCTCGCTCCCCAAATAAAGCGGCAGTAAATCATCAGTATTTAGTGGTAAAATAAGAGTAAGTTTGCACACATTGAAGGCTTTGTTTCAGTAGTTGTGTGTCAGTGACCTGCAGCTTTATGAATCTTCATGTTTCACTGTTGTGATGAACTGTCATCTGCTCATGTGATTCAGACGCAGCGCAGGATTTATAATTCATGCATCGAGGAAACCAGTAAATCCTTCCAGTGAGAGAATGATGTTGTGATGCTGGAGAATCTGATCATGATCAACTTAATTATTAAGAGTGGAAGATTAATTTATATGGTTGTATTTCAGATGCTTGTGTGACGATGTTATTTCACATCCTCCTTTGAGCAGCTGCAGTTTCTGTCAGTGTATCAGTTCAGTCACTGTGACTCTGACTGACGGAGGTTTTTGTACGACTCTTTATCACTGTGTGAACACACTTTTACTGTTGATATAGTGATAACTCTGACAGTAATAATGTCCAGCATCTTCAGTCTGGACTCCACTGATGGTCAGAGTGAAATCACTGTTAGATCCACTGCCACTGAATCTAGATGCAGTTCCTGACTGACGGCTGCTTGTTCCATAAATCAGGAGTTTAGGAGCTTCTCCAGGTTTCTGGAAGTACCAGCTCACACACTGTTTGCTATTACAACAACAGACTGGATCCCTGCTGGTTTTACAGGTTACAGCGACTGATTGTCCAGTTTGAGAGAGCAGCGCTGATGGAGTTTGAGTCACTGTCACCTGCCCAACAGATTCTGACAAGAGAGAAAGATTAGAAATCACACACACTTTTACAAGCATATATCTTCACACACACATAAAAATAAGAAGATAATAAAGTGTGAAATCTTGACGGACACAAACCTCCACATGAAACTGCCAGCGTCCAGATCAATATGCTGATGAAAGTCATTTTTGTTGGTTGTAGGTTCAGTTCTAGTGAAAAACAGTTGTTGATCATGTTTGATGTTTCAGAGTTATAAACACATGCAGAGCATTGAAGTGTGTGTCGCTCATGTAAAACACACTCTCTATGCAAACGCTTCAGTCGTCACACATTACAGTTGCTTTAATGAGCCGTTTCACTCAGACTCACACACATTTCATGACTTCATGTTAATATAATCCTTTATTGATATAAAGCAACATCAGACGAGCAAGAACGTTTATTTTTTTTCTGAATATCAGATCAACATCAGATTGTGAAAGTGAATATAAGAAAAACTTTTATAACCATGAATCAAATAAAAGAATCAAATTGTAAAAAATAAAAATTAAACAATTTTTTTTATCCAGTGACCAGCAATTAATAATAATTAATTGTGACGTCGACACTAAAAGGTTCTCGAGGTTCGTCTCTGTTTTTATATGAACTCCAGAGACGACGCACATCACACCTACAATCATTCTGCTCCTGTTCATGGTTACAGATTATTTTTCCATCAGAAGGCATTTAGTGTTTTTCTTCATGAAAGTAGCACTGATACGTATATTTGGCTTTTAATATCTATATTGTGTGGAAATATTTAATAAAAGCAATAGTGCCGTATGGAGAAAGTCACGGCTGAAGATGTTTCAGATGTTTCCTCCTCTTCACATCATGACTAACATCTTCCTTCAGTCGTCACTCTTTCATCATACAAAACTCTCCAGGAATGACTGAAGTGATTGTAATCTTTGAGTTTTTTATAATGTGTTGGATAATAATTCCTTCTGATAGACTTTGTAATAATTGAGTCATTAGTGGGTTTCAATAACATTCACTTTAGAATGAATTACACATTATGAATTATTCACATTATTTATGAACCTTTATATAATGGTTATTTTAATTATTTGAAGTTATGATAAAATGTAGAAGTTATTTATTATCTAATAACTACCTCATTCAACTGAGTGCGATTACTCACTAATTCATTAATCAGATTTTCTCTTTAGTTCATTTGCACTGAGCGGTAAAGTATTTCAGTTGCACTAAATGCAAAGTGTGAAATATTATTTACACTAATCCAGCGCCACTCGCCTTCCTGCTCCTGTTTTTCATGGGATTCAGTCATCAGTCAGTTTTGAACTTGTGCGTGTGTGTGTGTGTGTTTGTGTGTGTGTGTGTGTGTGTGTGTGTTTGAGCAGCTGCAGTTTCTGTCAGTGTATCAGTTCAGTCACTGTGACTCTGACTGACGGAGGTTTTTGTACGACTCTTTATCACTGTGTGAACACACGTTTACTGTTTGGATAGTGGAAACTCTGACAGTAATAATGTCCAGCATCTTCAGTCTGGACTCCACTGATGGTCAGAGTGAAATCACTGTTAGATCCACTGCCACTGAATCTAGATGCAGTTCCTGACTGACGGCTGCTTGTTCCATAAATCAGGAGTTTAGGAGCTTCTCCAGGTTTCTGGAAGTACCAGCTCACATAAGATTTTCCAACACTATAACAACAGTGTGGATCATTGCTAAATTTGCAGGTTACAGAGACTGATTGTCCAGTTTGAGAGAGCAGCGCTGAGGGAGTTTGAGTCACTGTCACCTGCCCAACAGATTCTGACAAGAGAGAAAGATTAGAAATCACACACACTTTTACAAGCATATATCTTCACAACACACATAAAAATAAGAAGATAATAAAGTGTGAAATCTTGACGGACACAAACCTCCACATGAAACTGCCAGCGTCCAGATCAATATGCTGATGAAAGTCATTTTTGTTGGTTGTAGGTTCAGTTCTAGTGAAAAACAGTTGTTGATCATGTTTGATGTTTCAGAGTTATAAAAACATGCAGAGCATTGAAGTGTGTGTCGCTCATGTAAAACACACTCTCTATGCAAACGCTTCAGTCATCAACAGATTACAGTTGCTTTAATGAGCCGTTTCACTCAGACTCACACACATTTCATGACTTCATGTTAATACAATTCTTCATTGTAATAAAGAAACATCAGACGAGCAAGAGCATTTATTTTCTGAATATCAGATCAACATCAGATTGTGAAAGTGATATTGCTTTTATTGTAAGAAATAGTTTTATAACCATGAAGCTGTTATTGACTAACAAATATTTTTTATAATTTACACTTTTTCCAGTTACTTTGTTTTTGTTTGGCCAACTGGAATATTTCCATACGAACCACAGTAGAAATATCTGAAAAACATAAAGGCTGCGTTTGAAATCTTTTACTCTGTTGAGTCAGAACTTATTCAGAATAATTACTTCACAAACACTAATTACTATGTTCTATAGAGCAAGAGTGTGTGTCGTATGAATGTCATCATGACAAACTATATTCATCATGTGATCACCCAGCATCTCTTCACTGTCATTCACAGTTTTCCACACACTTTCACATGCTGTTTTTGAGCAGTTCAGATGCAGCAACATTAGTTGAATTGAATCAGTGTTTTGAACTAATCATTTTAGTGAATGATTCAGTGATTCACTCATGCTTAAATAGTATGTGAGATTAGAATTTTGAATAGACGTTTTTCCCAAAGCATAGCAGGTTGAAGAGAGTAGGTCAAAAGTCTGTAAACTATTTCTAGGTGATTTTTGAAGTGTGGATCTGTGCTCATTGTAAAGGCTAATATTACCCACAACCCATATGGAGGATTCGGTTCAGAACGAAAAACTTAAAATGTGTTTAATACAGAACATGGCGGATATTTGTGACTCCTAGTGAGAGGTTTAGATGAAGGTTTGAGAGCCCAACAATCATTTTGACCTGATAAAAAATATTTATTTAATGTTATCCATGTTATATTTCATCAGCAATAATAATTTAGACTTTCATAAAGGTTTGTTTGGCCATTAACTTTTAAACTGTCCTTCAGTGTCACTCATTCCCAGGAAAGATGAAGACACATGCTCTGAGACTTTAAACGCATTAATATGAGGACAGTTCTCCGCGTGAACGACCCACGACTGCAGATCAACGTGTTACAGCATTTCTTTCCGATACAGTAGGAAATTAAATTAAATGTGGAGGAGTTTAACTGTGACAAGATGTCTCAAGTCAGATCTGATGACCTTCCACGAAGATCCACTGGTTCACCTCTGAGGGGAAGGCTTACATTTTTTCTGAGACATTCTCTTTGGCCTAGCTCTGTCAGCCCGCACTTTCATCAACTGCTCGAACGCAGAGGCTTCAAGCCCGTTACGTTTCCCACGGCACATGAGCTCTAAAGAACATTGCGTAGCAACTGGATATCTCACCAGTCGGCATGCTAGCGGTTCGACATTGAGATGTTGTTCTTGCACTCTTGAAATGCTGGGGTTGAGGCTGATCTTAGAGGACTGTTTTCTCCTCCAGATCAGTGTCGCTGACAGCACGTTTCACCCCCCCTTTCAGCAGTCAGAGCTTATAATAGGCCAGGTACCCACTGCTAGCACTCAGAGCACTTATTCCACTCAGGTTGCTGTACCTGAGACCACAGCAGGGGTGGTCAGAACCAAAAAGGGGGTTACCCCTCACTTCCACAGTATCAAGGCCACAAGGCGTGCCTACGCACCTTCGGTAGTGTAGGAGCACTGGTTCTAGGACCCGTATTGGAGCTCCCTGTCGACACGTTTCACTATCGACAGATGCATCCCTTGCGGTTTGGGAGTCATCCTAAGGGATCACTCTGCTGTGTCACCACCTGCTACCCTCTCCAGAACAACCAGTGGGTCGGGCTGACGCTCACAGGCTCATCTCTTTGGCATGGGGTCAATCTGAGGACCGTTCTCAATGCTAAGAGCTGGAGGTCCTGATGCATCCGACCTCACACTGCTGATCTTCCTCAGCTGCTACCTGTGAATTAGGTTGCTCTGGGGGAGTCGCCCCTCCTAGAGGTTCCTAGGATATTCCTGAACTCTAGGACCCGTAATTGGAGCTCTTGTCGATGAGTAATGCTATAGACGGATGCGTCCTTTACGGTTGGGGTGTGATCCTGAGGGGTCACTCCACCCAAGCAGAGTGTCGCTACTCGCGACACTCCCCAAAAACCGGTGGTTAGGACGACGCTCTCAGGCTCATCCCTCTGGCACGGGGTTGAATCCGAGGACTGTCCTCAACGCAAAGAAGGCTAAGAGCGAGAGGTCTTACCTACAGATCCTAACCCTAACACTCCCTTCGGTCCTAGGAGATTGTTCCTTCTCCGAGCAGTTCACATTCAGGGACCAGGATTTGGGAGTAATCATCCTGTCGAGAAAGGGACCGAGGCCCGGGGGGAAAAGAGGGTCCATTTTATGGCAAGCACAAGTATTCCTGCTCACACCCCTAATCTTCCATGATACTCTGTGGAACATTCCTCTTTCTTCCAGCCCATATTAGGCGGGATAATATTTCCGGATGTGGCCGAGGATATCTCTGTATTTTTCCCCGATCGCCCTGCTCCCAGGAGTTCTGGAGAGAGTTCAGGTCAAGGTCCAGCTCACCTTTCGCCCCATCTCCAGGCTGGGTGGATTTGGACCTAGCACCTCCCGTATGTCGGAGTGTGCGATTCCTTGTGTGACTCCGGTCAGGAAGGTCCTCCATCCCAGGCAGGGAGGGCTGTATACCTCTCCCTACTCAGAACTATTTTTCTCTGTGGCTGACCTCTGAGGGAGCCTAGCTCATAGTTTCTATTCTCTCAACCAAGGTTGCTGAGACCAGTCTCCTCTGGCAGTTTCCCCTGTGGCACTGTCAGGCTGAGGCCTGCAGTCCCAGACCCCCTTTTACATTTTGAGGAGATTTTCTCTAAGTTTCTCTCTCTCTAAGACTCTCTTCTTTTCTGCAAGAGCCAAAAAATGAGTTTTAAGGGTCTACAGTTTCTTCTGCAGAACAAACCACTCACTGGCACGTTCTGTTGTACTGCAGGCATTCTGTCCTCTCTCCTCATGGTGATCATTGCCAGGACTAAGAACAAGGTCATCCCAGTGTGAGCACTGGACCCCAATGTCCACAGAATCAACCATCTGTTCTTCTGACTGCAAATCAACAATGTGTGAGATGATAGATAGATATGTATAAATTATCTATCAGTCAAATTAAAGCTGCTCTGGATCAGGTTTTGTTCAGAGAGTAAGTTGCTATGGTTACTTACCCTGAAAGTTTCGTCCATTTTTGGAACCAAAAGTTGAGTTTTACGCTTACTTTCCGTTAAACATAATGTGTGTCACATCCTGCTTTCTGGATTATTCCTCAGTTAAAAGCACAAACTGAAATTACTATCTTGCTCTTTCTGATCGAGGCGTCTGATTGGTGCAGAGGAGAGAGAGGCGTGTCTGAACTTTTTGTTCAGACAAACAATTAAAACAGAAAACTAATATAAAACTCTCTCTGTCTGCAGTTTATAGAACAAATACAGTGTGTAGAAAACAAATGACAAGGTAGAATCAGACACTCAAATGAAGGATTATTAATATGAAGATCTAGGATTAATAAAAGAGCAAACTGTAATCACACAGATCTCACTTGTTTTTCTGATCTATAAGAACACAAAATTTCTTTCTGAACTCTATAATTATTAAGATTGGAAGATTAATTCAGATGGTTGTATTTCAGATGCTTGTGTGACGATGTTATTTCACATCCTCCTTTGAGCAGCTGCAGTTTCTGTCAGAGTATCAGTTCAGTCACTGTGACTCTGACTGACGGAGGTTTTTGTACGACTCTTTATCACTGTGTGAACACATGTTTACTGTTGATATAGTGATAACTCTGACAGTAATAATGTCCAGCATCTTCAGTCTGGACTCCACTGATGGTCAGAGTGAAATCACTGTTAGATCCACTGCCACTGAATCTAGATGCAGTTCCACTGTAGAGTTTTTTTACATAACGAATCAGGAGTTTAGGAGCTTCTCTGGTTTTCTGGAAGTACCAGAATAAAGCTTCATCCCCATCATTATATCTATACACGTCACTGCTGGTTTTACAGTTGATTTCCACAGTTTGTCCTGGTTGAGTTTGTATCACTGAGAGACTCTGAGTGACGGTGATCTGTCCTCTACACTCTGAAACACAAGAAAATCACCAGAAGAAATGAACAATCTTTGCTAAATCAAGTTGCTGTAAAGTGTGAATGCAGTGAAAGTGAGAGTCACCGTTGAGGAACAGCAGCAGAGAGCAGATGATCAGAGCGTGTGTCTTCATCTTTCCTGGGAATGAGTGAAACTGAAGGACAGTGATGTTGGATTGACAGTCTGACTGACAGACGCTCTGATATTGAGCTCCAGTCTCAGGGGTGGGACACAAATTCAAAGTGTTTCCTCTCAAATGTGTCTCACTCACTCACAGCAGAGCAGAAATAGAGAAGAGCTTTCCTGTAGCTCAACCAGTAGAGAGTGGTGCTTGCAACATCAAGGTCCGATTCTGGGTTCGATTCTGAGGGAAAGCAAGAACTGATTAGAATATCAATGTGTTTCTTGAATGAAATGCAAGTCGCTTTGGATAAAAGCATCTGCCGAATGCAGAAATGTAAATATGACAAAAAAAACGTCAAGTGATTTTCCATCATAATGCTCATCAGATTTTGTCTTGTATGTGTTATTATTGTCAAGTAATTCCTTAAATAGTGTATTATCTCATTTGTGAACAATTGTAAATTCATATCTTGAATTGGCCATTTCTTTATGACTCTGTGAGATTTGGGTTTTAACATTCAAACTGATGGAAACTTGTTTTCTTTAAGTCAAGTCAAGTCACCTTTATTTATATAGCGCTTTTTACAATGTAGATTGTTTCAAAGCAGCTTTACAGGAAAAACAATATAAACAAAGTTTGTTTGGCTGAACAGAAGCCCCAAAAGAGCGGGTGAATCAATACAATTGATGAATTTTAAGTGTTAAGTTTCCCCAACTGAGCAAGCCATAGGCGACAGCGGCAAGGAACCAAAACTCCAGCAGGTGACGGAATGAATGAAGAACAGAATGGAGAAAAAACCTTGGGAGAAACCAGGCTCAGTCGGGGGACCAGTTCTCCTCTGGCCAACAGCCAAACCGTGCATGATTATTATTTAGTGAACAACTTTAGTTTGAACTTTAAACTTTAAACTTTAGTACTTTAGAACTTTAAACTTTAGTACTTTAGAACTTTAAACTTTAGAACTTTGAACTTTAGTGAACAACATTAGTACAACATGTCCATCGCCCATTTTGAGTTGCCAGAAACATTGTTGATCCTCCAAAAACACTTTAATTGACTGATTCACACAAAACTGAGCATTTCATTTATAGCCAGTCGACACTAATGAAAGATTTCAAAAGTATTTTAATTAATCAAGCAGTTTAGAAGATATTAGCCAAATCATTTTGTAGTCATGGGTTATCAATAATCAGGATCCACTTATCAAACTTTACAAAGTGCTGTCAGTGCTGGAAAGAAGGAGCCGAACCGCAGGATATGCGGGATATTAAGATCGTCACCGTCGGGCGAGAGAAGTGATTGCAACTATAGAGGCTTCTCCCTTCTTAGCATCGTAGGCAAAGTATTTGCTAAGGTCATCTTGACCCGACTGCAGAAGCTAGACGAACGTGTGTCTACCCGGAGTCACAATGTGGTTTCTGTGCAGAACGGTCAACCGTAGACATGATTTTCTCCCTACAACAACTCCAGGAGAAGTGTAGAGAACAGCAGATGCCCCTGTACATGTCCTTCATTGATCTTACCTGGTCAGCAGAGAAGGACTCTTCAAACTCCTCCACAAGATCGGTTGCCCACCAAAACTGCAGAGTTTGATTGAATCCTTCCAAACAGACATGAAGGGAACAGTGCCGTTTAACAGCAGTTGCTCCGGGCCTTTCAGCATCAGTTCTTGACCAACATTGTTTGTGATCTTCTTTGCCCTGTTCCTCAAGCATGCCTTCAGCTCAGCAATGGAAGGAATCTACCTCTGCACCAGATCGGACGGCAAGCTATTCAATCTATTCAATCCGTCGTCACACATACTCAGGAGGGACATCAGTCGCTGATGAGTCATTTTTCCATGGCCTGCAAAGACTTTGGGCTGACTATCAGTTTGAAAAAAACAAACGTCCTAAGCCAGGACACTGCCACTCCACCAGCCATCACAGTAGACGACTACCAGCTTGACGTGGTCCATCAGTTCACACACTTGGGCTCCACCATCACCGATAACCTCTCCCTTGACGCTGGGGTCGGGAACCTATGGCTCGCGAGCCATATATGTCTCTTTTGATGGCTGTATATGGCTCTTGACGCCGCCGTCACCCCCGCCCTCCCCCTCCAGTCGACAGATCGCTCGCTCGCTCCGTTACTTCCGCGTTTGGAGGACAGGCAGATCGAGCCGCCGCCGTACCGCACCCCCCCCCCCTCCCCCGGTTGACTAATCGATCAACAGGACAGGACTATGGCTCTACACAGCTTCAAGTAAAAAAAAAAAAAGTGGGTATATGGCTCTCTCAGACAAAAAGGTTCCCGACCCCTGCTCTACGGGGAATTGGCATCTGGGAAGAGAACCATAGTGCACCCGAACCTGCGATTTAAAGATGTCGTGAAGAGGGACATGAAAGCCATCGACATAAACACGCAGTCCTGGGAAAACCTCGCCGCAGACCGCTGAAGTGGAGGAGCACCCTGACCACACAGCTCAAGACAGGCGAAGAGAACATGATGTGTGCATCAGAAGAAAAGCGAGCACGCAGGAAGTTACGGAACAACGACAGTCAGGGAAACAAATACAGCTGCGACTTCTGCGCAGAGAATCCTGTCCCGGATTGGCCTTTTCAGTCTCCACCGACACTATCCCAGACAATCAGACACGAATCAAGACGAGAACTAGGATACGTCATACATGGTCAACAAAGACCGACGGAGGGCTACTACTACCATTCATCAAACTATTTACTTTAATTTCTTTGGTGATCACAAGCTTTGTGAAAATAATTCTCTAAAAACATTTGGATCAACTTTTTAAAGTTTAATGCTGATAAAGTGAATCAAGTACAAACATTGTTACACTGTCTTTTTTCTCTAGATTCTGGTTTAAAACTGATAATCAATGAACTGAAATTATTTTCTTTCTTTTTTTTTCCCTCAGTCAAAATAATCCTTTTTCTACTAAACCAATAAAACTGCCCATTTCTAATCATATATTTCTTTGTTCAGTAAAACTGGATATTGTGAGTGCTGATAATTTCAAACATTTAAATTGACACACAACAATCTGTTATAGACTGATAGTGATGCTTGATTGAGTTTTTCTGGCAGTTTGAAACTCAGAGATATTTCATAATTTGTGAATAAAGTGTGTTTCTCATGAGGGAAATTCTTCAGTCGCTTTCATCTTCATCTGCTTTTTGCCTTTCATTCAATACTACGTGTGTACGATTTTTTTAAAATTCAGTCATTCAATAAATTATAATTGTGTCTAAGTTCTTCTTTGTGTCATTTTTGTTTCAGGTCTTTCATTGGATCAGGGATTTATCTCACATGTTATAAATAAACTTCACTCAATAGAGCATGAAAACACCTGCCGAAACAAGAACATGCGGCCAAATCATTAACCTCAGAGTTATAGTGTTAGATAAATGTAATAAGACGTCTTATGAATTCATTTAAATATTTCGTATTTTAATATTTAAATATTTCCGTATTTTAGTGTATGCTTTAAATGAAAGGTAATACCAATTAAAATATTCAGTGTGTGTGTGTGTGTGTGTGTGTGTGTGTGTGTGTGTGTGTGTGTGTGTGTGTGTGTTTGAGCAGCTGCAGTTTCTGTCAGTGTATCAGTTCAGTCACTGTGACTCTGACTGACGGAGGTTTTTGTACGACTCTTTATCACTGTGTGAACAACCAGATATTGTTGATGATGTGATAACTCTGACAGTAATAATGTCCAGCATCTTCAGTCTGGACTCCACTGATGGTCAGAGTGAAATCTGTCCCATAATTTGCTCCATTTCCACTGAATCTAGATGCAGTTCCTGACTGTCGTGTTTTAATGTAATAAATAAGGAGTTTAGGAGCTTCTCCGGGTTTCTGCAGATACCAGGACAGACAGGAACCACAACCCCGTGAACGATCTCCGATTCCTCTGCTAGTTTGGCAGTTTATAGTCACTGTTTCTCCTGGTTGAACAGCTGCTGCTGACGGACTCTGAGTCACAGAAACTTGTCCTGTAATTTCTGTGAATGACATTTCATAAAATCATAACGACAACAGTTATTAAAGTCAAAGTTATACTGAACAAACACATGCATATGAATCACATTATAAGTTATTAATAGAGTAAATGAACCTTGAACAGAAAGATTGAGAGTCCAGATACAGACGCTGATGATCATCATCATTCTTCTTGTTGGTTTCTTTTCAGTTTGAATGAAGAAAAGCTCTGAGTGATGAAGTGTTAAACTCACAGCACTATAAACACTCTCACACACTGAAGCATCTGATCAATATGCAAACACACTCCTCATCATTTACATCAAGACTGTCACTCATTAACAGACACAAAATATAATCGGTAAAGTGAGAACAGAGTAAAAATCATTTTCAGAATATTTGATCTTGATTTCTTCAAAAGCCAAACTGTTAAATATTGTATCATTCATTTCAGTACTGATTTCATCTTTAAGACCAACTTCACAATATTAATCTTCTTGAGAGACTCTGAGATTATTTTTACTGTAGTTGGATTGAAACGTCTGTTAATCCCCAAATCCATGTCAGTTTCTGCAGTTTATTAACAGACATGAGGATCATCACATGATCAATCACTGAATCAACTGAGTTTGATTGTGTCGCGTCACACGTGATAAAAACATGCTCACTTTTATAAATCTTTATAATTTAAAAGTAAAAAAACAGTGGTATGCGTATGTTGAGTTTGATGGACAGCAGCTGTTGGGAAATCTGGCCTTTAATTTATTTTTAAATACATTTTTATATAATTGCTAATTTCTGCATGGATAGATTTTAATATAAATTATCGTCTGCTCCGAAGTTCAGGAATGTGTGTATTTATGAATATATTAATATCTGCATTATGAGGGATAAACTTAATAAATCAATAGTTATTAAACTGCTCAACCAGCTTATGTTAATAAATCATAAATGCAGAAAATCAAAACAGGGGTGAGGGAAGGAGAAATATCAAAAGTGATTGAATTTCTACTTAAAGGATGTAATAAAACAGAGAATAAAAGATCTAAAACTGATGAAGCTCAACAAAAGTGATGTTCAATAAGATCATATTTGTGTTTCTGAACTGTTGAGTGTTTGAGCAGCTGCAGTTTCCGTTCGTCAGAGCGAGTGACGTCACGAGCCAGGAATTTAAACTCATCTGGATCAAGAAACAGGCGTGAACAATATAAAATCACACCTGAAAGCAGATAAAAATGAGAGTTGTGTGAGAATAATTATACTAACAATTCATGTTATTAATTATATTACGGATCACACACTGACTTTAACAGCTGTTTTACAGAACGTTATAATGTTTGCTGTGATCCCGCATTTACACGCTTTGACCAGCAGATGTCGCTTCAGCTCCGCTGCTCTGCGCATGCGCACAAGTGAGAAGCGTCTCATTTCTGGAAAGTTTCTATTTATTTCGAGAAAGTTTCCCATTAGTAAGATTTAAAGAATCATATTATTTTGGTAAACTGTGGCGGAAACGGGCTTCCATAAATAGGAGACAAAATTACTTTTTTTTTCTTTTCAAAAATGAAAAAAATAAAGTAAATGACAATTCACAATAAAAAAAGATCTAAAACTGATGAAGGTCAACAAAAGTAATATTCCGTAAGACCATATTTGTTTCTGCACTGTTGAGTGTGTGTGTGTGTGTGTGTGTGTTTGAGCAGCTGCAGTTCAGTCACTGTGACTCTGACTGACGGAGGTTTTTGTACGACTCTTTATCACTGTGTGAACACACGTTTACTGTTGATATAGTGATAACTCTGACAGTAATAATGTCCAGCATCTTCAGTCTGGACTCCACTGATGGTCAGAGTGAAATCTGTTCCATATTGTTTTCCATTCCCACTGAATCGACTGAAACTGTTATCATAGAGTACATCTGCTGAATAAATGATGAGTTTAGGAGTTTCTCCGTGTTTCTGCTGATACCAAGCTAATTCCCAGTCATATATCCCAGGATCAGTTTTACACTCTATAGTTGCATTTTGTGTTTCAGAAACACTCACAACTTCAGGCTGAGTCACAGTGATTCCTCTGGATGCTGTTGACAACAACATTACATGAGTTTAATCCAATTAATGAACAATAAAGACTCAAAAATGAGAATGTTTGGCGTTTGTTACCTGGAAGAAAAGCTGTGAGGATCCAGATGAAGCTGCTGAAGAGATTCATGGTGTTTGCTGGTTTTACCGTGGTAAACAGCAGTGTGTTATAAAGTGTTTGAGTCTGAACGCTATAAACACTCGAGCGCTGAAGCACGTGCCGATGCAAAGTGACTCTCTGAGCAAAAACCTGCTGGAGGAAAACAGACATGAAAATCATGCAGAAACTGATGCAGTTCTGCGGCTTTAAATGCGTTTCATTCTCATGATCGTGAGTTTCACTTCTGGACAAGATTGGAAATCACTTATTTATTATTCTGTGTGAGTCTCTGGTTCTGATGAATCAAATGACAGAAAACAAGTATTTCACTGTGAGAGGGCAAAGGTCATTCCAGAGGTCAGAGGTCATCAAAACTTCTTCCATTTGCTTTGAGAAATATATTATCATTTAGAAACTCTAATTAAGATGTGTAATGATCAATACAGAGTCTTTCTGAGTAGTTTGATGTTGAAGCTGCAGCTGAGTCTCATATCAGTGTGTGTGTGTGTGTGTGTGTGTGTGTGTGTGTGTGTGTGTGTGTGTGTCGTTCGGCTCTTTCTCTGCTGGAGTTTGTGTTCATTTGAGTGTGACGGAGGTTTTTGTACGACGCTTTCACTAGAATGAAACACTGTGGTACACTTTCGGTGGAGGAACTGAACTGGTGATCAAAAGTAAGTCTTTCTTAAATTATCTAATATTAAAATGTATCTGTGTTTTTTAAAAAGAGGCTTATTTTTTTAAATATTTGGCAACAATATTATTGATTTAATATAAAAATATGTTATTGAAAAATTTTGCTTTACTTTTCACATCCTATTTTTAAACCAAAGTTCATATTTGAATTTGTTGTTAAAGACTAATTTCACACCCTAACGTATGATAACGTTTTATTCCATGTTATTTTATTGCTATTTTATAGTTTTAGTCATTTCTTAACATATTTAAATTTGTAAGATATATATATATATATATACATAAATCAAGGAAATAAGTTTATGAATTTTAGTTAAGAAATTAGTTCAGAAATTTAGTTGATGAATGTTAAAATCAATAATAATACACTGAAAAAATATGTAAGGCTCTTTTTGAAGTTCAACTGTAGTAAAATTTCATCAAATTAATTTAAATAATCTTTACATATTCATTTTATGAATTAAAAAATATTTAATGATTAAAACATATTCAACATTATTTTTTATAAGTCTGTATATTCGAATCAGAAAAACTTTAATTGTTAATTCCCTTGTTCCAATAAGATATATACAAAAGTTATTAATAAGCTCAATTTTATATATATTAATTAACAATCGGAATAATATGTAAGGTTTTTTCAAATCAGTTTGATTGAATTTGAGCAACTGAAATCCATAAACCCTGAGTTTTTTTTTTAGAACTGTTTGAATTATTATTTTCGAAATACAAAGTAAAATATTGAAGTCAAAGACTGTTTCCTAAATCTTGCAAAAATAACCACAATAAAATTATGAATTTGCAATAGACTGAAATTTAAAGATTTTACTTAATCAGAAAAGAACAAATTAGCATTAATTTGTATAATATTTCATTCAGAGAATTGATTTATATTGTTACATATGATTGATTCGCTGTAAAGTTTAGAGTAAAACAGGAACTGATGATCAGGCTTTTATACTCTCAAAAACTTTAAATGTAACTGAATTTTACTGATTTGAGAAAGTTTTTCACTGTATTTAGTAAGATAATTTTCCTGTAACCATTTAACAGGTTTTTACTGGAGTTTTTTTAAAGGTTTGTATAAAATGTAAATTTCTTAATAATAAACATTAATTTATCTAATGGAGAATATTTTGAAATGAAACTCATGAAAGTGTTTCTATATGAATGAATGAATGTGTA
This sequence comes from Rhodeus uyekii, assembly GCA_037043235.1. Classification (NCBI taxonomy): domain Eukaryota; kingdom Metazoa; phylum Chordata; class Actinopteri; order Cypriniformes; family Acheilognathidae; genus Rhodeus; species Rhodeus uyekii. Next base: position 492,605 of record JAWRVZ010000300.1, on the reverse strand, counting down.
AAGAGTGAAATGATGGAGTGATGGTGGTTTTCTCTGCATTTGCACGTGTGTTCCAGTGAACATTGTCTCTCAGACGTGAATAAGTGTGTTTGTGTTGTGTGTGTTTGTGCAGCTGGTTCCTCCGTGAAGCCCTCCGTGTCTCTGCTGCCGCCCTCTTCTCTGCTGATCTCTGGAGACTCAGCCGCACTGCTCTGCCTGCTCAGCTCTTACTCTCCACAGGGGGCGCAGGTGAGCTGGACGCTGGACGGGTCAGAGGTCAGCGAGGGGGTTCAGACCAGCGCAGAGAGCGAGCGGGACGGACGCTACAGCCGCAGCAGCGTCCTGAGCCTCAGCAAAGCACGCTGGGAAGAGACGGAGAGCTTCGTCTGCAGAGCAACACATGACGGAGCTGCTCACGAGGCCTCGTTCCTCAAGAGCTCCGAGTGCTGATGTTTCTCCAGTGAAGAGCAGCCGTATCTGAGCGTCCGGATTCAGGATTCACAGCAGTCACGTGATTTACAGCTCAATACTCAAGCCGTCTGTCAATGTTCATTCAATAAAGCTTCTGAACGCCTTACATTTGTGTTGGACTGCATCATTGATCAGTGTGTCCTTCATTCAAACTTTCAGCTGCTTCTGATCCATTGCAATAGTTGAGAACAGCTGCATTCAGCAGGAAATGTCAAATCAAGCTCTTGGGGTTTGAACATGTTACTGGAGACGGAGCTGCTCTATTCTGAGAGGATCACAATCACTAAACCTGAACATGCAAATCACAAACTCACAGTTTCACTCTTTCATTGCTTCAACGCTCTGAACACAATCACTTTCACTTCTGCTCATGAGAAATGAGTTATGAGTAATAAATTCATTATCGGTTGTTTGAAAAACATCTTTCTTGCTCATGATAATCAAAGACCAGAAAAATCCTGTTTGAATAACTTGAAAGTGTAGTTTAATGTATGTTGGACTTTTCTCAAGTCCACGTGTTCTTTTAATGAGGAGAGCAGAGACGGCTTTTCGTCTAACAATTTAATTATCAAGTTAGATGAATAAAGGATACAGAGCTCTGGGTCACAGCTATCCCTGAGTACAGACTCTAGACCAGGGGTGGGCAAACTATTTGTCTCGCGGGCCACATTGGTTTCTTAAAATTGACAGAGAGGCCGGGGTGAAGGTCGTACCTGTGCATTTCCTTATAAGAAATCCTAGAAAACCTGTATAAAGTATAGTTTGGTCTTAAATCACTCGACTGGGACACATGAAATTAAAACAAAACAATATTAATACAATTTAATCGACAGAAAAACCATAATATGCAATGTGACTGAATCATATCTTTGCCTCAGCTCTAGATTGACAATCACAGGCGTCCAATCACAACTGACCTCTGGAAAAAAGGGAACTAACCAATGACATTTGATTTGACTATTACAAGAGCAAGCCCCGCCCCACGACTGACAAATATAAAAGTGCTTGCGAGCAAAAACAGCAGTCGAGAGCGGGCGACTGTTCACGCGCGCGAGTGATTAAAATGAGCTTGCGGGTACCCGTATTTACGTGTAGCTCTGTTTTCCGCTCGCGGATGTAATTTACGCGCGCGCAAACGTGAGTTTTGCGCTCGTTCCTTTTTAGCACGCCACTATTAACGCCATAAAGGGGGGTGTAGAGGGGTTTGCGACACACGCCTACTCTCCACCACAGATTCAGCGCCACTGACGCTTGCAGCCGCGACAGAGTGACATTACAGGGAAATGTAAAATGAAGGATGTTTAATACAGGTTCGGCAAGTTCGGCGGGCCGGATTAAAAAGCCCAACGGGCCGGATATGGCCCGCGGGCCGTAGTTTGCGTAGTTTAAATTTCTAATATTTATAGAAAATATTTAAACAAGTCGGCAATCTCTTCTGGATAATGGTTGAGAAGATCTCTGGTGGTCCAATTGAAACCCTCCACTCATCTCGGCTCCTGTTCTCCTGTACACAGAAGCTCTTCTCCAGGTTAATCACACAGTGAGACGCTCTGAGGCACCACACACACAGTAAAACATCTCCTTCAATGGCAGATCATCTACACACACTCTTTGTCGTCATCTCTTGTGACAGTCCTGATTCAATCATCATACTAGACTCTGCCAGCAGTCTTCTATCATTCCAAAGTCTGAAGACTATTGATTTATTGGCATAATCGTCTGTTACCCCTTATGATTCATCACGTGATCAAGCATGCATCCCATCATTCAGTAAAACATTAATCAACTTAAAAGTACATTATATTATTAAACCATGTAAATCAGTATTAAAAGCAGTATTATTTCCTTCATTTACAAAAACAAAATCAATCTGTGGCATCATTGTGTGTTTGATTTGATATCAATGTTCACACTCTGATTCTCTGGTTCAGTTTCAAAAGAGAAAATATCTTTGTTTGATTGCTTGTGAACACGTGGGAAACACCAGGAATTTGGCTTAATTATCCTCAGGTGATGACGTCATTGGGATGCGCATGTCAGAGGATATAAATAGACGTGAAACAGGTGCGTCTTCCGGTTCCTTTGTCTTCAGAATCGCATTGTGTGTCACTTCTTTCTGAAAACTGTCCCTTTTGTTAGGAGTTAGTTTTGACAGGCAGGAATTAAGACTTTCTTCTCCTCTCTCTTAATCTACAAAGAAAAGAAAGGAGTTAGAAAATAAACGATGTAGACATTTGAGAGATGAACGTCTTGCTCATGATCATCCCTGCGAGAGCTTCCGGTTGAGAATGGCGAGTTTTTCTCCATTAAAGTATTTCATGAGTCGATCTGGATGAGGAGGGGGAGATGATCCATCCATTTCTTTCTCTCTCTCTCGTCCTGAAGACTGATGACGCAGCTTCTCTTGTTAAATGAAGGCTCTAGTGCAGGGTTTCTCAACCTTTTGCCTATTGCGACCCACTTTTTTTTTGTATGACAGTCCTACGACCCACTAAGGCTAGAAATAAATAAATAAAAACTGTAAATAATAAGTAATGAAAAATAATGAAATAATTTGTTAGACCTATACTGTGTGTGCTCATAATTAAATTCACAAAACACTTTTTCAAAAATTAGGCAGACTATGAAACGAACTGATTTATTTATTTTCACTCACGTTCACACACGTTAATGTGACATTTGAGACTGCCGCTCTGAAACGATGATATCCAGACGCGGTGGAATTGGGGAAAGGGCCACTCGTAGTGTCGCACTCAAACTAGAAGTTGTCAGTCTATTCCTGCTTTTTGTTTTCGTTGCAGTCACCGTCGAAAATCCCGACTCGCAAAGATAGGTCGTGCTAAATGGCAGAAGAAACTTCGTTGCACGACCTGAAGCTGTCGTGAGCGACACAATACTGCTTTGCTGTCTTTTAAGTACATCGCGCTTTCGCACAAAGTAATCCACAGGTTTACCGACACATGTTGGATGTTTAGTCTGAAGGTGACGTTCAAGTTTTGATGGCTTCATGGACTCCTTTGCTAAGACCTCACCACACTCAACGCATTGTGGTTTTTCGTCCGACGTAGTAAATCCATATTTAATATACAGTGAGCCCTCGCTACATCGCGGTTCGACCATCGCGGATCCACGACTTCGCGGACTTTTTTCATTACGTATGTATATATTATAAAATAAATATATCGTGGATTTTCCAGAAATTTCGAAAATAGACGCGATATATGAACATTAGGACGGCTTGCCTGGGTGGGCCTGGGCCCCCTCATTTACATGTTCGCCCCCCTCAGATTTTCAATTGTTTAAAATCGCAACTGTGAAAACGGAATTAAAAGCACATATTGCCCGCTGCACAAAACGATCCCAACGCACCGCGCTGCGCATTGTATCACAACTAGTTCTGGCAGAGTGGTTAAGGCGCTAGACTAGAAATCCATTGGGGGTTTCCCAGCACAGGTTCGAATCCTGCCGACTATGTTATGCTCACCCACCACCCCTGTCAACAATCTCGCGCAGTTTTGCCCCTCATTTTAAACTGGGCCCCCTCAAAAAAAAAATCTGGCTACTCCCCTGGAACACAGTAAAACTCTCGCGACCCCCTCTGTAATGTTCCGCGACCCACTAGGGGGTCGCGACCCACCGGTTGAGAAACAGTGCTCTAGTGGATCTGATCTCGTGTTTACAGAGAAACTCTCAGATCACGGTCTACTAAATATGAATATAACATGAGGAACTGAGCGAACAGGAGATTCCCTTTCTTTCTTGTTCCTGTGATAAAGTGCAAAACAATTGTGTGTTTGCAAGCGATGACTTTATGATTCTTTGTTGAAACTGCTCTAACATGAAAATAATTATTCAGCCTTTCATCCACACCATTTTTAATTTTCTGGTTGATATTTGGCTGCATTTAATTTTGAGAAATGATTGAATCATTACAAATGATCACCGCAGTTTTTTTTAGAAGTAAACATTTTTGTTGCATGTAGAAATGCAGACATGAAAAAACTGTAATATGGGAATATAGCCTATAATAACAGCTGTCTGAAACTTTACTGCAATACAGCTGAAGTATCACTAACTTAAAAACTTAAATTAGTGTTTTCCATTTAATTTAATAAAATGTAGATCAATTATTGATAAAAGGTGGCAACTAGGGCAAACTGTAATCACACAGATCTCACTCGTGTTTCTGATCTATAAGAGCACAAAATCTCTTTCTGGACTTTATAATTAAGAATTGCAGATTAATTTAGATGTACTTCAGATGCTTGTGTGACGATGTTATTTCACATCCTCCTTTGAGCAGCTGCAGTTTCTGTCAGTGTATCAGTTCAGTCACTGTGACTCTGACTGACGGAGGTTTTTGTACGACTCTTTATCACTGTGTGAACACATGTTTATTGTTGAAGTGATAACTCTGACAGTAATAATGTCCAGCATCTTCAGTCTGGACTCCACTGATGGTCAGAGTGAAATCACTGTTAGATCCACTGCCACTGAATCTAGATGCAGTTCCTGACTGACGGATGATTGTGTAATAAATCAGGAGTTTAGGAGCTTCTCCAGGTTTCTGGAAGTACCAGGCTAAATGATTTCCACCGTGCACGTCACTGCTGGTTTTACAGTTGATTTCCACAGTTTGTCCTGGTTGAGTTTGTATCACTGAGAGACTCTGAGTGACGGTGATCTGTCCTCTACACTCTGAAACACAAGAAAATACACTCAAAACTTTAACAATACACTTGTAGAAATGCATTAATATCAAACTTGTGCTCCACAAACCTTGAGCAAACGCTGTGAGAGTCCAGATGAAGATGATGATGAAGGTCATGTTGATGAAGATTGTTGTGTGTGTCAGTGATGAAGTGTTAAACTCACAGCACTATAAACACTCTCACACACTGAAGCATCTGATCAATATGCAAATGAACTCATTTTATATTTAAATGAGGCTCTAAATGAAGGTTCAGGAGTGGCTCGTTCATCTCATCCTGATGAAGATCCTGTGTGTATTTTACAGATTAAACACTGGATATTATAAAGCACTGAATGCATTTGCTCCACCCAAAGTGACAAAGAGTTACTGCAGTTCTGGACGAAAGTCATTGCTTGAGGCAAAGGATAAATTAAATATAACAGAATTTAAGGCCAATGTAAGAAACACTCTCTAGCATAAGTCAAGTTACCTTTATTTATCATTTATTACAATACAGTACTACGTTTCACAGCAGCTTCAGAGAGATGACAGGAATATAACGCAACACTGTTTGTTTTGCTCTAGAAGCAGCAGATCCTGGTGATTTTCCATCTTCAGAAAGTTCAGTGTTGATTCATTTCAGTTGTAAAATCATTAGTTATTAATTTACTTAATTTATCTATACAGCAGCTCTGGAGAAACCGTGATGTCCTTGTCCAGTTCTGTTGTCAGTTCTCTGGTGATAATACAGTAAGATCAATAATACTGATGAATATTAATGTCCTCGACTAATTAAAGCAGAGGCAACAGAATGGAGAAGAAAACCTTTGGAGAAACCAGATTCAGTCGAGGGGTCAGTTCTCCTCTGACCAATGAAAGAACACAGTATGATTATGATTCAGGAGCATTACAGGTCAAAGGTCAGATTGGGGTTGTACAATTCTAAATATTTCATCCAGTTCCATCTGGTTGAAGAATGGATTCATCACACCGGTAGATAATAGGTTTAGTTTGTAGATTGAATTGTCATTGAGATCCTTTACAGCTCAGAAACACCAAATATCTTTCTGTCCTCTATAATTATTAAGAGTGAAAGATTCAAAATGGTGTCAATACTTAAAACTTAACTCTTTTATAACGTATGATAATTTTATCATAACGATGAATAATATATCATAATCAATGAATGTTTTATTGAGACTGGTTTTGATTCACTAGTTTTCTGTTCTAAAGAGGAGAGACATGTATCCAAAAATAAGATTTCATTGTGCTCTTGTTGTTCTGCAGATATGTTCGATTTTGTTTATTTTGATTGTATTGATGTTTAATATCAAGTTATGAGTTCAATAAATACAAAAAATATGAGGTCTGTTTATGGAAGTTGTCACGGCCGGCTCACAAGCCGCGACAAAGAAGGAGACACGCGTTGGATCAAAGTAAAGTATTTAAACATTTATTAAAGTAAGAATGTATTAATTAAAATAACATAACAAACACAAAACCAAAAAACAAAGGGAAAACGATGCAAAGAGAGCCAAGCGCTGCGAGGTCGAGAGGCAATCACAAAGCTACGGGGAACTGCTTATAGTTTGCCGGCACAGCTCCCACCAGGTGTGAATCGTCAGCTCATCATGACGTCACTCGAACCTGCAAAACACACTCAAAACAACACATCACCAAACTGGGTTCATGACACCCTCCCCCATAAAAAAAAGGGCGAGCATTTATTAAACCCAACTAAATATGCCACCCGACAACCTCCAAGCTGGAAAAATACCCACCACCTTGTACTACTTCCCAAAGTCTTCAGCAACTACGGGCCCTGTAGAAGCAATTTAAGAAAACAAAGGGAGCAAAACAAAAACATGGTCAGTTTAAGGGATTCTGGACAATGCGTCAGCCACCACATTGTCAGTACCCTTAATGTGTCGGATGTCTAGTGCATATGACTGTAGGAAGAGGCACCAACGAGTCAATCGTTGATTAGGGCACCGCAACGAATGCAAGTAAATGAGTGGATTATGGTCTGTATACACCACTAATGAGTCAGAGACTGAACCCACATACACCTCAAAATGGTGAAGTGCCCAAATCAAAGCTAATGCCTCCTTCTCCACCACGGAGTAGTTTAATTGATAAGAGGAAAACTTTCTTGAAAAATAACTGACAGAGCGATAAATGCCTTCATCATCAGCCTGTAACAGTACAGCTCCGGCCCCCACATTGCAAGCATCTACACACAATCGAAAAGCACGATCAAACCGGGGAGCTGCTAACACGGGAGCAGAAGTAAGCAAAGATTTAGCTGCCTCAAAAGCTTTCTGACAGGCAGACGTCCAGACAAAAGCGACTTTTGTTTTTAGCAAATTAGTGAGTGGGGCTACCACTGTAGAAAAATTCCTACAGAATCCCCGATAATAACCCACTAACCCTAGAAAGCGCATCAACTCCTTCTTGGTAGTTGGAGCAGAGAACTGATCAATGAACCCAATTGTCATAATGTCTTTCCAATTTATTTTTGTAAATTCCGTAATTTGTTTTTTCCCCGTCTAATCCATTATCTGGTCGAATAAGTGATGAGGAACAAACTTTATTTATGTTGTGTATAAACGCATACACCTGGATATATTATTTCAAATGTCATCATATGTTGTGCCTTAGTGTATCTTGTGATTTATTTAGTTGATTTTATTGCCTTTTAAGTTTTGTAAATATTGAGTAAATTAACATCTTGAGAAGGGAATTTTCCGCTTACGGGGTTGGATGTGCTTCTGTCGCTCTTCTAATGCGAGTGTTATTTTCTATTCTGAAGAGGAGAGACGTGTATCCCAAAAAAAGGTAATTCCTTCTGCTCTTGTTATTCTGCAGATCAAATAAACCCATCTTGAGACCCTTCAGCACCTTCTGCATTTATAAAAGAAACACAACCAGAGTAAAACTACTACACATGTGTGACGATGTTATTTCACATCCTCCTTTGAGCAGCTGCAGTTTCTGTCAGTGTATCAGTTCAGTCACTGTGACTCTGACTGACGGAGGTTTTTGTACGACTCTTTATCACTGTGTGAACACATAGCTACTGTGATAACTCTGACAGTAATAATGTCCAGCATCTTCAGTCTGGACTCCACTGATGGTCAGAGTGAAATCACTGTTAGATCCACTGCCACTGAATCTAGATGCAGTTCCTGACTGACGGTTGCTTGTAAGATAAATCAGGAGTTTAGGAGTTTCTCCAGGTTTCTGGAAGTACCAGTGGAGATAGCTTGTATCCCTGCTGGTTTTACAGGTTACAGAGACTGATTGTCCAGTTTGAGAGAGCAGCGCTGAGGGAGTTTGAGTCACTGTCACCTGCCCAACAGATTCTGACAAGAGAGAAAGATTAGAAATCACACACACTTTTACAAGCATATATCTTCACACACACATAAAAATAAGAAGATAATAAAGTGTTAAATCTTGACGGACACAAACCTCCACATGAAACTGCCAGCGTCCAGATCAATATGCTGATGAAAGTCATTTTTGTTGGTTGGAGGTTCAGTTCTAGTGAAAAACAGTTGTTGATCATGTTTGATGTTTCAGAGTTATAAACACATGCAGAGCATTGAAGTGTGTGTCGCTCATGTAAAACAATTGCAGATTTGTATTAGTGAGTGGAAGTAGGAGGTGCTGAGCCTGTATTAGTTCTGTAAGCTATTGTCAATGCTTTGAATTTGATGGGAGCTGCAAGTCGAAGCCAATACAGAGATAAAGATTCAAGATTCAAGAGTTTTATTTGTCACATACACAGTTATATACAGAATATACAATCGCAGTGAAATGTAAACGGGTGCGCTCCATGGACAGTGCAAATTAACAGTTATAAAAACTTAAAATGTAAAAACTTTAAAAAAAAATCTTTACAAAAAAACACAGAGGAATTTATAATAGAAATAGGATAAAAAAAGAACTATATATGTATATATAGAATTATAAATAAATCAAGTAAAAAGCAAAAGGTGGAATAAAATAAGTGAAATAAGCTGTGCAGTAAGTAAAACCGTAGACTTATAAATAAGTGGTTAACAGAAATGTACAAAGAATAATTATGTGCAAACAGGTTATAAAAGTGCAGTGCAATATCAGTATAATGTCAGTATGTGGATGTTAATCCTGGAGTGAGGTGAAGTCACGTGATGTTTTTAGTGTCTGAGTTTCTGGGGGAAAAAGCTCCTCCTAATCCTTTCAGTTTTGGCCATCAGGCTTCGGAAGCGCTTACCAGATGGCAGCCGAGTGAAGTGAGGGTTTGCAGGGTGATTCATGTTCTTGATGACATTAAGAGTGGTGTGACGTGGGCCCTTTTGGGTTTGTTGAAAACCAGACGAGCAGGTGCGTTCTGGATCAGTTGTGGAGATTTGATCCTTTTGGCCTGATCCTCCTGATGTTGTCAGGATTCAGGAAGCGAGGACTCAGTTGAGAGCGGAAGGTTTATTAAATATGAAAAAAAATATAACTTCACACATAAACAAAAACATAGGGGGAAAAACATAACAGGACCAGCTAGGCAGGACTGGACAAGGCTGAAAGAACACGAGGAGGAGGCAAGACAGATTGAACGACGACGACGCGACACAGGACAGCAAACACGAAGGGATTAAATAGACACAGGAGGGAGACAAAATTTAATTGGAAACAGTTTGGGCAAATCAATGATAACAGGGGAACAAGACGGGTTTACACAGTGCCAAGACACGAACACGCAGCCAATGCGAACTTGCAACGCCGAGTGTTCACATGAAACAAAGACAGTCGCAGATGTGCGCGACACGACACAACATGAAAGCACGTGGCCGATGTAAGTACCGACTGCTGTCCAACCGTAATGGGGTAATTGTTGAGGAGCTAATCTAGATGAAGTCTAGGAGAGATGGCTTGAAGGGATGGGATCTAAAGAGCAGGTGGTCAGATGTCTGGAGAGGAGAAGTTTAGATACATCTGCCTCGGTGAGTGGAGAGAGCAGGAGAGCAGATTTCTGGTTGCATCAGTGGTTGATCTGGGATTTTCATGGGATTTCTTTTATATTTTGTGTAATTGAGACAAACCGTCTTATTTCAGTCATCCGTCAGTTTTTTCAGCTCATGTGTAGATCTTGTGTGTGTGTGTGTGTGTGTGTGTGTGTGTGTGTGTGTGTGTGTGTGTGTGTGTGTGTGTTTGAGCAGCTGCAGTTTCTGTCAGTGTATCAGTTCAGTCACGGTGACTCGGACTGATGGAGATTTTTGTACGACTCTTTATCACTGTGTGAACACACAACCACTGAACTCCACTGTGGAGATTCTGGAAATATATACATGTTATAAAGTGTTTGAGTGTGAATGCTATAAACACTCGAGCGCTGAAGCACGTGCCGATGCAAAGTGACTCTCTGAGCAAAAACCTGCTGGAGGAAAACAGACATTTCACTGTGAGAGGGCAAAGGTCATTCCAGAGGTCACAGGTCAAAACTTATTAAAATTGCTTTGAGAAATACTTAATCATTTAAAAACTCAGTTAATGTGTAATGATCAATATTGTCTTTCTAATTGTATTATTTTTTTCAGATTTAATTGTTTTCATGCATTTAGAGACGATGAGGCTGTTTTTGAGTGTGTTCAGTTCAATAATCATGTTTGATGTTGAAGATCTGCTGTTGAGTCTCATATCAGTGTGTGTGTGTGTGTGTGTGTGTGTGTCGTTCGGCTCTTTCTCTGCTGGAGTTTGTGTTCATTTGAGTGTGACGAGGTTTTTGTACGACGCTTTCACTAGAATGAAACACTGTGGTGGACTTTCGGTGGAGGAACTAAACTAACCATCAGTAAGTCTTTCTTTAATTATCTAATATTAAAATATATGTGTGTTTAAAAAAGAGGCTTATTTTGGAACATTTGGCAACAATATTATTGATTTAATACAAAAAATATACTATTGAAAAGCTTTACTTACATTTCACATCCTATTTTTAAGCCATAGTTCATATTTGAATTGATTGTTTTTAATGACTAATTTCACACCTAACGTATGATAACATTTTATTCCGTATTAATTTATTGCTATTTTCTAGTTTTAGTTATTTCTTATTATATTTAAGTTTGTAAGATATATACATGAATAATAAAGCAAGGAAATAAGTTAAACTTCATTGGAGTCATCAGGCAAAAATACATTTAGTTGATGAATGTTAAAATCAATAATAATACATTGAAAAAATATGTAAGGCTCTTTTTTGAAGTTCAATTGTAGTAAAATTCCATCAAATTGATTAAAATAATCTTTACATATTCATTTTATGAATATGTATATTTTCTGTATATCTGAAAATCTGTATATTTTAATCAGATAAACTTAAATTGTTAATTCCCTTGTTCTATTAAGATTTGTACAAAAAGTTTCATTAAGCTCAATTTGTATGTATTAATAATCAGAATAATATGTAAGGATTTTTCAAATCAGTTTGGAGTTTTATTCTACAACTGAAATCCACAAGTCCTAAAAAAGTTTTTTTATAACTCTGTTTGAATTATTTTAAAAATACAAAGTAATATATTGAAGTCAAAGAACTGTTTGATAAATCTTGCAAAAATAACCACAATAAAAGTATGAATTTGAAATAGACTGGAGTTGAAAGATTTTACTTAATTCAGAAAATAATAAATTAGCATCAATTTTTATGATGTTTCCTTCAGAGAACTGATTTATATTTTTACATATTTTATAATTGATAATTACACTGTAGAGTTTTCATTAAAAAAAGGAAGCTGTGATCGTCAAGCTTGTTCTTTTTTACTCTCATAAACTTTAAATTTAACTATTTTACTGAAATGTCCTGTTTTTATTACAGTTTTTCACCGTATAAAGTATAAATTTATATATTTTACACAGTTTATTCACTGTATAAATTTACTGAAGCATTTTTACAATCTTTAAGCATTTATAGATTTTTTTATACGGTGTGCATTTCTTAATAGTAAACACTAATTTATCTCTAGTGGAGAATATTGTCAAATGAAACTCAGGAAAGTGTTTCTATATGAATGAATGAGTGTGTAAAGAGTGAAATGATGGAGTGATGGTGGTTTTCTCTGCATTTGCACGTGTGTTCCAGTGAACATTGTCTCTCAGACGTGAATAAGTGTGTTTGTGTTGTGTGTGTTTGTGCAGCTGGTTCCTCCGTGAAGCCCTCCGTGTCTCTGCTGCCGCCCTCTTCTCTGCTGATCTCTGGAGACTCAGCCGCACTGCTCTGCCTGCTCAGCTCTTACTCTCCACAGGGGGCGCAGGTGAGCTGGACGCTGGACGGGTCAGAGGTCAGCGAGGGGGTTCAGACCAGCGCAGAGAGCGAGCGGGACGGACGCTACAGCCGCAGCAGCGTCCTGAGCCTCAGCAAAGCACGCTGGGAAGAGACGGAGAGCTTCGTCTGCAGAGCAACACATGACGGAGCTGCTCACGAGGCCTCGTTCCTCAAGAGCTCCGAGTGCTGATGTTTCTCCAGTGAAGAGCAGCCGTATCTGAGCGTCCGGATTCAGGATTCACAGCAGTCACGTGATTTACAGCTCAATACTCAAGCCGTCTGTCAATGTTCATTCAATAAAGCTTCTGAACGCCTTACATTTGTGTTGGACTGCATCATTGATCAGTGTGTCCTTCATTCAAACTTTCAGCTGCTTCTGATCCATTGCAATAGTTGAGAACAGCTGCATTCAGCAGGAAATGTCAAATCAAGCTCTTGGGGTTTGAACATGTTACTGGAGACGGAGCTGCTCTATTCTGAGAGGATCACAATCACTAAACCTGAACATGCAAATCACAAACTCACAGTTTCACTCTTTCATTGGTTCAACGCTCTGAACACAATCACTTTCACTTCTGCTCGAGAAATGAGTTATGAGTAATAAAATCATGATCGGCTGCTTGAAAAACATCTTTCTTACTCGTGATAATCAAATACTGGAAAAATCCAGTCTGAATAACTTTTTAAAGTGTAGTTTAATGTACAAAAACAAAAACAGTCTGACATCATTATTGTTTGTTTAAACCTCTGTATGATGTCATGGTTATAGATGATCCATAAAGTTATGATACACAAGCCTCAGTCTCAAATCAACCCCTTCACATCTAAAAGCCGCAACAGAACTCGCACCGTTTCCCTATCAGTTACAAACCATTTTTTGGTGCACTCATCTATAACCATGACATTGGCCAGAGGTTTGAAGTTGTAGTTATAACTTTATGATTAGTAAAACTACGATTAAAGTAGTTTTCATAGTTTATCCTGTCGTGTCGGATCAATGTACTCGCAAGACTCATTTTCGATTTTTTTTCCTTATGTGGAGGAAATGGGCTTCCATAGTTTTGACGAAGCGATCTGGATGAGGAGTGGGAGACGATCCTTCTCTCTCGCTCTCTATTTCTCTCTCTCTCTCTCTCTCTCTCTCTCTTGTCCTGAAGACTGAGGACTTATTCGACTACAATAAAGAATCTAGTGGATCAGATCTCGCGTTTACTGAGAAAACTCTCAGAGGAACTGAACGCACAGGAGATTCCCTTTCTCTCTTGTTCATCTCTTTCTGATCTCTATAATGATTAAGAGTGGAAGATTAATTTAGATGGTTGTATTTCAGATGCTTGTGTGACGATGTTATTTCACATCCTCCTTTGAGCAGCTGCAGTTTCTGTCAGTGTATCAGTTCAGTCACTGTGACTCTGACTGACGGAGGTTTTTGTACGACTCTTTATCACTGTGTGAACAACCAACTAGTAGCACAGTGAACACTCATACAGTAATAATGTCCAGCATCTTCAGTCTGGACTCCACTGATGGTCAGAGTGAAATCACTGTTAGATCCACTGCCACTGAATCTAGATGCAGTTCCTGACTGACGGATGATTGCTCTATAAATCAGGAGTTTAGGAGTTTCTCCAGGTTTCTGGAAGTACCAGTGTAAATAATCATTATTGCACACATTACTGCTGGTTTTACAATTGATTTTCACAGTTTGTCCTGGTTGAGTTTGTATCACTGAGAGACTCTGAGTGACGGTGATCTGTCCTCTACACTCTGAAACACAAGAAAATCACCAGAAGAAATGAACAATCTTTGCTAAATCAAGTTGCTGTAAAGTGTGAATGCAGTGAAAGTGAGAGTCACCGTTGAGGAACAGCAGCAGAGAGCAGATGATCAGAGCGTGTGTCTTCATCTTTCCTGGGAATGAGTGAAACTGAAGGACAGTGATGTTGGATTGACAGTCTGACTGACAGACGCTCTGATATTGAGCTCCAGTCTCAGGGGTGGGACACAAATTCAAAGTGTTTCCTCTCAAATGTGTCTCACTCACTCACTCACAGCAGAAATGAGAAATATGACAACTGAAAAAACAGTCAATTCATTTTCCATCATAACACTCAGTGAATATTGTCATATATATTATTATTGTCATGTAATTCCTTGAATAGTTAATATCTCATTTGTGTCGTGTTTCATATACAATTTACTTTAAACTTTTTCACAGAAATGATTACATTTATGTAACTCTGAGTAGAAATGGCTTACATTTTCTATTTCTTTACAACACTTATTTGTCTTTTTCTTTATGCTGTCTTATTTTCTCAACTCAAACTTGTTAAAACAGAATAATTGCTCATTTATAATTTGTAATTTGTTTTGACAGATGTTTAAAACTCAACATTTCCTTTCTAAATTCTTTTCATAATTAATCAGCAAATTTACCAGAATGTGAAACATATTGTTAACATTTTCTGTTGTCATGTCAGCAGTTTGTGATTATTAATGTGTTGATGAAATAATAATCTGATTTTCTTCTCCTGTTGCATCATGTTGTTTCTCTTGCTGTTGGAGAATTTCTCCTAGTTTTCTGTTGAATCCTAAAGGAAAGCCACTGGTCAGTGTGATTTGTCTGAGCTTCTCTCAGGCGTCTCTCCTCCTAAAGTGAGCGTCTGCCGGCCTCCAGTGCAGAGATGTCCTCTCTGAACACAGAGACACTGGTGTGTGTGTCCAACAAGGGCTTCCCGTCAGACTGGAGCTGAACTGGGAGCTGGACGGGAGCAGCAGGGGTCAGGAGAGCAGCGCTGGGCTCCTGGAGAAGGACGGTCTGTACAGCTGGAGCAGCAGCCGGACTCTCTCTGAGCAGGAGTGGATGGAGAGCGTCTCAGTGAGACACTGTGAGACACACGGAGACACAGCCTGCGCTCACTGGAGACACTGTGAGGAGACGGCAGTGATCAGAGGAGATCTGCTTCTCTTCTCACTCATGTCTCACATGGAGACCAACAGTGTGTTTCTCATGAGGGACTCGTTCATTCTCCACATCAGCTTCAGTCGCTCTCGTCTGCATCTGTCTTTCATAAAAGACTATGTGTGTGTGTGTGTGTGATATCATTAAAATGTAATCATTCAATAAAATATAATTGTATCTTTAAGTTCTTCTTGATTCAGGTCTTTCATTGGATCAGGGCTTTTTCTCATGTTAAAAATAAACTTCACTCAATAGAGCATGAAAACACCTGCAAATACATGATGAAACAAGAACATGCGACCAAGTTTATTTCTATTTCATGTAATACCAATCAAAATCTTTACTGTTGTGTGTGTGTGTGTATGTGTGTGTGTATGTGTGTTTGAGCAGCTGCAGTTTCTGTCAGTGTATCAGTTCAGTCACTGTGACTCTGACTGACGGAGGTTTTTGTACGACTCTTTATCACTGTGTGAACACATAATCACTGTTGATGGCATGGAGACTCTGACAGTAATAATGTCCAGCATCTTCAGTCTGGACTCCACTGATGGTCAGAGTGAAATCACTGTTAGATCCACTGCCACTGAATCTAGATGCAGTTCCTGACTGACGGTTGCTTGTAAGATAAATCAGGAGTTTAGGAGTTTCTCCAGGTTTCTGGAAGTACCAGTGGAGATTGCCTGTATTCCTGCTGGTTTTACAGGTCACAGAGACTGATTGTCCAGTTTGAGAGAGCAGCGCTGAGGGAGTTTGAGTCACTGTCACCTGCCCAACAGATTCTGACAAGAGAGAAAGATCAGAAATCACACACACTTTTACAAGCATATATCTTCACACACACATAAAAATAAGAAGATAATAAAGTGTGAAATCTTGACGGACACAAACCTCCACATGAAACTGCCAGCGTCCAGATCAATATGCTGATGAAAGTCATTTTTGTTGGTTGTAGGTTCAGTTCTAGTGAAAAACAGTTGTTGATCATGTTTGATGTTTCAGAGTTATAAACACATGCAGAGCATTGAAGTGTGTGTCGCTCATGTAAAACACACTCTCTATGCAAACGCTTCAGTCATCAACACATTACAGTTGCTTTAATGAGCCGTTTCACTCAGACTCACACACATTTCATGACTTCATGTTAATACAATTCTTCATTGTAAGAAAGAAACATCAGACGAGCAAGAGCATTTATTTTCTGAATATCAGATCAACATCAGATTGTGAAATTGATATTGCTTTTATTGTAAGAAATAGTTTTATAACCATGAAGCTGTTATTGACTAACTAATATTTTTTATAATTTACACTTTTTTTCAGTTACTTTGTTTTTTTTTTGGCCAACTGGAATATTTCCATACGAACCACAGTAGAAATATCTGAAAAACATAAAGGCTCCATTTGAAATCTTTTACTCTGTTGAGTCCGATCTTATTCAGAATAATTACTTCACAACCACTAATTACTATGTTCTATAGAGCAAGAGTGTGTGTCGTATGAATGTCATCATGACAAACTATATTCATCATGTGATCACCCAGCATCTCTTCACTGTCATTCACAGTTTTCCACACACTTTCACATGCTGTTTTTGAGCAGTTCAGATGCAGCAACATTAGTTGAATTGAATCAGTGTTTTGAACTAATCATTTTAGTGAATGATTCAGTGATTCACTCATGCTTAAATAGTATGTGAGATTAGAATTTTGAATAGACGTTTTTCCCAAAGCATAGCAGGTTGAAGAGAGTAGGTCAAAAGTCTGTAAACTATTTCTAGGTGATTTTTGAAGTGTGGATCTGTGCTCATTGTAAAGGCTAATATTACCCACAACCCATATGGAGGATTCGGTTCAGAACGAAAAACTTAAAATGTGTTAAATACAGAACATGGCGGATATTTGTGACTCCTAGTGAGAGGTTTAGATGAAGGTTTGAGAGCCCAACAATCATTTTGACCTGATAAAAAATATTTATTTAATGTTATCCATGTTATATTTCATCAGCAATAATAATTTAGACTTTCATAAAGGTTTGTTTGGCCATTAACTTTTAAACTGTCCTTCAGTTTCACTCATTCCCAGGAAAGATGAAGACACATGCTCTGAGACTTTTAAACGCATTACTATGAGGACAGTTCTCCGCGTGAACGACCCACGACTGCAGATCAACGTGTTACAGCATTTCTTTCCGATACAGTAGGAAATTAAATTAAATGTGGAGGATTTTAACTGTGACAAGATGTTTCAAATCAGATCTGATGACCTTCCACGAAGCTCCACTGGTTCACCTCTGGGGGGGGAAGGCTTACATTTTTTCTGAGACGTTCTCTTTGGCCTAGCTCTGTCAGCCCGCACTTTCACCAACTGCTCGAATGCAGAGGCTTCAAGCCTGTTACGTTTCCCACGGCACACAAGCTCTAAAAAACATTGCGTAGCAACTGGCAATATCACCAGTCGGCATGCTAGCGGTTCGACATTGAGATGTTGTTCTTGCACTCTTGAAATGCTGGGGTTGAGGCTGATCTTAGAGTGTTTTCTCCTCCAGATCAGTGTCACTGACAGCACGTTTCACCCCCCCTTTCAGCAGTCAGAGCTTATAATAGGCGAGGCACCCACTGCTAGCACTCTGAGCACTGGTTCCCAGTGTTATTCCACTCGGGTTGCTGTACCTGAGACCACAGCAGGGGTGGTCAGAACCAAAAAGGGGGTTTCCCCGATGGGTAACCCCACTTCCGCACTATCAAGGCCACAAGGCGTGCCTACTCTCCTTCGGTAGTGTAGGAGCACTGGTTCTAGGATCCGTATTGGAGCTCCCTGTTGACTCATTTCGCTATCAACAGATGGATCCCTTGCGGTTTGGGAGTCATCCTAAGGGATCACTCTGCTGTGTCACTACCTGCTACCCTCTCCAGAACAACCAGTGGGTCGGGCCGACACTCGCAGGCTCAGCTCTTTGGCATGGGGTCGATCTGAGGACCGTTCTCACTGTCTAAGAGCTGGATGTCCTGATGCCCAAGGCATCCGACCTCACACTGGCGATCTTCGGGGGAGTCGCCCCTCCTAGAGGTTCCTGGGATATTCCTGAACTCTAGGACCCGTAATTGGAGCTCTTGTCGATGAGTAATGCCATCATCGGATGCGTCCTTTACGGTTGGGGTGTGATCATGAGGGGTCACTCCACCCAAGCAGAGTGTCGCTACCTGCTACACTGACCAAAAACCGGTGGTTAGGACGACATTCGCAGACTCAGCCCTCTGGCACGGGGTTGAATCTGAGGACTGTCCTCAATGCTAAGAAGACTAAGAGCGAGAGGTCTTACCTACAGATCCTAACCCTAACACTCCCTTCGGTCCTAGGAGATTGTTCCTTCTCCGAGCAGTTCACATTCAGGGACCAGGATTTGGGAGTAATCATCCTGTCGAGGCAGGGACCGAGGCCCGGGGGCAAGAGAGGGTCCATTTTACGGCAAGCACAAGTATTCCTGCTCACACCCCTAATCTTCCATGATACTCGTGGAACCTCCCTCTTTCTTCCAGCCCATATAATATTTCCGGATGTGGTTTATCTCTCTCTAAGACGCTTTCTTTTCTACTCAAATGAAGGATTATGAATGTAAAGATCTATTATTAATAACGGGGCAAACCAAAATCACACAGATCTCACTCGTGTTTCTGATCTATAAGAACCCAAAATCTCTTTCTGCACTCGATAATTATTAAGAGTGGAAGATTAATTCAGATGGTTGTATTTCAGATGCTTGTGTGACGATGTTATTTCACATCCTCCTTTGAGCAGCTGCAGTTTCTGTCAGTGTATCAGTTCAGTCACTGTGACTCTGACTGACGGAGGTTTTTGTACGACTCTTTATCACTGTGTGAACACATCTTTACTGTTGATATAGTGATAACTCTGACAGTAATAATGTCCAGCATCTTCAGTCTGGACTCCACTGATGGTCAGAGTGAAATCACTGTTAGATCCACTGCCACTGAATCTAGATGCAGTTCCACTGAAGAGTTTTTTTACATAAATAATCAGGAGTTTAGGAGCTTCTCCAGGTTTCTGGAAGTACCAGAATAAACCTTCATCCCCATCAACATATCTGTACACATCACTGCTGGTTTTACAGTTGATTTTCACAGTTTGTCCTGGTTGAGTTTGTATCACTGAGAGACTCTGAGTGACGGTGATCTGTCCTCTACACTCTGAAACACAAGAAAATACACTCAAAACTTTAACAATACACTTGAAGAAATGGATTAATATCAAACTTGTGCTCCACAAACCTTGAGCAAACGCTGTGAGAGTCCAGATGAAGATGATGATGAAGGTCATGTTGATGAAGATTGTTGTGTGTGTCAGTGATGAAGTGTTAAACTCATAGGCGGACTTACCATTAGGCAAGTGTAGGCAATTGCCTAGGGCCCCCGAACCTACAAGGGCCCCCAAATCAAATCGCGATTGCACTTTTTTTTTACAGAATTCATATTTTCTCGTTTTATTTGTCTTATCTTATTAGTTCTGTGTATAGAATGAGTAAGATATGGCTAATTAATTTTTAATCACTGTATTTAATTTTTTATTACCGTAGCTTTATCACATTCTCCTGCGATTTGCGAATCTCAAAGTATCGCGATACATGAGTGGACGCTCTTCTCGTTCTGTTTTACGCGCTGAATAAACAAAATGGACATTCGTCGTTTTTTTTAAATAAATCCACTACTAAAAGTGTCAAATCTATCAGAAGAGAAGACAGTGGACATCTACGCATCTCGGAAAAAGAAGCAGCTTCTTCTGCATTAGGTAAGATATTGTAATGTCTGAAGTAGTTATGACAGGTCCAGGGAGGCTCTGTTTATGAACTTTAATCTGAATGAAGACGAACACACTGTAACAAGCGCACCCGTCTAACACACGCTTTTTTTCGCCGCACTTCTGAACTCCCCGTGTTAACCCTATCACTGCCGATGCAAAACAAAACAGCAACTATAAAGAGTCTGTTCTATTCGCTATTATTTGTATAAAGCAGTGGTTCTCAAATAGTGGGGCGATACCAGGGGGGGGGCGCGTTACCCTGGGGTACATGCTTTTTTTGCCAGGGAGTAGGTTTTCTTGCACTGAACAAGAGCAGCATATATGAGTTTCAGATAACCGTCTCCTCATCCTTTGACGTGTACGATCACGCTGGTGTTCATGTGTCACGTGATCAACCACTAAATTCACACGTGTTTTCACGCAATATCTGGCACTGATCCAAAAAAAGACGCGCTCAGAGCTGGTCATTTATCACAACAATTCAGTGTTTTCAGCCACATAAGGTTTCTTTTAGGTTTCAACAAGTTGAGGCAACAAGTTGGTGACTATTTTGAATTATCTATTATACAGCGCTTTTTGTGACTGCGGTATGTCAGGTGACAAGCATGACGCGTTGCCATGGAAACAATAAGGGGTGCGCGAAATTTTTACCTCTTCCTAGGGGGGCGTGACAGAAAATAATTGAGAAGCACTGGTATAAAGTCAGTGTTCATTGTAAATGTATTTTATATGTAGAATGAATGATATATAAATATGATCTAAAAAATCTGAGCTCGTGGTCTGCTGGCCTGGTAGGTGCCCCCCCAAGCACAAAAGTGAAACTCCGCCTATGGAGGGGCCCCTTTTCAAAATTTGCCTAGGGCCCCGTATTTGCTCGGTCCGCCACTGGTTAAACTCACAGCACTATAAACACTCTCACACACTGAAGCATCTGATCAATATGCAAATGAACTCATTTTATATTTAAATGAGGCTTTAAATGAAGGTTTAGGAGTGGCTCGTTCATCTCATCCTGATGAAGATCCTGTGTGTATTTTACAGATTAAACGCTGGATATTATAAAGCACTGAGTGCATTTGCGCCACCCAAAGTGACAGAGTTACTGCAGTTCTGGCCGAAAGTCATTGCTTGAGGCAAAGGATAAATTAAATATAACAGAATTTAAGGCCAATGTAAGAAACACTCTCTAGCATAAGTCAAGTTACCTTTATTTATCATTTATTACAATACAGTACTACGTTTCACAGCAGCTTTAGAGAGATGACAGGAATATAACGCAACACTGTTTGTTTTGCTCTAGAAGCAGCAGATCCTGGTGATTTTCCATCTTCAGAAAGTTCAGTGTTGATTCATTTCAGTTGTAAAATCATTAGTTATTAATTTAGTTAATTTATCTATACAGCAGCTCTGGAGAAACCGTGATGTCCTTGTCCAGTTCTGTTCTCAGTTCTCTGGTGATAATACAGTAAGATCAATAATACTGATGAATATTAATGTCCTCGACTAATTAAAGCAGAGGCAACAGAATGGAGAAGAAAACCTTTGGAGAAACCAGGTTCAGTCGAGGGGTCAGTTCTCCTCTGACCAATGAAAGAACAGTGTATGATTATGATTCAGGCAGCATTACAGGTCAAAGGTCAGATTGGGGTTGTAAAATTCTAAATATTTCATCCAGTTCCATCTGGTTGAAGAATGGATTCATCACACCGGTAGATAATAGGTTTAGTTTGTAGATTGAATTGTCATTGAGATCCTTTACAGCTCAGAAACACCAAATATCTTTCTGTCCTCTATAATTATTAAGAGTGAAAGATTCAAAATGGTATCAATACTTAAAACTTTAAATTATCATACGTTATAAAAGAGTTATCTGTCAGGTTTGTTGAGAGCGAGGACTCAATTGCAGGGAGGACAGGGTTTTATTCAAAAAATAAATCAAAACTCAAACATAAACCTCCCCGAGTGGGGGGAAAACATAACATGACTTGACTGACTTGAAGTATAACAAGACTCGAATGACTAGAAGCACGACATGACATGACTTGACTCAACTTGACTTACTGACAGGGAGTGATGACAAAATAAAGACAACGAACCGACACAGTACAGCAGACATGAGGGGACTAAATACACAGGAGGAAATGCAATTGAGGAGAAACACAGCTGGAATAAAGTCAAACCAATTACAATGAAACAAGACGGGCGGGGTAACAAACAAGACGTGAACATGAAGCCAATTACACAAAGACGACGCGCAGGTGGTGTCAACCAAACTGCGCGTGACAAAACACAAGCACGCGGCCGATGGGATGCGAACCGCGTGCCAAACATAAACACACGGACCAGAGGAGGCGCGGCTCGCGCAACGCTTGAAACCGCGCCCACTCACAAGACGTAGAGCTCGCAAGAACGAGTGTAAACACCTGTTCTCATGAGCTCACGACAAGGACGAACAAAACGAGTTATGAATGCCCGAATCCCGATCCAAAACCGAAACTAGACAAGACCAGTCTCGGGATCAGACATCATAACCCGCACATAAGACGTTACACAGACAAGCGCGCGCACGGCTCTAATACTCGAAGCCATGCGCACACACACATCAGACACGAGACAATACGGTAGTGTCAGAGCTCTGCCACAAAACCAAGAAATGACTAGACTGAATGTGGCAGAACCCTGACAGTTATCATAACGATGAATAAGATATCATAATCAATGAATGTTTTATTGAGACTGGTTTTGATTCACTAGTTTTCTGTTCTAAAGAGGAGAGACATGTATCCAAAAATAAGAATTCATTGTGCTCTTGTTGTTCTGCAGATATGTTCAATTTTGTTTATTTTGATTGTATTGATGTTTAATATCAAGTTATGAGTTCAATAAATACAAAAAATATGAGGTCTGTGTATGGAAGTGATGTCATAATGTCTTACCAGTTTATTTTTGTAAAATCCGTAATTTGTTTTTTCCCCGTCTAATGCTTTGTCGCTCTTCTAATGCAAGTGTTATTTTCTATTCTGAAGAGGAGAGACATGTATCCCAAAAAAAGGTAATTCCTTCTGCTCTTGTTATTCTGCAGATCAAATAAACCCATCTTGAAGTAAATACCCTTCTGCATTTATAAAAGAAACACAAACGAGAGTAAAACTACTACACATGTGTGACGATGTTATTTCACATCCTCCTTTGAGCAGCTGCAGTTTCTGTCAGTGTATCAGTTCAGTCACTGTGACTCTGACTGACGGAGGTTTTTGTACGACTCTTTATCACTGTGTGAACACATAGTTACTGTTTGGATAGTGGAAACTCTGACAGTAATAATGTCCAGCATCTTCAGTCTGGACTCCACTGATGGTCAGAGTGAAATCACTGTTAGATCCACTGCCACTGAATCTAGATGCAGTTCCTGACTGACGGTAGCTTGTGTAATAAATCAGGAGTTTAGGAGCTTCTCCAGGTTTCTGGAAGTACCAGGCTAAATGATCATTATTGTGCACATCACTGCTGGTTTTACAGTTGATTTCCACAGTTTGTCCTGGTTGAGTTTGTATCACTGAGAGACTCTGAGTGACGGTGATCTGTCCTCTACACTCTGAAACACAAGAAAATCACCAGAAGAAATGAACAATCTTTGCTAAATCAAGTTGCTGTAAAGTGTGAATGCAGTGAAAGTGAGAGTCACCGTTGAGGAACAGCAGCAGAGAGCAGATGATCAGAGCGTGTGTCTTCATCTTTCCTGGGAATGAGTGAAACTGAAGGACAGTGATGTTGGATTGACAGTCTGACTGACAGACGCTCTGATATTGAGCTCCAGTCTCAGGGGTGGGACACAAATTCAAAGTGTTTCCTCTCAAATGTGTTTCACTCACTCACAGCAGAAATAGAGAAACATGACAAATAAAACACTTCAAGTGATTTTCCATCATAACACTCAGCAAATATTGTCATGTATGTGTTATTACTGTCATGCAATTCCTTGAATAGTTTATCTTATTTGTGTACAGTCGTGTATCTTATAAAAAAAAAATATCTTTTTCACACAAATTATTACCTTTTTTTAATTAGAAAAGAAATGGCAAATTCAAGTGATTTTTTTCGTCTTTTTTCGTGTGGTTCTTATTTGTAAAACTGTTGAAAAAATGAAAGCGCTTTGCTATAGAAAAGATGGCGATGGCGATTTGGTTCTGACCCACCAAACGCTGTCCTGTTAGAGACGAAATGAAGATGCACTTGATTTCTGGGAATAACTCTTTTATATTCACATCTCAACAGACTGAGTCATGTGATCGTATTGTGGTTTTCTATAAATTAAGAACAGTAAAATAAACATTAATATACACAATGATAACAATAATGGATTACTACAATTAAACATTGACTACAATACAGCACAGTAAATAAGATTAATAATTAAACATGCCATTATTAGTAAAAACATTTAAAAGAAATGAATGTAAAGTAGGTTGTTGCTTCTACATTATAAGCAGCACACATCGGTAATCTGACACCTCATACGTATGTGCCACTCTGTGAGATATGATGGCGCATGCGCATAACAGATTGTTTATGTCACGATTCGGGGTGCTGGGAGAAGGGATGAGCCAGGCAGGTTCAAGTGGGTCCGGCGGTTCAGGTGGTGCCGGAGAGGTTAGCCAGGCAGACTCAGGCTGGGCCGGCTGGAGGTCCGGCTGGGGCTCGGGGAGGTCTGAGAAGTCTGGCGGAAGCGGCTCGGGCCATGGGAGTTCTGCGGCCGTCTGGGGAAATATTTCAACGGACTCGGCCGCTCGGGGAAACAGTTCATTGGCCACGCTCGCGGGATCCGGCGCTGGCAGCAAACCAAGGCAGGAACATACAATAACCGACCAGGTACAAAAGGACAGGAGGGAGTATATAAGGAGAAACATGATGATAAACAGCTGGTGAACCTAAATGACATTAATTACAACACAGGTGTAGGGAGTGAGACGATGACAGTTTACCATAATTCTTCCGTTAAATATAAAGAAATACAGCGAAGGTAAACAAAACGTAACAGTAACAAGTGTAACTCTAACACTGTATTAATAAAAAGATGAGTATGAAAGTATGAACTATGGAGTTATATACACACATACACATTGTTAAGGGCAGAAAACGCATGAATCACGCACAAATTACCCACAGGTTTTCGTTTCTGTGCGGAGCGTGCGTCATATGCGTAATTCGTCGGTGGAACGAACGTGGACCATCAGTGATTGTAAGTGGATGTGCGTTGAAGGCGGTTTGTGCGTTATTTTTCGTTATTCATGAGTCGGCGTGCGTAGCTTATGCGTGACTATGCGCGGGACTCGCGTCAGCCGTCAGTGCTTATGCGTCGGAACTGGTCCTCCCACTGACGCCCCACCTTCATATCACGCATGAATCGCGCACGTATCACGTTCATTCCACTGACAATGTGGATTCTGAAAGTGCTTGTTCGTTGTTTGGACGCGCTCCGTCAGTGATTCATGCGTCGGGCGTGCGTCGAATGTTTGTGGAATACTTTGGTCAATTTCTCGACACACAAACCCAATCTGTGTGTGATTTGTGAGTGATTCGTGCGTGATCGGCTGTGTGACTGGCCTTTAAATCGCGGGCATAATAACTTGTCTACGAAAGCGTTTTTCGCAGCAACTAAATTATTAAGGATAGCAAACTTACTTTGCATTCACGCACAAGTCTTTTGGTCAAAGGTGATCTATAAAACATTTATTATGCCGTTGTAACTTCAGCTCCCGCTGTCTGAACTCCGGTCGCCGTCAAGGTTCCTGGCTTCTGATTGGCTCAGGCAAGGTGTTGTTGTTTGCGTGCTTTGACATACAGAAGGAGAGATGTAATAGAGAGAGGTTAGAGTGACAGCAACAACAGCCTTTTTTACAACTACTGAGATGAAGTTTGAGTTATTTTCTCAGTCTCTCGTTCTTCTGTTTCACAACTTGTTAAAATAAAATAATTGCTCATTTATAATTTTTGACAAATATTTTTTACATTTTTGACTAAAAATGTTACATTTACATGCAGCAAACTTGTACTTCTTGTAAAAAGGAAAATAGCATTTGAATTTTTTCTGGGGGTTCAAAACTCAATATTTCCTTTTTAAAGTTCATTTCATAATTAATGATCAAGAAATTGTGATTTGTCTGAGCTTCTCTCAGGCGTCTCTCCTCCTAAAGTGAGCGTCCTGCCGGCCTCCAGTGCAGAGATCTCCTCTCTGAACACAGAGACACTGGTGTGTGTGTGTGTGTGTCCAACAAGGGCTTCCCGTCAGACTGGAGCTGAGCTGGGAGCTGGACGGGAGCAGCAGGTGTCAGGAGAGCAGCGCTGGGCTCCTGGAGAAGGACGGTCTGTACAGCTGGAGCAGCAGCCGGACTCTCTCTGAGCAGGAGTGGATGGAGAGCGTCTCAGTGAGACACACATGCTTTCTGTAGCTCTCTGCCTTGAGTTTGCGCCTGGGATGGTAAAAGCCTTCCTCCATCCCAGGCCAGGCTATGTGCCTAAAGTGCCCACCCATGTGGCTCGGTCTATTGTGCTGCAGGCCTTCTGCCCTCCCCTTTCGGTGACCAGGAGTTTAAAAACAAGGTATGTCTTGTGCGAGCATTGGACACTTACATACACAGGTCTGTCCCTTGGCGTAATTCAGACCAGTTGTTTGTTTGCTTCGGAACCCCTAATGGGCCCCAGCATCCAAACCAACCTTAAGCAGGTGGATAGTCGAGGCTGTCATTCTGGCTTACGAGTCGGCTTGATCCCCCTCGTCTCTGAGGGTCCGTGCTCACTCCACCAGGAGCGTGGCTGCCTCGAATGCTCTTCTATCAGGTGTTTCCCTGTCTGATGTCTGTGATGTTGCAGGCTGGTCCTCCCCACACACTTTCTTGAGGTTTTACCAGCTTGACCTCAACTCCGCTCCGGGAACACGGGTCCTCTCGTAGTGAGCTGCAAGACACTCATCGGCCTTCGTCACTGAGGTGGCGTTGGTATATTGTTCCCCAAAGCGTTCAACGCAGTGCGAGTTCCCTTGAAAGGCGAGACGCTGCATCTTTGGCCTCAGTTCCTCGCACCTTCCAGGCTTGCCGTCACCTCTAAGCTGCCGTCACCGGTTTCCGGCGCATCTTTATCACCCTGATTCGTGACGTCACCGACTGTGATCGTCATTCACACTCAGTCGATCAATTGTTTGTGTAGTGCTTCACGAGACATAGTCCAAGTATTCCCCAAAGCGTTCGACGCAGCGTCTCGTTCCCTCTTCAGGGAACTATGGTTATATACGTAACCTGAGACGTTTTGTTTTGTGTATGTTATCATAATGATGAATAATGTCTCATAATCAATGAATGTTTTGTTGAGATTGGATTTGCTTACTAGTTTTCTGTTCTGAAGAGGAGAGACGTGTATCACAAAATAGAAAATTCATTGTGTTCTTGTTATTCTGCAGATATGTTCGATTTTGTTTATTTTGATTGTGTTGAGATTGTTAATATCAAGTTATGAGTTCAGTAGATACAAAAAAGATGAGGTCTGTTATTTGACATTTTCCCGTCTAATCCATTACCTGATCGAATAAGTGATGAAGAAACAACTTGATTTGTCATGTTGTGTATAAACACATAAACCTGTGCATATTTCATATGTCATCATATGTTGTGGCTTACTGTATCTTGTGATTTATTTAATTGATTGCATTGCCTTCTAAGTTTTGTAAATATTGAGTAAATTCACATCTTGAAAAGGGAATTTTCCGCTTACGGGGTTGGATGTGCTTCTGTCGCTCTTCTAATGCAAGTGTTATTTTCTATTCTGAAGAGGAGAGACGTGTATCCCAAAAAAAGAAAATTCATTGTGATCTTGTTATTCTGCAGATCAAATAAAACCATAAATAAAAACCAATAAAACCATCTTGAGACCCTTCTGCATTTATAAAAGAAACACAAATGAGAGTAAAACTACTACACATGTGTGATGATGTTATTTCACATCCTCCTTTGAGCAGCTGCAGTTTCTGTCAGTGTATCAGTTCAGTCACTGTGACTCTGACTGACGGAGGTTTTTGTACGACTCTTTATCACTGTGTGAACACATAGCTACTGTGATAACTCTGACAGTAATAATGTCCAGCATCTTCAGTCTGGACTCCACTGATGGTCAGAGTGAAATCACTGTTAGATCCACTGCCACTGAATCTAGATGCAGTTCCTGACTGACGGTTACTTGTAAGATAAATCAGGAGTTTAGGAGCTTCTCCAGGTTTCTGGAAGTACCAGTGGAGAGTGCCTGTATTCCTGCTGGTTTTACAGGTCACAGAGACTGATTGTCCAGTTTGAGAGAGCAGCGCTGAGGGAGTTTGAGTCACTGTCACCAGCCCAACAGATTCTGACAAGAGAGAAAGATTAGAAATCACAAACACTTTTACAAGCATATATCTTCACAACACACATAAAAATAAGAAGATAATAAAGTGTGAAATCTTGACGGACACAAACCTCCACATGAAACTGCCAGCGTCCAGATCAATATGCTGATGAAAGTCATTTTTGTTGGTTGTAGGTTCAGTTCTAGTGAAAAACAGTTGTTGATCATGTTTGATGTTTCAGAGTTATAAAAACATGCAGAGCATTGAAGTGTGTGTCGCTCATGTAAAACACACTCTCTATGCAAACGCTTCAGTCATCAACACATTACAGTTGCTTTAATCCCCTGTGCAAAGAAATAGATTTCCATATATGTTTGATAAATATATTAAATAGTTTAGTATAAAATGGTTAGTTCCAGTCCTTGATTTTGATTGGTCAGTAGCTGTTTTAACACCTTAAGCCACAATAAAGTCGATCTTTAAAATCTTATACAACTAAGAAACAGGGAAATCAAAGGTTGATAAAAAAAAATAGCAATAAAAGGAATGTGGGAAGAAATGTGAGATAAAGGGAGACACTTGTATAAAACAGAAAGGGAAGAAGTTTGTGGAAATAGAAAGAAAGAGACGGTCCTTTCTCGTCTCATTAAAGGAGAAACTGCAGTCCTTCGTTCTTTACATATAATTGGCAGGCCTGTGTTGAACATGTTCATCCAGAGACAGTGAACAAACTTTATTTCAGTTATAATCAGATATAATAATGAAAGATAATGTTAGACAATCAAGTCAGTGTGGAAATAGTTTATCACTTCAGAATTTATTAAGAAACGTATATGAAATGTACATGTTTCAGCACGAGCCTTTCATAATCTTTCTTCATCTCACTTTCTGATTGAAGAGAACATTTCATTCAGTAATGATTGTGAGGTTTTGTGGGTGAAGTTTAGGTGGAGGCAGAATGATACCCCTGACCACTTCACAAGCTTGTTTTTTTAGCAATGACTGTCATTCACTGTCCGGGACCTCGATTGTAATTTGCAAAAGTTAACTTTAATGGACAGAAGCGGTTTAGGTCACACACTCACTCAATGATGAACGATCTGACAGGATCATCTCCGGTCGAGAAATACAGAACAATCAATGTGATTGCTAAGGAATTATAAGGAATTGGTGAAAGAGTTGTTTTAAAGTTTATTCCTCCTGTAAATTCTGTAAATTTAGAATGACATTACAGTACAGTTTTAAAGTAAAATTTGAATATTTACTAGAAATAATTAATTGCGTCCAGTCCGCTTGTTTTTGTTGCAGCGCTGGGTGCTGTGTTTAATGCGGAGCAGAGACACGGAGAAGCAGATTTCAAACAAACTCACTTTCTGAACGGAAAACAAAAGATTTAAAATAAGAACAGAAACAGCACTTCTAGTTCAAACTCAGACATACATCAAAACACAGAAAGAGTACGGCATCCACAAACAAAGACACATCCAAGTAACATCGACAATAACCGACAGGAACAAGGGAAACACAGAAGGGTTTTATACATGAGGAGATGGGGAACACCTGACGACACTAACGAGATAAGTGATGAACATGACAGGTGCAGGAAGGGCATGGAAAATACACAGAAGGGGTCCGGAAGTGAAACAACATGACTAGACTGTGACAGGACGCCCCCTCCCACAAGGCGTGTCCTCACGCAGTATGAGGAACACTTTGCGGAGGGAAGGGAGGAGGACTAGACAGCAGGAGGACTAGACAGATATGACAAGAGACAAGACACATTACCCTGGAGACCGGGATATACAGGGTCATGGTGGTCTCCAGGGTGGTGCCGGGGGGCCACGGCGTACCCATGTGGCGCAGTCCTCCAAGGCGGTGCAGGTGTAACCAGGGGCCACGATGATGTGGACTTCCAATTGCGGCGCTGGGGGAACAAGGGGCCAGGGTAGTGCCGGCTTCCAGGGTGGCACTGGGAGCAAGGATTTACAAGCTCTGCCTCCCAATCACCCTCAAGGTGTCAGTATAGCCCCCCCAAACAAATATTGAGTGTCCTCCTCGGGAGTGGGTCTAGATGGTACGAGGGTGAGGGACTCGGGCTCTGGGCAGAGATCCACAGTCTCAGGTTCTGGGCAGGGATAGCTGAGCTCTGGTTGGTTAATTTATGAAGTTAATTTATGATTTAAGTTAATTAAATCTTAAATTGAATCTTGGATTTAACTGGGTAAGTTAATTAATGATTCTTGTACATGATAATCTAAACAGCTGCTTTATGAATAAAATATTAGAAAACATGATCATGCTTTATAACAGTGTTTTTCAACCAGTGTTCCGCGGCACACTAGTGTGCCGTGAGAGATCGTCAGGTGTGCCGTGGAAAATCATTCAATTTCACCCAACTTATTTATATTTTGATATTTTGAGCGGCTGCAAGCGGCAGAGGTGCTACAGCAGGTCTCTCAAACATGCGGCCCGCAAAACAATATTTTGTGGCCCGCGAGACAATATGAAAGTTTAATGTAAGTGCGTCCCGCGAGTTTTGAATGAATAGCGCTTTACCGCATTCTGTGCGGAAGGTTCCTTTTTCATGCGAGCTGGAGTTGTACAAACCAACCAATCACAGTGGAGTAAATGACTCCCGGGGGCGGGGCATCGGCCGGGCTTGATGCAGACAGAGAAACATTTCACTACAACTATGGAGCTGCCCGTGTAACATCGTCATGCGGATTGTATTTTGTTAGGATGTCCCGATGAACCCAATATAATATAGATAATATAGTTAATGTAGAAAATGAAATCCAGTAAATAACGCCTCCGTGGCTTCATCCCATTGTTTGTATATAATACATAAAGGTGTCCCACAGTCCCAGCTGATAATTAATAGCCAGTAGCAGTCACCTATCTCAGTCATTTCTACCATATACAAACGTTACGGTGTTCATGTTCCCGTTTCCGCCACAGTTGAAAAAAAAGAGGATTATTTAAGTCATAATAATGAGAGGGTTTCTCATAATAATGACTAAGTATCTCGAAAAAATGAGAAATTATCATGATATTGACTTAATATCTCAAAATTATGAGAACGTTTCTCATAATAATGACTTTGTATCTCATAGTAATGAGAACGTTTCTCATAATAACGACTTTGTATCTCATAGTAATGAGAACATTTCCCATAATAATGACTTAGTATCTGGAAAAAATTAGAAAGTTTCATAATAATGACTTAATATCTCAAAATAATGAGAAAGTTTCTCATGATAATAACTTATCTCAAATTTTTTTTTAACTTTTTCGTTGAAATTCAGTAAGTCAACCCATTGAAGAACCCATTGAAGTTAAAGAACTGTCAATAATGACGTTTGAGAAAATATATTTTTTGTGGAATTCTTGATGTGGCCCTGCCTCACCCAAACTCTGCCTCCTGCGGCCCCCAGCTCATTTGAGTTTGAGACCCCTGTGCTATAGCTTTGGTGGAGAGCAGCTTTGACGTCAACCGTCAAGAATCGAGTATCACTCCTACCCAACCCAACCACCAGGTCCGCAAATAAAATTATCCAGTCCGCAGTGCGCTTTTTTTTTACATCTTCGGTTGGTGGTGTGCCTTGTGATTTTTTTCAATGAAAATATGTACCTTGGCTCAAAAAAGGTTGAAAAACACTGCTTTATAAAACATGCATGAATAGCAATATGTGAATAAACCATCAATTATTTGAAAAATTACAATCAACATAATTTCTAATTATCTTCAGTAATACTAATAAACTGTAGCAAAGTTGATATTAAGATCATATTTGTGTTTCTGCACTGTGTGTGTGTGTGTGTGTGTGTGTGTGTGTGTGTGTGTGTGTGTGTGTGTGTGTGTGTGTGTGTGTGTGTTTGAGCAGCTGCAGTTTCTGTCAGTGTATCAGTTCAGTCACTGTGACTCTGACTGACGGAGGTTTTTGTACGACTCTTTATCACTGTGTGAACACATGTTTACTGTTTGGATAGTGGAAACTCTGACAGTAATAATGTCCAGCATCTTCAGTGTTCATCTTTATTGTGAAGATTTTAAGTTAGATACTAACTTTCAACTTTCATAAAACTATTACATATTATTACATCAATTAAATAACATGCAATATTTCTGAAAATTAAAATAAACATATTGAGAAACCATATACTTTGCAAGCGCTTTCAAAAGCATGAAATGGGCAACAACTGGCCATGTTTGTCTCTCTCCTGCACTGTCCCCAGAATAACAAACCCCATCCCTGTGTGTGTGTGTGTGTGTGTGTGCAGGTGCTGTGTAAGGAGTCCATCTGGGCGGCGCGCTGTTATTGGGAGGTGCTGTACTCAGGATGGGTGGTTATAGGGGCGGCGTACGAGGGTGCGGCGAGGAAGGCAGGCGACGGGCCGTGTGGCCTCGGGGAGAACGAGGAGTCCTGGGGTTTGGGTTGGGCCGGATCCTGCTATGAAGCCTGGCATAAAGGAACCAACAGCAGGGTGGAGGACGCGCGTCAGTGCTGCACTATAGGCGTCTACGTGGATCAGCCCGCGGGCCTGCTCTGCTTCTACGCCGTGGAGACGGAGGAAGAGTCAAAGAAAAAACAGGTGAAGCTTCTTCACAGGTTTAAGAATCCAATGAAGGAGAAAACTCTGCCAGGCTTCTGGGTGGGAAGACAATCCTCCTGCTTAATTCTCAAGAAAGAGGAATGAACTCAAATGGACAGGGGTCAGGATGAGAAACTGTGGGTTTAAAATGTATATAATAATGTTTTGCTATATGTATTTCACTGTTCATACTACTCTTTGGTTGCTGGAAATTATTCATGATATTGAGCTTTAATTTTTGTTAGATGCAAATAATAAATTGTCTAATAAACCTGACATTGTATAGTGTATTGTGATTATTGCTGGCTCTCTGAATTGCTTTTGGTCCTCTTTTGTAAGTCACTTTAGATAAAAATGTTTGCTAAATGCATGCATATAATGTAAATTGGAAAGCAATACGGAAGCTTATATTTAAATTTTGCACTGTAAAATTTCCTCCCTTTTACATGTGAAACTACTATATATATATATATATATATATATATACATTGTTCATCTTTTTCATGATACAGTAATACTTTGAGATACGAGTGTCCTGACATACGAGTATACCGTGATACGAGCAAGCCTTCCAGCAAATGTTTGCTTTGAGATACGAGTGAATATTTGAGATACGAGTAAATATTTGAGATACGAGTAAATATTTGAGATACGAGTAAATATTTGAGATACGAGCAGCTTCCAGACGCTAGAGGTGTTCAGCACTCGCAGCAGCTCAAGCTCCTCATTTATGGGTAATTGCATATGATCTCCACTAGAGGCAGCTTGGTTTTACAGCGGGGGTTACCGGGGGCAACGAGTGATTCACCAGTATTAAGCTGGGAGCAGCACGAGTTATGAGTGTTCAATAATAATAAATATGAGCTTCTGACTCTATCCAACACACAACACGGGAAGAAACACTACACTTCTGTATTGTGTTTGTGTTATCTATGTAAGTATTAAAATAGTAAACTACTGGAATGTTTAAATTCAACTGAATCACAGATGCTGTACAAATCAGAAACATAGTTGTGCACTCCCAAAAACTATTACAATTGTACACTTACAACTCATACATAAAGTATATTTAAAAATGTACTTGAACTTTACTAAAAGAAACTTCATCAAATTAATTTGTTTTTGTAAGAGTACCTATAGTAAAGTAGACTATCAGAATAAAGTTTTTTTTTTTTTTGTGCTTCTGTGTACTTTCATAATTTTCAATGAATCCATATAAACCTGGACACAAATGAAGATATTTTAGCAGACTTTGGGTTATTAAGCTGTGATGTGAGCGCTTTCATTCAATTATTCAGGCCATCAAATTAGTATGAGAAAGAAATCAAAATACTGCGAGAAATACTTATATTGATCATTCTGCAAAATATTGATAAACCAGAACAACACAGGCCTGAATGTTCCCATCTCTTTACAATTATTAATGTTAATTTGCTCTCTAATTGAGGGTTGTGTTTTAAGATGTTATTAATATCTTCATTATGAGGGATGAACTTAATAAATCAATAGACTTAAACTATTAAACGGCTGAAGTTATCTGTTAAATCTGTTTATGAAGCTGATGGAGCTGTTTAGAAAGGAGAATAGATAAATCAGAAATTAAGAAAATCAAAAGGATGGGAAAATATGCACTGAAGATTAAAAGTGACTGAATTTCTACGTAAAGGATGTAATAGAACAGAGACAAAAATGACTTAAAAATCATAAAATCAAAAAGGTAACCTCAACAAAAGTGATATTCAAGAAGATCATATTTGTGTTTCTGCACTGTTGAGAGTGTGTGTGTGTGTGTGTGTGTGTGTGTGTGTGTGTGTGTGTGTGTGTGTGTGTGTGTGTTTGAGCAGCTGCAGCTTTATCATGCATCTATAAGAGCACAAAATCTCTTTCTGAACTCTATAATTATAAAGAGTGGAAGATTTATTTATATGGTTGTATTTCAGATGCTTGTGTGACGATGTTATTTCACATCCTCCTTTGAGCAGCTGCAGTTTCTGTCAGTGTATCAGTTCAGTCACTGTGACTCTGACTGACGGAGGTTTTTGTACGACTCTTTATCACTGTGTGAACAACCAGATATTGTTGATGATGTGATAACTCTGACAGTAATAATGTCCAGCATCTTCAGTCTGGACTCCACTGATGGTCAGAGTGAAATCACTGTTAGATCCACTGCCACTGAATCTAGATGCAGTTCCTGACTGACGGCTGCTTGTGTAATAAATCAGGAGTTTAGGAGCTTCTCCAGGTTTCTGGAAGTACCACGACACACAGGGTGGGCTGCAGGGTGTATTAGCGCTGAGTTTACAGTTCATCTTTACATTTTCTCCTGGTGTGACAGTTTTCACTGGAGTTTGAGTCACTGTGATCTGAGCTTTACTGCCTGAAAAACAATTCATTCATCAGTTCATGAACAATCTATTAAATGTTAAAATTATATAACACAGACTATTCACCATGTACACAGCAGATTAAAAGTGTCCAGATGATGATGAAGGTCATGTTGATGAAGATTGTTGTGTGTGTCAGTGATGAAGTGTTAAACTCACAGCACTATAAACACTCTCACACACTGAAGCATCTGATCAATATGCAAACACACTCCACATCATTTACATCAAGAAACTCTGCTTTCACATTTAATATCTTTGCTAATAAACTTCTATTTATCATTTTCAGAAACAGACACTCATGATTTCCTTCATGTTATTTTGGTTGATCTTCCTCTAAACTCTGTTTTAATGCTGCAGATTTTATATAATCATGATCCTGTATAACAGGTCAAAGGTCACCAATCTAAATCTTGCTGAAGATTTCATTATGTAGGTAAATATAATGAGGAGAGTTTAAAATAATGTGTTTTTATGTATGTTTGGACTGATTATGAAACAATTGATTTCGACATCATGTTTGATGTTGCAGAGCTGCTGTTGAGTCTCATATCTGTGTGTTTGTGTGTGTGTGTGTGTGTGTGTGTGTGTGTGTCGTTCATCTCTTTCTCTGCTGGAGTTTGTGTTCATTTGAGTGTGACGGAGGTTTTTGTACGACGCTTTCACTAGAATGAAACACTGTGGTGGACTTTCGGTGGAGGAACTGAACTGGTGATCAAAAGTAAGTCTTTCTTAAATTTTACAATAGAAATGTGTGTTTTTAGTGGCTAATTTTAATTCATTAAAATATTATTAAAAAGCTTTACACATAATATATATTTCACATCGTTTTTTTAGAGCCATTGTTCATATTTGCACTTAAAGTTTTTAATGAGTAATTTCACATCTGACGTATGTTGACATTTTAGTGCATGTTAATTTAATGATAAACATTTTATATTTTCTGTAATTTCTTAATATATTTAATTTTGAGCATGACAAAAAAATAAATTGTACTTCATTGGTGACATCAGGTAAAAATAAATTTAGCTGATAATAATTAAAATCATCAATATTGTGCTCAAATATTTAAGGATTTTTGTTTTAGGAGTTTCAATTGAAGTAAAATTCCATAAATAATCTTTACATATCATTCAAATTAAGAAATTAAAAGGAGTAAAAAAGAAATTAACATTTGGTTTTTAAATCTGTATATTTGAATCAGATGAACTGAAATTGTTCATTCCCTTTTTCTATTATGATTGATACAAAATGTTTTATGAAGCTCTAATTTTATACAAATGATGAAATCATAATATGAATAATATGCAATATTATTTCCAATAAATTTGAGGTTTTATTCATGAACATTAAATTCTCTTTTTTATCACCTTTTATCATTAAATTCTCTTTTTTTATAACTCTGTTTGTATTATTGTTTTCAAAATTATATATATTGAATATATTGAAATTATAAAATAGTTTCCTAAATCTTCTAAAAAACAATCACAAAATGTCCATCAATTTGCATTAGATGGAGATGTTTAAATAATTTACTCAATTCAGAAAATATCAAATTAGCATAACATTTTATGTTTCCTTCAGAGAACTGATTTATATTACATATTTTATAATTGATACACTGCAAATTTACAGTAAAAAGGGAAACTGTGATTGTCAGGCTTGTTCTTTTTACTCAAACTTTAAAATTATCTGCATTTACTGAGATTATTTTATTACATTTTTCAATGTATAAAATAAGGGAACTTTGCTTTAACAATTCAACAGGTTTTTGCTGGAGTATTTTTACAGTGTTTTAGCATTTACAATATTTTTATATAGTTTAAATTTATTAAAAGTAAACACTAATTTATCTAACGGAGAATATTTTGAAATGAAACTCAGGAAAGTGTTTCTATATGAATTAATGAATGTGTAAAGAGTGAAATGATGAAGTGATGGTGGTTTTCTCT
Organism: Rhodeus uyekii; assembly: GCA_037043235.1. Taxonomy (NCBI): domain Eukaryota; kingdom Metazoa; phylum Chordata; class Actinopteri; order Cypriniformes; family Acheilognathidae; genus Rhodeus; species Rhodeus uyekii. Next base: position 455,083 of record JAWRVZ010000300.1, on the reverse strand, counting down.
GCATTTGCACGTGTGTTCCAGTGAACATTGTCTCTCAGACGTGAATAAGTGTGTTTGTGTTGTGTGTGTTTGTGCAGCTGGTTCCTCCGTGAAGCCCTCCGTGTCTCTGCTGCCGCCCTCTTCTCTGCTGATCTCTGGAGACTCAGCCGCACTGCTCTGCCTGCTCAGCTCTTACTCTCCACAGGGGGCGCAGGTGAGCTGGACGCTGGACGGGTCAGAGGTCAGCGAGGGGGTTCAGACCAGCGCAGAGAGCGAGCGGGACGGACGCTACAGCCGCAGCAGCGTCCTGAGCCTCAGCAAAGCACGCTGGGAAGAGACGGAGAGCTTCGTCTGCAGAGCAACACATGACGGAGCTGCTCACGAGGCCTCGTTCCTCAAGAGCTCCGAGTGCTGATGTTTCTCCAGTGAAGAGCAGCCGTATCTGAGCGTCCGGATTCAGGATTCACAGCAGTCACGTGATTTACAGCTCAATACTCAAGCCGTCTGTCAATGTTCATTCAATAAAGCTTCTGAACGCCTTACATTTGTGTTGGACTGCATCATTGATCAGTGTGTCCTTCATTCAAACTTTCAGCTGCTTCTGATCCATTGCAATAGTTGAGAACAGCTGCATTCAGCAGGAAATGTCAAATCAAGCTCTTGGGGTTTGAACATGTTACTGGAGACGGAGCTGCTCTATTCTGAGAGGATCACAATCACTAAACCTGAACATGCAAATCACAAACTCACAGTTTCACTCTTTCATTGCTTCAACGCTCTGAACACAATCACTTTCACTTCTGCTGATGGAGTGATGAGACGCTTATGAAGTTTGACTGCTAGTTTTATAAACTTATACAGCGTATGAATGATATTAATGGTTGATCCATGTGTGACTGAACTAGAGGAATAAATCTTTAGGCAGACGGTGATCTGATTCAGTTCATGAATGAAAGGATTTTGTTGTTTTCACAATTCACAATTCGATTTTCCATAAGATTTGATTAGATTTGTCAACTTGAAATATAATGATGTTTTATTAACAAAGTTCGGGAGGAGCACGTTCAAATGATTAATACAATCAACACGTCACCAGCAATTACTCCTCATCCTATCAGCAGGAGAGGAAGTACGTATATATAGACACGTTTGACTCACCTACAGCTCTTTGACATTTTTCGGCAGCTCGACAGTTTACGGCATTGTGGCTCCGCCTTCTGGTCGCTATACACCCGAAATCGAGCTCCACTCGTTAGAGGGATTCTCCACGAATACCTCCGGACCCAGTAGCGATCCTCATCCGCTCAACACCATGCTAACTATATTATATCACTCTCAACAATACATCACGGGTGCCAGACCAAACAAACGGGTCCTAAGCAACAACAAGCAACGCACAGTAAGACTTGAGGCCTGTTCTCGCCACCAAGTAAACATCCGTATCCAGCAGCTCTACATCGGCTTCAATCGCTCCTGCCATTGAGAAAGGACGATAAAGCTGGTCGAGCTACAAGCTCGACTCTCAGGCAATGCCGCTTTCTTCCTGCTAGCCAGGCCGCCGCCGCTGCCGCGAGCCTCAGCAGACCGCGCTGCAGTTTCAGCTCACACTCTCTCTGTCCGTCAGCTCACACAAACAAGAGCAGCTGTAATCCTTCCCGGCGCTTTACTTCTGCATCGCTAAATCACGAGCAGTTGTGCCTCTCAATACTACTGTTCCGGGGAACCCACGTCTGAGATGTGATTGTTCTAAAGTAACGCGCTGCTTCCTCGCAACTCAAGCAGTAGCGCGCACCGAAGCCAGATCGCGCGCAGTACAGTCCGATCGCACGCGCACTTCAGATCGCGCGCTCAGCCGCCCACACAAGAATCAAGTACTTATTGCCAACGCTGCCTTGTTGTTTCAACTTAATCGGCTATTAAGTGGACTCGCTGGAAAGAAACCATATGCACTTTCTATTTCCAAGTAATTCTTTGCCTTCACTGTTTCAATCCTTTAAGTCCATGACAAGCTTTATAAGTCTATGATATTTGTATGAACCCCTGCTCAGGGTTTATTCAAAGCCAATAAGTTTGTGAACTTTCATAAACTTTGATATTTCGATTTCCAACAGGTAAGTTTGTTTTGAAATTAAATATGCAACATGCATCTGATATAAATTCAACTGTCAATTTTATAATTGAAAGGTTTTACTTACGGAAATCAATGTTTTTACAAACCATATTGATTTTGTTGTTTCTCGCGTGTATTTAGACGTCTGTAACCAAAATAATTCAAGAGATTGAAACACTGAACAGCAACAAGCTTTGAGCGCTTTCTCTGGCTCAGCGCCAGCCAATGTGTTCAAATTTAGCAGGCGATCATGTGATGCCCCGCCTTTAGCCACATTGTCCAAGACCAGGGGCGGCCAACCCGCATGCGGCTCTTTGACTGCTCTTTCGCGGCTCTCATCCGGCCCGCTGAGACCCTTTTGTCTACAAAAACATAAATTTACATGTATCCTGCCAAGATCAGCCGCCGCTCACGTGGACACGATGTTTTTACCGAATTCAAATAGAGGCGCAGAAGCGCATTCCCTTTCAAGAGTAGGAACGAGTTGTTTAATGAAATGCATTTGGGAACTCCTCCCCTTCACGTCATTTCTGAAACTTATGGATAACAGCAGTTGACAACTGGCCAATCGTAGCGCGATGCAGATCCGGCTGCCAGACGGTATAAATATCTTAAATAGCATTTCCTTCATACTTCTCTAATCGGAATATGATTAAATTACAGAGGTTACGATAGTAACCGGAGACGTTTTCCAACCGATCACTACATTACCAAGCAGCTGCTTACTTTTATACTTCCTGTCACCGTCAATTTTTTCCCGCATATATAATTCACAGACGCATTGTCTCTGCATGCTTGTATAGCTCGTGGGGTGCCATATGTAAAAAAAAAAAAAAAAAAAAAAAAAAAATTTATAAACATGTTAAATGCGTGATATGTGCGAGACCTTTCTAATGTCAAAACCCCATCAACAAATGCGAATTTAACAGTCTTTCTTGCGGCTCTCCGCAGCCATGAGCTTTATTTCGAGGCTCATCATGCTGAACAGGTTGGCCACCCCTGTCCAAGATTGAGATGTACCAGTTTCACGATAAACTCTTCCTCTCAAATTCCTTCACTGTATCCCACTGTCGAAAGGAGCTCTTGCACTCAACAAACACTGCAACCGAGCCTCCAACAACACCACGCGGTCGCCAGCTCTTCCGCTCCGTTGTCGCACCCTATGACGCCGAGGCTTGCCTTCACCTCCACCATCAAGACATCCACCTTCGTCTTGCCCAACTTCCTACGACACCTCAGCACTCGTATCAATAGTAAAGGAGGACGACCAAAGCAATTAACTAGAATAGATCTCGCTCCAGTCAGCCGTACCATCTCCAAATCAACTCTACCTTCAAAATGCCTCAAACGTACGTTCCTTAAATCTTCATATCTCTCCCTTGCAAAACCAGATTTCCAAGCGTTAAGACGCAGCAGCACACTGCAGTTTTCCAGCACTGCACCTCACATGCCAGCATCTAGCGACAAACGCCGCCCTTTAAGTGCGAGCTTGCCTCCGCCAGCGGTGCAGGGTTAGCAACGGCAGCACGTACCTAACCTTTCCCCTATGTTAGGCCTGCAGCCCGGCCTTCCGATCCTAGCGTGAGGCTGCCTCCGCAAGTGGCTTCGCCCCTGGCCTTTCCCACCTAATTCTCTCCACCATGCTAATTCCCCTTTCATCCCGTTCTCTGCTATGCCATTCCACAAACACTGCTGCTTAGAACCACCTCTGTCGCCAACAACAGTTGAACGCAAATCCCAACTGAAGTTAAGGCTGCTGCCACCAGAGGTGGATCTATTCCCAACCAGTACATCAATATTCAGAGTTGATATTTATCGACGCTAAATGTTCATTCTTCAAGCTTTCGCTTCAAACCACTCCCTCGGAGGATTACATGTGGAGTGGAAAAGTTCAAGACTTTCCACTCCACATGTGGTCTGCTCCACATGGTCTCTACCCACTACCACCGACTCGTAGTGCATTCCAATAACACCAAGAACTTCCAAGCCAGCTTCACCATGGGTTACCTAGGTGAAATCTACTTCTCACTGCCGAAACCTAATCCTCTGCTCATCAAAGGCATATCAAGAACGCAACCCACCAGCTCAGACACCAGACAACCAATCATGTTGGAAATCCGTATCCCTACTCTCCGCCAAGGATTCTACCCAAATGTCGTCCGACCACTCAACGCCATGGTCGAGCCATATAGATTCCAGTTCCTCTGATTCCATCATCCAACCTTAAGCCAAATCCATCCATATTCTGACTCGTCAGCGCTGCACAACGAAAGTAAGAGAGACCAAACTGTAAGGCTTTCTTACTCCGACAGCAACAATCCTTCGTTGCCAACCTTCATTTAAGAGATCAGGCCAAACTCCCATCCGACCCACTCTTCACTGAAGACTTAAATCACCCCACCACATGTCGTGTCCCAAAACAAATGGAAATGATTCCACCGCTGCCTCCATTGCCGCAGCAATGATGTTCCCCCACACTCCCGCAGGAGTCAGCCAAGGGGGAATTTTCCCACTGCCGCAGCAGTGAAGCCATGTTCACACTGGCTTGGTTACCTCAGATGCTCATAACTCACCATCACATCCACTCAGCCTACTTTCATTTCAGAAACTCGCAGGCTAAACTCCCATCCGTTCCACTCTCTATAGACGATTCCACCCCATTACAAGTTCCGGTTCCAAACTTCTTAAAGCTACGCTACCCCAAACCGGATTCCCAACAGACCATTCATCCAGCCATTCATTTCGCACAGGTGCAGCAACCACGGCTGTGCAAGGCCTTTCCCAACAGTAAATACAAGCATCGCACCGCTGGTCTCCAGAAGCTTTCAAGAGCCACATCAGACCAAACAGATCGCACATTCAAACAAGGTCTTCTGTTAAGCATCAGCTCCTCCCCACTTACAACTTCATGGCCATTGCTTTCCATTGCCGCAGCACTGACACTCCCGCAGGAGCAAGCTCTCTCTAACTTCTGCTGCCGCAGCAGTGACGCTCCCGCAGGAGCAAGCTCTCTCTATCTTCCAGCTCTCTCTAACTTCCACTGCCGCAGCAGTGACGCACTGATGGTCAGAGTGAAATCACTGTTAGATCCACTGCCACTGAATCTAGATGCAGTTCCTGACTGACGGGTGCTTGCTCTATCAATCAGGAGTTTAGGAGCTTCTCCAGGTTTCTGGAAGTACCAGCTGAAATAGTAGTTCCCGTACCAAAGGAGTGCGTCTGTGCTGGTTTTACAGTTGATTTTCACAGTTTGTCCTGGTTGAGTTTGTATCACTGAGAGACTCTGAGTGACGGTGATCTGTCCTCTACACTCTGAAACACAAGAAAATACACTCAAAACTTTAACAATACACTTGAAGAAATGGATTAATATCAAACTTGTGCTCCACAAACCTTGAGCAAACGCTGTGAGAGTCCAGATAAAGATGATGATGAAGGTCATGTTGATGAAGATTGTTGTGTGTGTCAGTGATGAAGTGTTAAACTCACAGCACTATAAACACTCTCACACACTGAAACATCTGATCAATATGTAAATGAACTCATTCCATATTTAAATGAATCTCTAAATGAAGGTTCAGGAGTGGCTCGTTCATCTCATCCTGATGAAAATCCTGTGTGTAATTTACAGATTAAACACTGTACATTATGAAGCACTAAATTAAATTGCGCCAAACTATTTACTTTCATCCGTTTGGTGATTAAAGGCTTTGTGAAAATAATTCTAAAAAAATTTCATATCAACCTTAAAGTTTGATGCTGATAAAGTGAATCAAGTACAAACATTATAACAGTAATTCTTCTGTGTTTCTTTTGGACTGTTTTTTGTCTTTAGATTCTGGTCAAGAACTGATAATCAATTAACTGAAATTATTATTTTTTTTAAATCCCTCAGTCAAAACAATCCTTTTTCAACTAACCAATAAAATTGTTAATGTTTTTTTTTGTTCAATAAAACTGGATATTGTGAGTCCTGAGAATTTAAAACATGTTAAATTTACTCACAACAATCTTTAAGTTTTTTAATAGACTAAAATTGGCTCTTGGAGTTTTTTTATTTTTTATTTTTAAACAAATTATAATTGTATTTGAGCCCTTTTTGAGTTTTTTTTTTTTTTTTTGCTTCAGGTCTTTCACTGGATCAGGGCTTTAGCTCACATTTTAAAAATAAACTTCACTCAATAGAGCATAAAAACACCTGCAGAATCATGATGAAACCAGATCTACTCAATTCTCATAGGAACGCAATCACAAACGTTATACAAATGAGTTTACCTTTAGGCAGTTTGACTGGTTGACTTGTTATTCTGTGAAATGAGACTGCTGCGCTTGACTAATAGAGCGAAACGGTTTATAAAATGTGTGTGTGTGTGTGTGTGTGTGTTGTTTAATTAAACCCTACATTATAAGGACAAAATGTCCCCACAAAGACTGCAATATCCAAAATCCTTTTTTTTGGTCCTTATGAGGAAAACAGTTTATAAATCAGTGATGCTTTTTTGAAAATGTTATGTTTACTGAAGTTTTACTAAAGCTGGTGAGTGTTTTCCTGCCTTCAAAGACGAACCAATAACATTTAAGTGCGGGCAGTGAAGGATTATTTTTATTGGTTTACACGCCCCTCTTAATCTGAACATGAATGAAGCATCGCATTCATGAACTAAATGAGCGACAGGTGTGTGAGTGACCAAATTGCTTGTTGAACAGATTTAAAAAGATTAGAGTCAATGAGTTGAATAAAAACACCCATAATCATAAAGTTAAATTTGTCAATATCAGTTTAGAACCACAAGTGCATCTCACGAGAAGATTTAGCTAATTAAGTCATATCTTGACAGAAACATGAGATGCTGACAGAACTTTAAAAAAGATGAAATCTGATCACTTGGTTGTATTGAGATCAGTTTTAGATTTACATATCAACTTAGTGGTTCTCTGGTCTAATATTGTGATATTAAATGAGATCAAACGAAGAAGGAGATTAATAAAATATGTGGAAGAAAGCAGCAGCATTGTTTTTTTAGGTTTAAACATGACATGTTTTAATATAGATAACAAATATAGCGTCACATAACACTGCAATGAAAGTACAAAGTTCTTTAATAAATCAGTACTTCTAATCTATTCATTAGGCACGATGACTATGATTTTGCCAAGCAGAACATCCTGGATCAACATCTTTTATTTGCTTCTGGACCAAAATTCCTGTATGACAAACAATTTTAACCTTTAACTAGAGGAAACTATGGAAACCCATCACATAAGAATAAAAAAAATACTATGGTAAGTCATGAAATTGACATTTAAAGTCATAATTATGACATACTAAATCGAAATTATGACATGCCAAGACATAATTATAGCATAAAAAGGATCATACATTTTTTTTTTTGATACTTAACTGGAGGAAACGGGATTTCCACTGGAAGCCACACAAATCTTTAAGTCATAACCTAAAATGTTTATAGCAAAGATCTAATAGAAACCAGGTTGTTGGTCCTGCTTGGCAAAACCACAGAAAGCTGAATTAATAAGCCACAGATGTGTTTGCCATATTACTCTATAACTGATCTCACAAATCACAAAGTTGATAACTGATTAATCCTCATATAGAAATGTAAGTAAAACATCCAGTTCAATTAAATTTGCTTTTAGAGGTATTATCCTAGTCAGGAGGTTTAATGTGCATGTATAAAAAGAATAAATTCTTCTCATGATAGTTTCTAAATGACCCATGCCCAACTAAACTAAAACTTTAACTACCTTATTTTCTATCTATCCACGCCTGATACTCCTGCTCTTGTGTGTGTGATTGCCTTTCCCTCACACTCGCGTCTACAGGCTGGTGCTGACCACGGTTATCCGCGGCCTGCAGTCCTGCACATGATGGTTTATGACCGAGCTCTTCATGACAGAGCTGTAAACGTTCTGCTCTTTCCCGCTCTTACTCGTGACATCACTTCCTGTAGTGTACTCTCCATTGATCTCAGTGTGAGACGGTCCAGACTCATTTACGGTGAGGTTTGATGGATGTGCTTCATCTCCACTGGTTTGCTCCCTCTGATTCTCCTCTGCTTCTTCTGATCTGGACGAGCTGAACTGGATTTCCTCATAGATGCACAGCTCTGGTGTGAATAGATCAGAGTTGGATGTCAATTGATTGTCTGATGCTGTTGGTTTAGCGTCTAGTGGTTGATCGGGCTTTTCTTTGAGTTCACTTTTTCCACTTGTTTGGCCAATATGTTCCACCTCGAGTGCTGTTTTGGGGCTTTGGCTCTGCACACAGTCTCCTCTCACTGGTTTATCAGACGTTTGACTGGTTCCCTCTTGTGGTTGACTTTCCACTGAAGGAAGGGATGCTTGAGGTTTTGCGTCGTGAACATAGACCGGGACTAACTCACACCGGCGGTTATTTGACACAAAGCACTCAGATTTCACATTAGCAGAGACTGACAACTTTTGTCGGTCAGAACTTCTGTTCTTTTTATGAGGTTTGTGTGTTTGATTGTTTCCCTGATGTCCCTTAAACACTGTAAGAGTTGAAATGTGATTGATGGAGTGGCTTTCTATGACAATGATGTCATTGCAAGAAGATTGTTGTGAGGTTTTGTCCTTTATTTCTTTGTGCACATTTGCGTCATCACATGTTGCCGTATTTGGGTTAGCCAACTCTCTGTTGTGACTTTTAAAGTTGTGTCTATCACTGCCGTAGCCATTGCTCAAATGCACAAGAGCAGAATCTGGAACGGAAGAGAAACATGACCAGATCATTACGCGTTAAAATGCAATTCTTGTATCTGGATTATCCCACAGTAACCTTTACAAATTGAGATTGTCCAACTGGATGTGTATTATTTTTGTTGTTTAATTAACACTAATTATTCTTGATTCCATTTAAATATTTTAAACCGTAACATGCATGTGAATAACTGGATACAGAGCAAATGCTGCATGTAACCTGGTGTGTATTTCTGGACATCTGTCTCCTTTTCACTGGCTGTAATGAGTTTCAAGGGATGAATGTCGTCTATGAAGTGCTCTCTGGCTGCACTGGAAGGAAATGGAAAGAAAATTAAGAGAGCAAGCGACGGAGAAGAATATTATTTTACATGAATATAGTGTCAATATAAGTTAGACTGAATATTTAGGAGTGAACAACAGAGCAGTAGAAATAAAAGCTGTTCTGCTAGTTTAAAACAAAACTCATACCAAAATAAACATGGCATAAAGCTTCAAAGATTTAAAGACATGCACTACATACAGTGCTCAAAAAATAAATGTTTTTAATTAAATGCAAGTTTGAAACCATGCATAGTGAAAGCATGTGTATTCATCCAAATATATATTACATTAATTTCAATTTAACTTTTTGTTTTTGTCTCTCTCTCTATATATTTTTGTACATATATACAGACAGATTTTTCACGTGTGTAGATGGTGTAAATATCCATACCTCATACTTCTGTCTCTTTTATCCGTTTGTCTGAGTTTAGTGTGGCGTTTCTGAGAGCTCACGGCAGCGTCACAGTCAGACTCAGAGTTTGTAAGGCACAAGGTTTCAGGCTCGAGCTGTAACATGCATTCATGCACATGCATTTAATCATCCTCCTTATGATTGCATTCATCAGTCATTTAGTTTCTACATTTCCCAGCAGGCTGTGGGTTATTTCCACCACCTGACCCTGACAATATCAATTACTCTTTCAACATGGTGATCAGTGCCACAACTGTTTAATGATTTTTGGATGTTGAAGGGTATTGAAATTCACAATTTAAAGTGTTATTTATTCCTGTGATTAAAGCTGAATTTATTAGATGATACAGTAAAACAGTGTAATATTATATCAGTGTAAAACAGATGTTTTCTATGTGAATATATAGTAAAGTGTCATTTATTCTTGTGATTAAAGCTGAATTTATTAGATGATAAATACAGTAAAACAGTGTAATATTATATCAGTGTAAAACAGCTGTTTTCTATGTGAATATATAGTAAAGTGTCATTTATTCCTGTGATTAAAGCTGAATTTATTAGATGATAAACACAGTAAAACAGTGTAATATTATATCAGTGTAAAACAGCTGTTTTCTATGTGAATATATAGTAAAGTGTCATTTATTCCTGTGATTAAAGCTGAATTTTCAGCATCATTACTCCAGTCTTCAGTGTCAAATGATTTGATGCTCAAATATTTCTTATGGATCAATGTTGAAAATGGTTGCTCTGCTTATTTTTGGAATTATAAATGTCTTTACAGTCACTTTTGATCAATTTAATCCATCTTTGCTGAATAAAAGTATTAATTTCTTTAATTGTTTAATTTCTTACCTTAATAGTTTGAACAGCAGTGTATAATACAACTCAAGAAGATAAAGATTATCGTGACTTAAAAGCTATTTTGATAAATGCCTCAAATTAGATTATGAATGTCTGAACAACATATGAGAGGAATCTCTATGCAACAGGGAAAGTGAACTAATAACTAATTTCACCTCTTGCTGACGGTGCGTCCAGACCTTTCTGTCAGCCAGTGCTTTCTCTCTGGGAGTTTTCTTCTGCAACATCTCTTCCGGTCCGTCAGCCCAGTGCAAGTGTCTGTTCTTGTCGGCCGTCTCATGCATTGTTCTGCTGGGTTTCCTCTGGCTGTTCCTCAGTCCTGACTGCAGGGGGATTTGCTCAGGATAGGGGTCGTCTACAAAAATGCGCTCTGCGATAAGTGACGTGGGAAGGGTAGTTGTCACGACGCGCGTCAGACGCAACGGTTCGTGTTGGGCTTCGTGTTCAGCGCTCGTCCTGCTGTCATTGGCAGGGCTTTCTTGAGTCCATCTCTTATAACTCTGGTGAATCTTCATGTAGTCCTGCTGCTCTGCTTCAGTCACACACTCCTTTTACAGTACAGAAAGAGAAAGATATCATGACACCGCAGAATGACAAGCTAACCACACATCTCAAATCTTTTTAATGACAAGGTTCCCTAAATATGATGATTTATGATGACCAATGTTGTATTTAGTTGATTAAAAATACAGTAAAATATTACATTTTAAAATGATACTAAAGCAGTATTTTCAGCATCATTACTCCAGTCTTCAGTGTCACATGATCCTTCAGAAATCATTCTGATGATTTGATGCTCAACAAACATTTATGAGCAATATCAGTTGTGAAAACAGTTGTGCTGCATATTATTTTAGAAATCCTGAAATGTTATTTAGGATTCTTTGACAAACGTAAAGTTAATAAAGCAGCTTTTATTTTAAATATAAATATTCTGTAACATTATAAGTGTCTATAGTGTCACTTTTGAATTGCTGAAAAAAAGTGTTCTTTATAAAATCTTATCCTAAACTTTTGAACAATAGTGTCAATAATTCTATTCATCAAAGAATCCAGACAAAAAAATGTGTCATGGTTTCTGCTAAAATGAGCATGCAAAAACTAGCTTTCAACATTAGATAAAAATAAGAACCGCTATTATTAATTAACACCAATAATATTTGATAATTGAGCTCAAAACACTTAACCAGAGGTAAATTTGCTGGTTTACTGGTTAAGATGGAATTGATTGTAATCTGAGGGTTAAGCTTAGGGTTTAATTTGGGACAGGGCAAATGTGATTTAAATTTGTATTTTAACGTTCTGAAAATGGAGTATAGTGCATCTCATTACCATGTTGAGGTCTCCTAACTCTCCCTCAAAGTAGGAAATGGGTTTTGGCTGAGGAACTGCAGGATAAAACGAGAAAACAACTGACATATACATACTTAAATGAATGCACATCGACAGAGACAGACACGTTTACTCACCCCCCTGCATCTGTAGACCCAGTAATGCCATAAAGCGGTTCTTGTTCACCCTCAAACCACACAAGATATCCTCCATCATCCAGAGCTGCCTCTGCGCCTGAATCTGCTCCTGGGGTTATTTAGATTTAAACCTTTATTTTTAACCATTTAGCAGTCTAAAATATTTTACAAGCTCTTTAACCACTATCCCAAACACCAGAAAGTTCACACTTTAGAGGTTTCTGTGATTGTAACACCTAAAGGAACATTAATAGGAGCAGAGCAGCAGCTCAAACGTCGCATTACCTGCGGCGCTCCGAAGTGGAGGATGTGTTGGAGATGAGAATGGAAAACGGACAACTCGCTCTCCATCCGTTCATAATCACTCCACAGTTTGTCCATCTCCTGATGAAAAGGTGTCGTTTGATTATTAATGCATGAATAAGATCTACTAAAGTGGCCGCCGTAGTTTCCGCACCATAAGGCGCACTGGACTATAAGGTGCAGACGCAATTAAGGATCTATTTCGGCACCTAATACATATATAAGGCACACCTTATTATAAGGCGCACGGTCGATTTTTTTAGAAAATGTACGTCTTTTAGGTGCGCCTTATTAAAGTGCGGAAAATACGGTACACTTTTTCAGCAAGAAAACATAAGTTAATTGATCTTTTTTTGCACTGGAATTTAATTTGCTCACACAACTTTACATTTTTTTATTAAAATAAAATTTAATTGCATACTCTCATACCCAATAAAATAAAATGACTAAATAAAAACAAAATAGTACACTTGTACAAAGTTATAGAAGGTCAAATTATATAATACTATTGTAAAAGTAATATTTAATGGTTGTCTTTGTTCCTTCTCAACCGTTAAGCTAACAAACTTCTATTTTGACTGAAACTGCTTTTCTTTTAATAAGTGCTTCTCGTTACGTGCATGTGAAGATGGTTGGTACATTTTGCATTCACAAATACACATTAAATCTCCTCAAACTCAGAGAGATGGTGTATGTTTACTGTGAACCGAGATGCTATAAGAACACAGTACTGCTCTTCCCTCTGAAACATGCATAAATTATGCATTTCATTAAAGGTTATTTAACTGTGCAACATAACACACACACAATCAGTACAGTACCGATGACAAATCACATATTCTGGCTCTGAGTGTAACCAGCTCCTCCTGAAGCAAAGCCTTCTGGGACGCTTCCTGCTCTCCAGGAAGTCCATCTTCCCTCCCCAACCATTTGATCTCTAAAGCGTACTCAACACTTTTCTAAAGAAAGGGAAAGAGCAGGCAGGAAGGTTTGTGATGTGTTTTTATGCATTATTTCAGTGTTCGTGATGTGTTTGTGTGACCGACCTTGTCTGCCTGTAACTGAGCCAGCTGGAGAGAGACGGACGTCAGCAGTTTGTCACAGCCGCACAGACGAGTGAGAACCACCTGAGGGACACAAGGAGAAGGACAACGGCTGACAGAAGCTCAGGGCCGGATTCACGAAAATCATCTTGAGACAGAAGTTAAGAGGTTCGTAAGAAGTGCATTTAAGTACTTCTCAAACATTTTCTTAAGAACATTTTAAACTGGTCTTTTTTTTTTAAACTGAATGTTTGATATTGCAAATATAAGTGATCCGATTGCAGTAGTTCTTGAATTGACAGTTCACTGATACGATAATAGCGGTTCAAGTCACCAAGGGGGCATTTCACTTTAACAAATGTAATACAATAATATATCATGTAAACAATGATCTGTCATAATTATATGTGCTGTGACATTTTGCTGAATTCAAAATTACATTTTCATTTATTTTTTATTACAAAATGTGTATATACTGTATATGTGTGTGTGTGTGTGTGTGTGTGTGTATATATATATATATATATATAATGTGTATATATATATATATATATATAATGTATATACTGTATATAACATATATATATATATATATATATATTGTGTGTGTGAGTATATATATATATATATATATATATATATATATATATATATATATATATATATATATATATATATATATATATATATATATATATATAAAAATATATAAAAACTATTAAAATCATAGGCACACAACATGCCATAACTATAAAATTAATAACGAGGTCCCTATTCATGCACTAAATATATGTACTATATTTAGGTAATGCTTAATAATTGAAATAACCAAATAAATATTCATGTTCTTAAGTTTTGTCTTTAGAACAATATTACAAACAAAGATCATTCTAAAATGTTTTTAGTAATACAAAATTAAGTTAGAAAATCTGAATAAAATAGCAGTTAAGAAGATTTTCATTCCTCAGAATGTTTTGTCTCGTCTGTGCAAGGTATGAATTATTTCTCTTACTCACTCACTCTCTCACACACATACATACACAACTGTGCACTTACATCTGTATCATTTTCCAGATCTCTGATTGGCTGAATTTCTCTCTCCATGAGGATGTCTGATTTACCTGCCTGGAGCAAAATTAGATTAGATTAGATTCAACTTTATTGTCATTACACAAGTACAGGTACAAGGCAACGAAATGCAGTTTAGGTCTAACCAGAAGTGCAATAGCAGCAAGTGCAGGATATGTACAATGGTTGCATAAGTGCAGGATATGGAGATGTACAGGATTTACAGGTAATATGTACAATGAATATAAATATACAGATGGTTATTACTGTAACAGGTGAGTGTGTGCTATAAATATAATTACAGGTGTCTATAAACAGCATTTACAGGTGAATATGTGCTATAAATGTAAATGTATATACAGATGTCTCTAACTATAAACAATTTTACAGGAAGATGTATACAATTGTATAAATAAATTGTATACAAATAAAACTAAATGTGATTTGTCATAATTACATCATCAATATGCAATGTTGCTGTTGCTGTTTTTTCTGTCCAGTGAAGACCATTCAAAAGTAGATGAGCATTTTGCACGTTAAATAAAAATTGTTTTAAATTGAAGATCAAACAGCTTGAAATAGGCGTGAAATATGGCCTCTAAAAAGTCAAACAGAATAAATCTTACAAACCACATTTTATAAATGGCTTAATATTTTTGATGCATAGAGATTACAGAGACTGTGTGAATGTTTAAAAAAAAAAATCTTGAACCGGTGCATTGAAATTCAATTGTCAATCGAACTGTTTAGAAGAACCGATCTGTATAGTATATGCAGTATTGCACAGAAAATTCCTTTTGAAAGATTCTTTACATTATAGATTTGTCTTACCTTGCACAGAGCCATGTGTTCAGCCGTGTGGTAGCTGGAAGAATAGCACACAGAACATGGACACTCGGGCTGAAAAGACTGAAACCCAGATAGACAGTTAGAGAATGTGTGGATTTTGTATATATTGGCACATTTGCGTATATATTCTTTATTTTCACCTGTTCAGGCACGTGTCCTCTCTCTGTGTACATGTATGTCGACAGGGGGACGCTTGAGCAGTTATCTAAGGGCCAAACGTCCGCTCTGCCCAAACTATCGTGACACGGCGACCCATACTGATCTCTGGGAAACGGAGGCTGCCTGAAGGCTGCTTTCGAGTTTAGGAAGGAAAGATGTTCCTCATTTGCGTTTACCAAACTTCGGGAATGCTCAGTAGCTTCAGACGCACTGATAAAGAGAAAATTGAGATCTCTTTATTTAAGTGGCATTTCTGCATGGATTGTTCTGAAAATCTGTCACAACACGCCACAGGGATTGTAAAGATGCGGTTATTGAAGAATAGGATGGACCAAAATGAACGATATTAAAGCATGTTTACCTCGCATATTAAGAGATTGGATTTAGACGACTGGTTCTCATCTCATTTTAATGACTTAGACTTTATATTAGCAGTGACTCAACACAGTACTTAGCTCAAAAAATAATAATTTCATTAAAATTAATAACTATTACCATGATGCATAGGCCCAATAATATGCTAAATAGTTCAATGTCCTTTATTTTTCTACTGTTGCAGTTAAATTAATGCATTGCAACCCAAAAATGCATCATATGCTAAATGCAATTCATAAAATACAAACATAAGTTGATTTATGTTCATAGAGGTCTTAAGATTACCGTAGCACCAACAGTTTAATTCAAAAAGAGGTTAAAAAAAGAACTCATTTAAAACAAAATTACGACTGTTTTGTTACAAGAATGCTACGTTTTTTTTATAGTGAGTTAAAGACAAGTTACTGAAGGAGAGAAAGAGCATCGAGACACTAAAGGTCATTCATGCAGTATAATAGTGAAGCGTCTCAGATCATTTACATTGGTCTGCTCCCGTGTTTTCCTCTCAGTTCTGGTGTCTTCATTTTAATCCCGGTCGTCTCGTGATCCAGTAGAGTTGGTTCTGTCTGCACCCTGGTCAGTTTTGTTGCAGTCTGAGAGTTTCTTTCTGGAAACGGGATCATGAGCTGGAGCTCCATCGTTTCAGTGTTATCTCCCATCTGAGTGAAGTCCTGAAAACTGGCACAGCGTCTAAAGAACAAGACAAACTAAGTGAGTTATAGAAACCATAAAATGGGTGGAAATGGAGCAGAGGTGTGGGGTCACCTGTTGATCATGTCATCAGCCTCCATGGTTGCTGATTGGCTGAGAGCCCTGACCCAGCCCAACATGTCCTCCTGGGTCTCAGCGCTCATGACGTACGGCCGCATCCCCTGATGAACCACCTAATGCACGTGTTTACGGTCAGAATATAAGGTGTGCATTGTGCATTCAGTTTTAAGGAGACGTTCACTCACCTTAAATGCATATTTGCGGTTCCTGCACTCTCTAGGTGAGCAGTACAGGATCCTGTAGCTGGGAAGAGGAATGCTGCCCAGAACAGACTCCTCACGGCTGTCTGGAGGAAGACGTTTTAGGGAATGAGAAATTATTTTTGTCTTTTTTAAATGGAAAATTCATGCACTTTGTGTGAGTGAATATGCGACTGTAAAACAACATGGTTTTACCTTTATAATAATACAGGCAGTAATTTGAGAGGACAAACCATCTTCTCTTCCACAATTTCAGTCCAGTGCTGTCCTATAGAAAGAGATAGTTATGATCACATATGGATCTCTGAAAAATATAACCTGGTGATGTATTTAAAATGCAATTATACTTCTGAGATAACCATGTTTTTAATCTCTGAATCTATATATATATATATATATATATATATAGTTTTTATTTCATTTTTGAAAGTAAAAAAGGTGGTATTTATTCAACCTTTTTAAGGTTATTTGATAAACCCAGCTATTCATTGTTTGATCATATTCACAGTTGTCACAGTGACGGACTCCGTGATTCCCTCCTCGGGCCACCGGAGGGAGCCATCGCCTGAGTACTGACACACCTCACACACTACATTTCCCAACAACCATCACACCGGACTAATCACACACATACACAGCTGAATTCCATCAGGACTGCTTGCTTCTCCACCTGTTACCCATTCTCAGAGACTATTTAAACCCGCTCACCCCACAGCTCAGAGCGAAGTCTTGTTGTACCCCGGTTAACATTTCTGAGCGTTATTTCATCTGACTGTTTACCTGTTGCCATCACTGCTGTTTACCCGTTTCTGAACCTGTCTGCCTGCCTATTGACCTCTGCCTGGATTCTCTACCTGTGATCGTTATCTGCCTGCCCTGACCTGTTTGCCTGTGACACCGTCTCTGATTCAGTCTGCCCTTGTGTTTCTGTTTGCTCCCGTCTGACCCAGCCTGTACGACCACCCTTGCTCTTTAAATAAAGTACGCATATGGATCCCAGCCTGAGTGACTCTTCATTACAACAGTACATGAACTAATGTTAACAAATACAACTTTTGATTTTTAATGATGTATTAGTAAATGTTGAAATCAACATTAACAAATATTAATAAATACTGTAGAAGTGCAGTTCATTATTAGTTCAATTTAACTACTGTTAACTAATGAAACCTTATTGTAAAGGGTTACGAAATCTCTTAAAATGTCAGAATTTAATCTTTTGTTTTAAAAATACATTGTTTGCTAAAATGTTTTTTCTATATAATTTTAATTTATTTCAGTCTTAGTTTTTATAGTTATTAGTCTTAGTCACATTTCTTTTTTTTATTTTGAGTTTGTTTTTCATCTGATATTTTATATTGTATTTCAATTCCCAAATGTATCACCAAAAGATTTTACAATAACTAGCTTAACTGGAAAACTATACATACATATATATATATATACAGTGTTACCTCGAGATACGAAATTAATCCGTTCCGAGGCGGCCTTCATATAATGAGTTTTTCATATCTTGGAACACATTTTACATGTAAAATGGCTAATCCGTTGCAAGCCCTCCAAAAACACCCCATTAAATTTCATAAATAATAAAGCTAAATTGATCTATAAACAATGAAATAACGTAAAATGTCGAAGCTTACCTTTCGAGTGAGGCTATCTCCGAAAGTGGCGGCAGAGGAGGAGGAGGACAAACGGCAGATAAAGTAAAGTTTGGGGTGCGGAGTGGCTGAGCTAAAGCACGCCAGCACGTACGTATAGAAGATGCATGATGGGAGGGATGCTGTCCAATTAGAGAGAAGGATCTCATGGCTTGGCTAGCATCAGGAACCAATGGGAGAGCAGGAGGATGGTGGTGAGTCTACTATAACTAAGATGGCGGCGTGCGGCGCGAGTTTCAAAATTGTTATGGGACGAATCTCGGACTTTCAGAAACCTTTCGTATCTTGAAAACTTTACGTATGTAGAGCAGTAAAATTATTCGTTTTTGCTTTCGTAACTTGGATTTTTCGTAAGTTGAGCCTTTCGTATCTTGAGGTACTACTGTATATGGATAATAAGGATAATTGTAAAGATTTTGTTGAAAAATTGAGTAAATGTTTTTTTTATGTAGGAAATCAATGTGAATACAAAGCTTACATTTACATTTGAACTTATAATTTTCATGATCAGGTGATGCTTCAGAGATGGTCAGTGCTGTGCACTCAACATTACCCTCTTGTACAGCCATCCTCTGATCACCACAGGGCAGTTGGGGTCTCTTTTTGCCGCTTGACATCTCTTTCCAAACGTCTGGACTTTGTCATGACTCTGCACATTTATAATCACAAAAATTGTCATTGGGTTTGAAATGTTTTCGTGTGTTTGTGTAAAAATGTGTATATGATTCACCTTGTCTCGTATTGGCAGAAAGGACACTGTGGCGCTGCTTGAAGCCTGACTGACTCTGTCCTGGTCCTCCATCCTATTATAGAGATGGACAAAGGATGAATCCTCAATAACAGTCAAACTGTTCAAATTAGCTGACTTTGCTGTTAAAACACAGTTTTGGATTCAAATGTGGTTTCACAGACACGGCTTAAATTAAGCTAGGATTAAGTCTTAGTTCAGGCTTTATTTGACATTAAGTTAGCTTTTATATGCCTTTTTTTAAACATTACTGGTGTGCATCTTGAGACAAAAAAATGGCACTGACATATTTTAGGTAAGTTGCTTTCAGTCAAAGCAGCTCAAACGTGCCTAGTCAAGTTAAGTCACCTTTATTTAAATAGTGCTTTTTACAATAGAGATTGTTTCAAAGCAGCTTTACAGAGATAAAAGGAAAATAATGCATCAAAGTATGTTTTGGCTGTACAACAGCTCTAGAAGAGCAGGACAATCAATAATATTGATGAATATTAAGTGTTAAATGCCACGAACTAAGCAAGCCAGAGGCGACAGTGGCAACTCCAGCAGGAGACAGAAATAATGAAGAAAAAACCTTGGGAGAAACCAGGCTCAGTTGGGGGACCAGTTCATGAGTCACGAGATAACCATGTGAAGTGGCGAATATGTCCCTCTTTTGTGCTCAAGGTATTAATATTCGGGGACATTAAGGAATCGACATTACTGAAAAGAAAATGCTAAGATAAATAGTGAGTTTGGCGGTTCCACCTAAAAAACGTCGACATAATAGCATTGGCGAGTGAACCGTGAGTCGAGATAAGTGAACTCCACTGTATTTAATCCAGTTCCTTCTGATCACATTCATGAGGAACATCAGCACTGCCTGTGAAACCAAGGAATAGATATTGATTCATTGAGTTATTAGTTCTGTCAGTTCATCATAGGCTCAATATCAGGTTTGGTTCACATTGCAGAGGTTCTGGGATGCAACCCAGATTTTGTGAGGCCATAGCTAGAGATTCACTCATCCATCCACAAGAGGGAGCAATGACTGAATAATAACTGTTATCACTTCATTCCTTCCATAGATACTTCCTTTTTGTAGGTTTTTAAAGCCCTGGACTGCAACCAATATCACTTACCACAATATTTCCCTGTTGTATGATAGGGGGAAAACAGTATGTGATGTGTAGAAAGTCTGAATAAACATCACTCAGGAAAGAGTAGGGAAAACATCCCTGGATGAGCTACTACTTCCGGCAAGATTCTGATGCATCTAATGGACACTTCACAATCCTACAAGAGAGCATTTGTGAATGACAGTGAAGCGACGCAACTGACTGAATGTAGTACGTTCAGATTATATTTGCACTACATGCATTCATATCATATTGAATGGACTTTTTTGAAGTTGCAATGTACTTTTCTTCTCAAGCGTATGTGATTTCAAATTTTGCCATATGCTTTCTTTTGCCCATTGCAAAGAAATTAAATCGCATAAAAAAGAATACTTCCCTATTGCATAGTATGCAAAAAAAAGTGTACACTAAAAGAGTAGTATGTCTGAATTCATAGTATTCTAAAAACAGTAGGCAAAAAGTATCTGGATGGCTGGCTGGAGACTCTGAAGTGCATCCATTCAACACTTTACTATCCCACAGGCCATGGTCACATGACCACAACATGGCATATATAGAACAGTCGAATTTCATACAACCCATATTCATACAATGTAGAACGTACTTTTTAAGTGGTCACTTCTGCCTGTTTACATTAAACTTGTATCTTATCCACAGTCATACACTCATTTATTCTCTTGCTGTTATTGTGTCCTCTGCCCTCTCTAGTAACTCTGAAAACTGTGATTGTTAGGAAAGTCGAGTGCATTTTTCATCACGTCATGCCTTTTATACCCACTGACATTCTTTACTCATTTATCAGAATAACAGAACTATTGTGCTGATGCAAACTAGATTTTTTACATTTGAAGAATGTTTGAGTGGTGCTGCTTTCATGTGTAAAACTCAATGCTAGTGTCTTCTGAGTATTTTAAGTGGGTTGTCATGCTGATGCTACTGTGTTCTGTGAGTGTGTTTCTGTGATTACACAGTTGTTGTGAGTGTGTTTCTACTGTATGTGATCACTAGGATGTTCTAAGTGATTGTGAGAGTTTATATGATAGTTGTTTGGGAAGTTTTGAGTTTCTATGTGGTTTCTGGGGTGTTGTGAGTCGGGATGTAGCGATATGACCACAACAAAAATGTTGTCCGATACTGATAACTCTATATTTGAAAGCCTATAACCGATATATTGGACAATAAAAGTTTTGTATAATTTTTAAGACCCTGATTACAAAAACAAAAGTCTCACCATTAAACCCAAGTCTCAAGCACACAATTATAACAATGTCCTCATTGTAATTTTATGTAGCTTGTATGACAGACTTGCACTCCTGTTGCACTGAAATGTATTTTGCTTTTTGAGGTGTTTCCAATCATATTTCAATCAATTCGAAAACATCATGGCAAGCACTGTGCATCTGAACTGTCTCAGCTGCACAATTCAGGGGTGTTTTCAGTGGTTGTTAGTGTGTTGCTATGCGGTTACTGGGGTGTTTTCAGTGGTTGTTAGTGTGTTGCTATGCGGTTACTGGGGAGTTTTCAGTGGTTGTTAGTGTGTTGCTACGCGGTTACTGGGGTGTTTTAAGTGGTTGTTAGTGTGTTGCTTCGCGGTTACTGGGGTGTTTTCAGTGGTTGTTAGTGTGTTGCTATGCGGTTACTGGGGTGTTTTCAGTGGTTGTTAGTGTGTTGCTATGCGGTTACTGGGGGGTTTTCAGTGGTTGTTAGTGTGTTGCTACGCGGTTACTGGGGGGTTTTCAGTGGTTGTTAGTGTGTTGCTACGCGGTTACTGGGGTGTTTTCAGTGGTTGTTAGTGTGTTGCTATGCGGTTACTGGGGAGTTTTCAGTGGTTGATAGTGTGTTGCTATGCGGTTACTGGGGAGTTTTCAGTGGTTGTTAGTGTTTTACTACGCGGTTACTGGGGTGTTTTCAGTGGTTGTTAATGTGTTGCTATGCGGTTACTGGGGAGTTTTCAGTGGTTGTTAGTGTTTTGCTACACGGTTACTGGGGAGTTTTCAGTGGTTGTTAGTGTTTTGCTACGCGGTTACTGGGGTGTTTTCAGTGGTTGTTAATGTGTTGCTATGCGGTTACTGGGGTGTTTTCAGTGGTTGTTAATGTGTTGCTATGCGGTTACTGGGGAGTTTTCAGTGGTTGTTAGTATGTTGCTATGCGGTTACTGGGAAGCTTTCAGTGGTTGTTAATGTGTTGCTACGCGGTTACTGGGGGGTTTTCAGTGGTTGTTAGTGTGTTGCTACGCGGTTACTGGGGTGTTTTCAGTGGTTGTTAGTGTGTTGCTATGCGGTTACTGGGGAGTTTTCAGTGGTTGATAGTGTGTTGCTATGCGGTTACTGGGGAGTTTTCAGTGGTTGTTAGTGTTTTACTACGCGGTTACTGGGGTGTTTTCAGTGGTTGTTAATGTGTTGCTATGCGGTTACTGGGGAGTTTTCAGTGGTTGTTAGTGTTTTGCTACACGGTTACTGGGGAGTTTTCAGTGGTTGTTAGTGTTTTGCTACGCGGTTACTGGGGTGTTTTCAGTGGTTGTTAATGTGTTGCTATGCGGTTACTGGGGTGTTTTCAGTGGTTGTTAATGTGTTGCTATGCGGTTACTGGGGAGTTTTCAGTGGTTGTTAGTATGTTGCTATGCGGTTACTGGGAAGCTTTCAGTGGTTGTTAATGTGTTGCTATGCGGTTACTGGGAAGCTTTCAGTGGTTGTTAGTGTTTTGCTACGCGGTTACTGGGGTGTTTTCAGTGGTTGTTAATGTGTTGCTATGCGGTTACCTGGGTGTTTTCAGTGGTTGTTAGTGTGTTGCTATGCAGTTTCTGGGGTGTTTTTTTAGAGAGATTGTGAGTCTGTTGCTACTCTACCCCTAAGTCTCTGATTAATCTTGCATGCATGTGAAAATTGTAAGCCACACACAACTTTTCTCAATGAACACCATTTGAGGAATCATGTACGAAACACAAACGCTGCAGGACAAAGCGCACACTGTGCTTATGGTCAGGGGCTTGATCAAATCACTAATCCAAAGGATGAGACACAATAATAGTGTTGTTTGTCTCAGCAAACATCATTAATAGATGAATAAAAGAACAGTCTAACTCAAAGAACAAAGCAATTACAAGTCACAACATATGGTGTTAGTACATGCACAAGTTTCAAACTGCGTAGATGAAGTACTAACCTAGCTCAAGGATTTCAGTTTATAATGTGCTCCAGATATGATCAATATCCTTACGAACTTCCTACAACAGCTCAAGAAGTCTTGCACGAGTCAGTCTTCATGCTATTCTGGGTGCTGCTGACCCTTAACTTAGAGTGACACATAACAGCTGTTCACCGCTGACTGACCACTGGACGGGTTCAGAGAGTACGTGAACGAGAGAGAGTAGAATTAAAAGAATGAATGGTCGCAGTTGTTGCTGCTCTGTGGGAACTCTGGCAGCTGTGGTGACCAGAAATTCACTTAAAGGTATGGTAACCATGTTTCGGGCATTACAGGAGGCATTTTGGGAATGTAATTTGAAATGATGAAATTTAAAATTTAAAACCAATAAAAACAAATATAGAATTAATATATTATAAAATGTGATAAAATCACTATTTCAATCTATCATAAAATGCATTCTATTTGTTATGCAAAACCATTTTTACAGATAACTAACAAATCTGTATGGTTTGCTGGACTATTTTGAGTGGTTGTGAATGTGTTGCAATGCTGTTGAAGGGAGTTTTGAGAGGTTAATGTGTTCCTATGTGGAGGTTAGAGTGTTGTTGGGGTGTTTTGACTGGTTGTCAGTGTGTTGCTATGCTGTTGCTGGAGTGTTTTAAGTGGATCTTAGTGTGTTGCTATGCTCTTGCTGGAGTGTTTTGAGTGGTTGTCACTGTGTTGCTATGCTGTTTCTGGAGTGTTTTGAGTGGTTGTCAGTGTGTTGCTATGCTGTTGCTGGATGTTAGTGTGTTGCTATGCTGTTGCTGGAGTGTTTTGAGTGGTTGTCACTGTGTTGCTATGCTGTTTCTGGAGTGTTTTGAGTGGTTGTCACTGTGTTGCTATGCTGTTGCTGGAGTGTTTTGAGTGGTTGTCAGTGTGTTGCTATGCTGTTGCTGGAGTGTTTTAAGTGGATCTTAGTGTGTTGCTATGCTTTTGCTAGAGTGTTTTGAGTGGTTGTCAGTGTGTTGCTATGCTGTTGCTGGAGTGTTTTAAGTGGATCTTAGTGTGTTGCTATGCTCTTGCTGGAGTGTTTTGAGTGGTTGTCAGTGTGTTGCTATGCTGTTGCTGGAGTGTTTTAAGTGGATCTTAGTGTGTTGCTATGCTCTTGCTGGAGTGTTTTGAGTGGTTGTCAGTGTGTTATGCTCTTGCTGGAGTTTTTTGCTGGATGTTAGTGTGTTGCTATGCTGTTGCTGGAGTATTTTAAGTGGATGTTAGTGTGTTGCTATGCTCTTGCTGGAGTGTTTTAAGTGGTTGTCAATGTGTTGCTATACTCTTGCTGGAGTGTTTTGCTGGATGTTAGTGTGTTGCTATGCTCTTGCTGGTAACATACTTTAACAATTAACAGGATTGCTGTAGCGTTTTTTATTCTTGAATATTTTGCACCGCAAAATAAGAATGCAAGAACCCATGAATGCATGAATACATGTGGACACCGACTATTTGAAGTGTAGGAGAGTGTGTGAGTGTCCGAGAAATGGTTGCATAATGTCTGTTGTGCAGCACACATACAAATAGAGTCTGTACAAAACAAAGCATGAACTGTTAGATAACAAAACAACAGTCTCTCATTGAGCAACGCTCACTGCTGAACAGGATGACTGTATCATTTTAGCATGTGTGTGTCTGAAGATAAGAGTTCTTTTAGAAAGCTTTTCAATAAAGGGTTGTTAATGCACATTATATCATGTCACAACTAGGGGGAAATTTCTCAATGAAACTGATCTTAACTACTGTTTTTTATTTGCTTATCTAAGATAAGATAAGAGTATTTTGAAATAAACAGTATTCATTAATGTCATCTTTTTTAATTGTCATAGATTGTTCCAAATCTATAAAACTTGTGAACAATTCATGAAAGGAAAGCCGTTAACAATCTCCATCGTATCTTGATGTTTTGTGTTTAACATTTCAGTCATGTTATGAATTCTTAAAAGCATTTAATTTCAGGTACTCCACCATTTAAGCACTTAGTGTTAGTATATTAATGACGCAAACAGTAACCAAGACTGCAAACAGTCTGATCAAAAAGGCAGTTATATAACTTTTTATAATTAAATATGTATAAGTTAAAATGTAGTTATTTAAAACTGAAATCTTTTACAATACAAATGTTTTTTAGTCATTATTTTTATGTTTTCCTGTTGAATAAAAACAATTTTAAATGTTGCCATTGTTTATTACATTTCTTTAGGAGTTCAAATAAAAAGAGCCGATCACGTATGCAAAAAAATAAATGTGATTTCTCAAAGACGGTTGTACTGTATTTCATTAAGTGTTTAAACAAGCACAGAGATTAAAAAAGAACACAAATGCAACAAAACAATGACAAACGACACTAAGAAACTTATTATCAAGTGTAGTCGATGAAGGGAAAGAATAAACTGATTTCTTGTACCTGCTCTGTTTTCGGTACCCAACAGCAACTTCCAGCGTCATGGTGTTTTCAGCATCTCTCCCTCTGAGAGTCAAACGCTCAACACAGTCGCCCAGACGCTGCGGAGGCTCAATCCCTCTTTCATCCCTTTAACACTGAATCCTCTGTTTCATTTCCCCGGTTCACTCTCAGCTCACACTTTTTTTCTTCTTCTGATGTCTGTAAAGTGACATTTAGCTTCATCTCTTTTGGTAACGGACAGAAAAGTCACATATCTGTCTTAGATCACATTCTTCTCCAGGACAGCAATGAGATTTACATGGATGGAAAAAAATATTCTATAAGGATTTTTTTGGAGCACTTTATTTTACAGTCCTGTTTCTCATAAACATTTGCACTCATTCTAGTAAAGACACTAACTGGGGAATAACTACTAGACCTGAACCTTAAACAAACCCGTGTTAATTTACTTCACACTATTTGTGGGTAAGTTTGTTTCCTCCAGTTTCAGGACAGATCTCAATGTCAAAACTAAATGAATTTTATATATATTTCATAGAATATAGGAGTTTGTCAAAAAACACATAAAACATGATTGTATTGATCTGGGGCTATATTCACAAAACATGTATCTTTCCAATAAGAGTTCTCCTAACTAACAATAAAAGTTCTTATCTCAAGAGGTGTGTGTGTGTGTGTGTGTGTGTGTGTGAGAGAGAGAGACTCCATGTCAATCATGAGCTGGCTAGTAACAATTATTTTGAATTGCAATGATGCAATATTAAAACAAAATGAATGTGCCAACCAAAATATTCATCCAAACATAGATTTCTATTTACACTGAATTAATAATAAATTATAAACACTTTCAGCATTCTGAAACAAATAGTTTTTGGATTTTCCAGACTATTTTAAGTCATAAAGTGAGCAGCATATAACTATAGTTTCAAAGTTTTTGCCTTTTTATTATGATAAGACCAGGAATAGACAGGAAGTTGAAGTGGAAGAGCAAATGGGGGAGCGGGAAATGGAAAGAACAAACGGGGAACTTTGGTGACCTGAGCTGCCCACAAGACGTTTTCAACTTGACTGCAATGTTTTATTCTCCATCAGGCAATGCATTTAGCCTGTATATAAATTAACCTTTTTAATAAGTCTTTAAATTAATACTTTAAGTCACTAAGATTGGGTCTTCGTGACTTAGTTGTCCTCTAGATTACCCATAACTCTTCCCACATTTAGGAGTTGGTTTTAGTGCTAAAATGCTTTGTGAAATAATCTTAGAGAAAACATGTAGGAATCCTAAAATTAGGACTGACACATCCATTATTTTTAAAGGTTTCTCGAAAATCAGCAAGTTGCTGCTGCAGCAAGGGCTGCTTTTAGACGTAATGTGTTTTGTGTCTTTGGCCCCTGCGGATAATAATTCATTATAAGGAAATTCTAGCATTATAATGTCAAAAACACCAAAGCTAATATTTTGGGGTTAACATTTATGTGAATATACAAGAAAAGTGTGTATTTTTGAATGATATCTGTTTTTTCATCAATTAAATGATCTTGTTTTTGCAGTCCTGTGATGTTATTTTTTTGTATAAATGCAAGCGTACATGATTCATATAGTCTCTTATTATATGAATCCATAACTGTATTCTGGAAACATAAAACGGCATTGAGCAACTGCAAAACTGCATGCAATGTCACCGTAGGACCTTTTACTGGTTAAACTGGGGGCGTTAATAAAGATGACTAGGCTCATGTAAATGAATTCGGGCTCAACCCAACCTGCAGATAAATACTCATGTTTCTTCTAGTCATGATCATCTCTGAGACAAACATCTGACCTGAACTGATCTTCTCTCTGAGAACAACTGTTGAACATCGTAAGTATTCGTAGCTTAAACCTTTTGTGTATTTGTTGCTCAAAAGTGATTGAACACTTAGGAGTAACTACCTATTGTTATTTAGTTGAATAACAACTCGCGTGTGTGTGTGCGTGCATTTTTTTTCCTTCAGACCTGCAGCAAGATGTTGGTTTTATTTTTCTGTCTGCTTTCTCTGACAGCAGCGGCTGCTGAAGGTACAATAATATACATTTATATTACATTAATTTGCATGAGAAGAATTTTGAGTGTCTATATTGTGTTTTGTCTTGCAGTGGGTCTTGATGGTAAAGTGCTTCTGTTTCCATTCGAGTCTGATTCAAGTTATGTTAAACTCACTCCTAAAAAGTCTCTGAGTCTTACAGCATTTACCCTCTGCATGCGTGTTGCAACGGAGGAACATGGCCAGCGATCTTTCGTTCCGTTCGCCTACCGGACGCCCCACTCCCACGAGATCACTATGTGGCTATGGCAGGACGGCCGCTTGAGGTTGCATATACCTGGTTTTGTTAGATTCTTCCGTCTGCCTCCTCTCTCCAGCTTTCACACTCACTTGTGCATCACCTGGGAATCTGTAACGGGTCGTACTGCCGTTTGGATGAATGGAGAGCGCAGTATGTACAAGTTCGGTGCAAAAGGTCAATCAGTTCGTCCTGGCGGCACCGTTCTGCTCGGCCAGTACCCTACAAAATATCTGGGTGGTTTTGATGCACAGCGAAGCTTTGTTGGTGAAATTACAGATCTGAACATGTGGGATTATGTTCTCCCTGGCACTCAGATTAAGGCAATGTATTCATATAATGGCCTGAATGTGCCGGAGGGAAACATTTTTGACTGGAACACCATCAATTATCATATTGAGGGATATGTGAAAGTGGTTAAAATTGAATCTTTCTGATCAGTTGTAACATCACACACATTGTCATCCACACAATTGTGTTCATCTTTGTGATCTGTTCATGTGTTTTAATAAGTTACAGAGCTGTAATGGTGAACAAATAAATGTTTCTCAGCATAACCTCTGCAGTGTCTGTGCATAATTTGGAAGAAAGAGTTGAATATTGAAAAAGCTGTTCAACTGGTCTTAATGGTCTATATCCTAAACTTGCATATTTTCTCTTTCGCCATCAAGAAACACACAAACACACAAATCTCAATTTGCAGCTTGAACTGGTTGTCAGATCTGGCAAGAGTACATGTTTAATAGTATTAACATTAAAAAGAAATGGTGGACTTGAAATATGAGTGACAACATATTCAAACCGGTATTAAATTAAGATTTAACAGACAGCCCAACATGCCTACAATATAAAAACTAACAGCAATGAATGTTCATGAAGTTCAGCGTGTCACTGCATGTTAGAAATGATGCCGGAGGATCAGAGCAGAAACAGAGTTCAATCCCTGATGCGTGTAAATACTCGAGACTCTCTATGAGCTTTTCTCTCACACAAGACCTGCAAAACATGGTAAATAACCTTCTGTCTTTTTGCCTTTTAAAAACAATGATTAACCTATAAACTAAATGTTAATGAGAACGATTCAGAAATCCTTTGTCCTTTGTCCATTCTTTTCTTTGTCCTATTTTCATATGTTCTTTTCCTTTTTCTTATCTGAATGATTTGTAAAGAGTGATTTGTAATCAAGTTAGGGATTTTTATTATTAAAATCCTTTCTTTACTTTTCTGTATTTTTCTATAGAGTAAGGATGAATATTGTCTGCACTTCTCAACAGATGTTTTGGGTAGTTTTTCTGTTGATAGTTGGAGCCTGAGCCGAGTTCAGCCTTGGAGAAGCTGTGTGTGTGTGTGTGTGTGTTTATCTGTGTGTGTGTTAATACGGTCTGTATTGGTGAGGTGATTAACTGGCACCATCAGGAGACGGAATGACGTGTTGTTCTCGACAAGCCACGTCACGAACCCGTCAACCATGTGATCAACAAAGATATGCTTCAGACTGTCTGCTCTTCTGTTTTCAACTAAGACTAACAGCAGCGTTGTTAAACACTCCTGAGTGACAGGGAGATCATTCTGATCGTCTGCCGCATGTCTGAAGATGACGAGCCCAACGTGTGGAGAGAGAAAGGTTATGAGTCATTTTATCAAAGAGACTCCAGACTCCAGCAATTCCAGAATCCACTGCCACTTCAATATGTACATTTATCTTCATCAATGAAATCCAATGTGAATGTAAGTGGGGCGGCCCGTGAACTCCTTGTGAAATTTGTACTTCTGCTGCTTAAAATACAAACTATCTTCACAAAAGTTTTCTTCAATTGACTGCACTTCTGACTCCTGGTTTTCATTCATCATGTCTGGTCCTCAGGTATTAACTGTAAATCCCCCTACACTATATTCAGTCTAGTGAAGATGCCGCACTCTTCCATCCGCCTCCTCTCTCCAGCTTTCACACTCACCTGTGTGTCACCTGGGAATCTGTGAAGGGTCTTATTGCCTTTTGGGTGAATGGATGGCGCGGTGTGTTCAAGATAACTAATTATGATCCATTGTAACATCACATACATGGTGTATAAATCTTTAAATACTAACCCTTTTTTTCTGAGCATTACCACTGCAACACATCTGCATAATTTGGGAAAGAGTAACTGTTGAAGGTGTTTACTGAAGCACACCTGCATAAGACCTCTAAAGGATGTGGTCAGTTATTTGTTAAATTGAAAGATTTCTCATGGAAAAACAATGACAATGAAGAAAACGTAGTCATTTGATTTATCTTTTTGCTGTCCAGATATTATAAGTAGACTAAAGCTTGTTCAGAACAACAGCACAGACCTCATAAAGGAACATTTCACCCATTGGAAAAAAGAGTAACTGGTTAATATTCTCAGACAAATGACTTGATTTCAGACTATTGATGGTTTTCTTACAAAAAAGGGTTAGGGTTTCTTTGTAATTTGTCCATGATGCGTCTTAAAACATGGTTGTTTAAGCAATTAAAAGCTACACACTCCATCAATTAGGTTAGAAGAATTGTTGCTAAACATATAACATGATAGAACAATAATATTCATACTTTCATAGACTCTTAAACATTTGCCTATTAAAATTGAAACAGAGACTTTTTTCAGAAACACCTGAGAAGAACAGGATGAGGGGAAAAAAAACCTTGGGAGAAAGCAGGCTCAGTCGGGGGACCAGTTCTCCTCTGGCCAACAAAAAAACAGTGCATGATTATTATATAGACAACATTTCAGGATCGGGACACTCAAAATATGTAATCCAGTTCCGTCTGGTTGCAGATCGCATTCATGAGGATCATCAGCATTGATATTGATTCATTGAGTAATTAGTTCTGTCAGTTCATCATAGGTTCATTATCAGGTTTGGTTCATATTGCAGAGGTTCTGGGTTGCAATCCAGATTTTGTGAGGCCATAGCTAGAGATTCACTCATCCAACCTATAAAATCCACCTTCAGGATGGATAAAAATCCATCCTGAATA
This sequence comes from Rhodeus uyekii, assembly GCA_037043235.1. NCBI lineage: Eukaryota > Metazoa > Chordata > Actinopteri > Cypriniformes > Acheilognathidae > Rhodeus > Rhodeus uyekii. The sequence continues at coordinate 423,987 of JAWRVZ010000300.1, read as the reverse complement.
ATAACTGTTATCGCTTCATTCCTTCCATAGATACTTCCTTTTTGTAGGTTTTTAATAGGGAAAACGAAGCTTCTGAAGCAGTGAAGCTTTTACATGAAACTGTGTTGGTGCTTCGAAGCTTTTGACACAGTGTTCTTCTCTGCCATCTGGTGCTCAATACAAATTCCTACACCAACTGTCATTCAGAATTTTTTTCATTGGGAAGGTTTATTTGTATATTTTATAAGTTTAATTGTATTGTGCAACTTTTTGTGTGTTTTTATTCCTTACAATAGGAATACAAACATCCCTCGTGCTCGCGCTTGACCGAGAATCGAATAAAAAAATTGTCACCTCGTGACTCATGACGTGTCTTCAGCTATAAAACACCCTAACACGTCATAATCTACCTCTTTCTCATTCTCGCCTGATTGAATCGGAGTACGATAATTTGTACAGCTTGTTGCTGAAGAGTTCTTCAGGATATCACGAGCTGTTTCGTCTTTGTCATCATTTAGGATTTTTACCTTACAACTGATATTTGATACATTGGAGAGGCTTCAAACTTCTGGCTGCCTGTAAGTTGAACGTTTCAGTAAACCTCACTCGAAAAGCCCTGGTTGCCTTGGCTTGAGAGAGAGAGAGCGTGTGTCTGTTCATCGCTCTGCAAAGTTTTTCCCTTCGGATTGAGGTGAGTATTTAACTTGATATGGATGCGCTTAGGTGCTCTACATTCCCTAACGCAATGGATATTATGGATGGCCATCACCAGTGTCCTGCGTGTCTTGGTATGGATCATCTTAACGAGGCGTTGTCTGACCCGTGTCCGGAATGCTCTATAATGCCGCTCGCGGTGCGTCGAGCGCGTCTCGCGGGCCTGGAATCCGGATCGGAAGGTTTGTTGCTTTCTTCCAGTTTTACTGCTGTTGATCGTAAGTGGAAACAAATATTTCAAACTGATAAGAAAAGTAAGAAGACTAAATCCCTCGTGCTCGCGCTTGACCGAGAATCGAATAAAAAGCTATAAAACACCCTAACACGTCATAATCTACCTCTAGATCATTCTCGCGATACCGAGTGACCAGAGACTCTGGCGGTCTTCCACTTAGTCATAGAACCACAGTTACGTTCGTAACTAACGTTCTATTTCCTATCGTTCCAGACCGCCAGAGGCAGTGCTGTAGCACTAGTGGAAGACGAATACCTACGCAGTCACGAGGAATCCTCTTGCGAAACGTCCGGGCAAGGCAGAAAGTACTGTTGCACACACCGCTGGCAAGGGAGTCACGTTCAAGCTGTAAAAACGTGAAAATGTGCTGGCTGAACTCCAAGTTGCAGCAGCACAAATTTCAGAAAGCGACGCTCCTCTAAGTGCTGCCCAAGATGTCGCCAATGCACGTGTTGAATGACAGTGAATAGATGAGGGTGGAGGTTCCCCCACAGACTCGTATGCATGAGAGATCACCTGTGTCACCCAGTGCGCCAGTCTCTGTTTAGAAAGTGCATCACCTTTGCGTGAATCACTAAAACAGACAAACAATTGATCAGTCTTACGCCAGGCCGCAGTCTTATCAATGTAAGCTTTCAAAGACCTAACTGTACATAGCTCCAACCTTATATCAGTTTGATCAGCCGGCAGTGCAGCCAACACAATAGATCTAGATCTAGAGGTAGATTATGACGTGTTAGGGTGTTTTATAGCTGAAGACACGTCATGAGTCACGAGGTGACAATTTTTTTATTCGATTCTCGGTCAAGCGCGAGCACGAGGGATTTTCCACTAGTGCTACAGCACTGCCTCTGGCGGTCTGGAACGATAGGAAATAGAACTTTGAAATCGAACACGAAAACTCTGGCAGCGCATTCATAAACCACAGTCAGCGAAACCGCAGTTTAGGGAACTGTCAACAAAGAATGCAGTTTATTCGAAGAAGATGTTAATGTTTTTGGTGTGAGGTTAGTTTTTTCCGTTCGCGGAGAGTATTTTCGTTCGTTTTCACTAATATTTCGTTGAATATTAATGGCACAAAAACAATTCCATATTTATGTTTTGCTGGTGCAATCCATCTGACATGTTTTCGCATCCTTTATACACATTATTTCATTTTCAATGTATTAATTTGTGTACTCAAAACATCCGTGCGCTATGGGACGGCACAATCTATGCGCTCTGTGAGTCCGTCGTGACGTGTTAGTGACGTAACGAAGCTTCGTTCACACAGGTCACGTGACAGCCCCATTTCTAAGCAATGCTCCGAAACAGTGTTTCGAAGCACTAGTGTGTCGAAAACTCGAGACGTGTGTCGACACAGGGTGTCGAGCTACCCATCCCTAGTTTTTAAAGCCATGGGCTGCAACCAAAATGACTTACCACAATATTTCCCTGTTGTATGGTAGGGGAAAAACAGTATGTGACGTCTAGAAAGTCTGAATTCTATGGAAGCCCGTTTCTGCCACCATTTTTAAAAAAAAAGATTATTTAAGTCATAATAACGAGAAAGTTTCTCAAAATAATGACTTAATGTCTCGTGCTGAGAGCTCGTGCTGGGAGCGGAGCTGAAGCGACAACTGCTGGTCAAAGCGTGTAAATGCGAGATCACAGCAAACATGACACGTTCTTTAAAACAGCTGTCTTAGTTAAAGTCAGTGTAATGTATAAATACAACAATACAACACTTTGCAATACTATAATACAACAGTCTATAATTCCTCTGTTTGAAATCCAGGTATCATCACTCTGTGTTGCTGCTTGTTCATACACAAAAATACAAATGAATGTTAAAAATGAATAAAATACTACATACTATAGAATCCCCTCTTATACACTGATGATTTTTCATTCGTTATTTAATTATATTATGGATTAACACACTGACTTTAACAGCTATTTTACAGAACGTGTCATGTTTGCTGTGAAACATGCAATTTACACGCTTTGACCAGCGGGTGTCGCTAAAGCGCCGGTCTTCTGCTCCGCGCATGCGTAGAAGCACGAGAAGTTAAGTCATTAATTCGAGAAACTTTCTCGTTATTTCGAGATACTTTCTCATTATTAGGACTTAAATAATCAATACTAGTGTCTTCTGAGTATTTTAAGTGGGTTGTCATGCTGATGCTATGAGTGTGTGAGTGTGTTCCTGTGATTACACAGTTGCCACCGGGGGTTTGACAGTGGGGGTTACGGTGCGTGAAGAGTTGTTATTATTCACGAGTAACTTGCTGTGAGCAGCCGGAGTTCTATGTGTCTGATAATAATAAATACAGTGGAGTTCACTTATCTCGACTCACGGTTAACTCTCCAATCCTATTATGTTACATTTTTGAAGTGGAACCGGCAAACTCCCTATTTGTCTTAGCATTTTCTTTTCGGTAATGTCGATTCTATTATGTCGTCAAACCCTAATATCTCGAGCACAAAAGAGGGACAAATTCGCCACTTCACGTTTATCTCGTGACTAAGGAGCGTACCTAGTTCACTGCGCATGCGCCGAGTTTGCGTTATACGTCGCTCTGTCAGTGACGCTTCTCTCCCACGCCGCGCAGCACTGTCCCACCCCCATCCCAAAGCCTCATCCGCTTCCGTGTGCACATAAAGCCCGCCTTCTCTAACTTGATTGGTTTTCTCAACGAGCGGTTACCGACCAATGAGTATGAGGCTTGGATAAACACTGCTCTTCCTCCCGTGTTTCGTGTGAACTTTACTTTGTGCGCGTCCTCGTGTCTGTTTGTTGTCATTGTAGTGCAGTGGGTGTGTCCACCCATTGCGCTTGTCTCGCGTGCCTTGTAACACGCGGCGATGCGCGTTTGCATTTGCCGCGTGTCTGTTTCTTTAGCGTCTACCCTGCCTCCTTGTTTCCCATAATCATTTCCCAGCTGTCTGTGATCACTACCTTCCCTTATGTGTCCTATAAATATCCCTCAGTGTTTGATGTCCGGCGTCGCGTCGTTGTCGCTCCTTGTCTCTTCTGGTTATTCCCCGTGATGGTTTCCCTGTTCCTGGTTCTCGGTCCTCCCGGTTAGTCTATTTATGTTCCAAGTTGATTATCGTTATGTTTTTCCCCCTCGTGGGTTTTTCCTTTGTATATATATTTTTTCTTTATCTTTTGTAAATAAATCACCTTACACCTGCATCCTGAGTCCTCCCCGTTTATGTAACGTGACAACCTGTTTCTGTTCTGATGTGAGCTCTGCTCAGCGCCACTGCGGATTGAAGAACGGATTGAAGGTTATTAAAAGACGGGATGAAGCTGAATTTGTTGAGAGCACATTAGACAGGCAGAACACAAGAAAGTATACAATCTAGCACAGCGTGATGACTTCACGAACATGTTGTGACTGTTTACGCTGTGACCAAAATTGTGTTTGCAATGTTGGAGAATATAATTAAAGGTTTGTATCGAGAATCGAAGGTGTTTTTTATTGTATACTGGTAAATCTATGTTGTTAGTTGGTGTGCGCATATGCCTTTTGTTTTTAGCAAACATATACAGTGTATGTACATTTTTATAGCATGCCGATCACTTCATCAAATAAATCGCCATATTGGCTGTTGGTTATCTCGATCATCGGTTATCTCAACACTTTTTTGCAAACCCTCGAGGCCGTCGACATAACCGAACTCCACTGTATATAGTTCTGAGACATACGTTATTCTGGTGTTGTCCATCAAACACACAACACAGGAAGAAATACTACAGATATGACCACAACAAAAATGTTGTCCGATACTGATTACTCTATATTTGAATGCCTATAACCGATATATTGGCCAATAAATTTGAATCAACATTTTTATAGAATTTTTAAGAGCCTGAATACAAAAACAAAAGTCTCACCATTAAACCCAAGTCTCAAGCACACAATTATAACAACGTCCTCATTGTAATTTTATTACACGTTGTTACACTGAACTGTATTTTGCTTTTTGAAGTGATTCCAATAATATTTCAATCGATTCAAAAACATCATGGCGAACACTGTGCATCTGGGGTGTTTTCTATCGTTGTTAGTAGAGTTGAGCCGGATATTCGGCTGAACCGATTATTCGGTGCGGATAATAATAATACATTTTATTTGTAGTGCGCCTTTCTTAAACCCAAAGTGCAATTACAATACGAAATTGCAAAACAACAAGAAATTTTTTTAAATAAAACAACAAATAAAGTAAAAATACACATGTAAATGCAAGTAAAAAGTAAATACACAGGTTATACATTAAAAACTTGACTAAAAATATGTGTTTTGAGACACTGCTTAAAGCAATCCAGAGAGTTGGCATTTCTGACAGGGGCAGGTAGTGAATTCCACAACTTTGGTGCGTTGTAGGAAAAAGCCCTCCCTCCCATAGATTTTAATTTACAGCGAGGCTGATACAAAGTGAGCCAGGTAGACTAGTCACAGCGCCCATCCTCTACACATGCAGATTTGCTGTGTCCCGCGGCTCCTCCCTGCTCATTCACGCGCAGAACTCTGAGACGAGAATAGGTGTCTTTCTCTCTCAGTCACTCAGGTTCGCAGGTCTTTTCCATTAACGTTTAAGGTTTCTTCAGCTTCAGGTTTGTTTGTAGTACTTACTTATTAACCAGTAGAGTTTTGGTAAACGTGGAGTTTGTTCAGACGTGGTGCTTGGTAGAATGCTACTAGCGTTGCGTCTCTGCCTGTTGGAGATTTGTTAGTGTGTTGCTATGCGGTTACTGGGGTGTTTTCAGTGGTTCTTAGTGTGTTGCTATGCGGTCACTGGGGTGTTTTCAGTGGTTGTTAGTGTTTATTAGTGTGTTGCTATGCGGTTACTGGGGTGTTTCAGTGGTTGTTAATGTGTTATGCGGTTACTGGGGTGTTTTTAGTGTGCACTGCTATGGCATTGCTGGGCTGTTGTGTATGTGTCTTCTCTTATTCCTTAAGGTTGTAATATAATACTGTCATAATAGTGTTGTCTCAGCTAACATCATTATTAGAAAAGAACAGTCTCAAAGAGTCAAAGAACAAAGCAATCACAAGTAAGTCACGACGTATATATGGTGTTAGTACATGCACAAGTTTCAAACTGCGTAGATGAAGTACTAACCTAGCTCAAGGATTCCAGTTTATAATGTGCTCCAGATATGATCGATATCCTTACGAAAACAAGACAGGATTAACAATGCTTAGAATGATTGCTGAGCAAATCGAGACTTTGCGGTGTGTGCATGGAAGAGGGAGTCTTTTATAGTCCAGATGATAGATAACAACTGGTGTAACAAACAGACATAACTGGTGTATGTAATCAGTCCAGTGTACTGCATGATGGGAAATGTAGTGTGTAGTGTCGGTATTTGGTATCGGTATATGTGTGAGCTCCCTCTGGTGGCCGTGGAGGGTAGCGCAGAGCTCATATTCATAACACACACATACAAATAGAGTCTGTGCAAAACAAAGCATGAACTGTTAGATAACAAAACAACAGTCTCTCATTGAGCAATGCTCACTGCTGAACAGGATGACTGTATCATTTTAGCCCGTGTGTGTCTGAAGATAAGAGTTCTTTTAGAAAGCATTTTAATAAAGGGTTGTTAATGCATGTCATAACCAGGGGGAAATTTCTTAATGAAACTGATCTTAACTGCTGTTTTTTTCTCATTTTCAAAGTTGAGAATAAAGATACGAGTATTTTGAAATGAACATATTGCTTAATGTTATCTTTTTCTTAACATTGTTTCAAATAAATAAAACGTATGAAAAATTAATGAAAGGAATGCTGTTAATAATCTCCTGATGTTTCGTGTTTGACATTCCAAGTCAAGTCAAGTCACCTTTACTTGTATAGCGCTTTTTACAATACAGATTGTTTCAAAGCAGCTTTACAGTGGTCACAGGAAAATAATATAAAAAAAGTTTGTTTGGCTGAGCAGCAGCCTTAAAAGAGCAGGAGAATCAATACAATTGATGAATATTAAGTGTTAAGTTTCCCCAACTGAGCAAGCCATAGGCGACAGCGGCAAGGAACCAAAACTCCAGCAGGTGACGGAATGAATGAAGAACAGAATGGAGAAAAAACCTTGGGAGAAACCAGGCTCAGTCGGGGGACCAGTTCTCCTCTGGCCAACAGCCAAACCGTGCATGATTATTATACAACAATTCAAGTCCAATATTAAGTCCAATTTGGTCCGGTTAGAGATGGGTTCATGATCGTCACAAGGGAGGGTTTAGTAGAGTCACGGTCTCTGCAGACACCCCAGGGCAGTGCTGTGCTCGTGTCCAGGTCCTTCATCTGATCTGGATACGGCCCGGATCCGGCTGACCACGGTAACCTCGGAATAAACAGAGACTAATATCGGCGTAGATGCCATTCTTCTTCTGATGTATCGAGTACATCAGAGGTTATGGGAATGTTCCCGGTTCCGGCTGACCTAAATTATGCAGCCTAACAATCATTTTACATAAAACATTAATAAAAACATTAATTTTAAATTTTGCCATTGTTTATTACATTTCTTTAGGAGTTCAAATAAAAAAAAAACGATCATGTATGCAACAAAAAAAAATTTGATTTCTCAAAGACAGTTGTACTGTATTTCATTAAGTGTTTAAACAAGTATAGAGAATAAATAAGAACACAAGTGCAACAAAATAATGACAAACGACACTAAGAAACTTATTATCAAGTGTAGTCGATGAAGGGAAAGAATAAACTGATTTCTTGTACCTGCTCTGTTTTCGGTACCCAACAGCAACTTCCAGCGTCATGGTGTTTTCAGCATCTCTCCCTCTGAGAGTCAAACGCTCAACACAGTCGCCCAGACGCTGCGGAGGCTCAATCCCTCTTTCATCCCTTTAACACTGAATCCTCTGTTTCATTTCCCCGGTTCACTCTCAGCTCACACTTTTTATATTTCTTCTGATGTCTGTAAAGTGACATTTAACTTCATCTATTTTGGTAACGGACAGAAAAGTCACAAATCTGTCTTAGATCACATTCTTCTCCAGGACAGCAATGAGATTTACATGGATGGAAAAAAATATTCTATAAGGATTTTTTTGGAGCACTTTATTTTACAGTCCTGTTTCTCATGAACATTTGCACTCATTCTAGTAAAGACACTAACTGGGGAATAACTACTAGACCTGAACCTTAAACAAACCCGTGTTAATTTACTTCACACTATTTGTGGGTAAGTTTGTTTCCTCCAGTTTCAGGACAGATCTCAATGTCAAAACTAAATTATTTTGATATACATTTCATAGAATATAGGAGTTTGTCAAAAACACATAAAACATGGTTGTATTGATCTGGGGCTATATTCACAAAACACGGCACTAAGGATTCTCTTAACTAACAATAAAAGTTCTTATCTCAAGGTGTGTGTGTGTGTGTGCGTGTGCGTGTGCGTGTGCGTGTGCGTGTGCGTGTGCGTGTGCGTGTGCGTGTGCGTGTGTGTGTGAGAGACACCATGTCAATCAGTTGGCTAGTAACAATTATTTTGAATTGTAATGATGCAACATTAACACAACATGAATTTGCCAACCAAAATATTAATCCAAACATAGATTTCTATTTACACTGAATTAATAATAAATTATAAACATGTTCAGCATTCTGAAACAAATAGTTTTTGGATTTTCCAGACTATTTTAAGTCATAAAGAGAGCAGGATATAACAATATAGTTTCAAAGTTTTTGCCTTTTTATCATGATAAGACCAGGAATAGACAGGAAGTTGAAGTGGAAGAGCAAATGGGGGAGCGGGAAATGGAAAGAACAAACGGGGAACTTTGGTGACCTGAGCTGCCCACAATGCGTTTTCAACTTGACTTCAATGTTTTATTCTCACATGTTCACTCCCCAGTTGTCGATTGTTAACGTTATGTTGTAGTGTTTGTTCAACGTGTGGATGCCTCAGTTTTTGCAATCTCATGTGCTGTTTTGTTTTAATTTATTATTAAAGTATTTCTGTTAGAATCCTGTGCTCCGCGTCCTCTCCACATCGCACGCCAGCTCAACACATATACTTGTAACAGAACAATCGACCAGGCAAAGCTATATGGGGAGGCTGCAGACCTGGAGCCGGTAGATATACGCCCCAAGCAGTTTTACGCCCCTGTTGTTCCTCATGCGTCCAGTAGGGGGAGGCTGTATATTAGTATATGAGCCTAGTCATCAAAACAACAGACCATACCTGTATGATAGCGGCAGACATTTTTTGAAGCGATACGAAATGAGGTATGTAAATAAGTTATTGTTGTTGATTGTATTGTAATGATGCAACGTTTATTATTTATAAACGATTGATGCGATATCAATTCAAAATTTATTTCGAGAGGCAAAAGTACTTGATTGAGCCAGTCTGTCTGACTCAAACTTAGCTAACCACGTGTAGGTTAAGCTGGCCCTAGTCTTCTCTTTACCCGCTCTGTCTCACTCACTTTTAAAGTTAATAACATTTTTATTTTTATCTTGTTGTCTGTCTTTAGCTTGCGTGACATGGCTTCTTCTGGTAAGACCCTGTTTACTCCTTGCATTTAAACATACTCCACATGGTTTCTGGAGCACATTAGAGTGGATAATCACAAATGTGTGATTTCTTTTTTTTTCTTTTTTTTTGACAGTCTATGATGTGACCACACAAAATACACATTTATAGGCATGTATGTATGCAAATCTCTAAGTCTCTGCACAAGTTGAACTGCACACTCACTCAAGTATTTTGTCAAATAATACAAACATATGTCATGCATGATAAAACCTACATTAAAAACTTTGGTCTCATATGGTTTAAATGTAGATTTTGATTTGAGTTGTTTCTTATAAATGAAATGATCTAATTCTTAATGCTTGACACTTTTTCCAAGTGTTCCATAAAGAAAGTGCCTGTGCCATTGTTCATTGAAGATCAGGAACAAATTGATATTATCTCACCTGACTTCAATTCTGAACAGTACACCCACACACACCCACAGTGACCAGATTTATTATGGATGTCCTTTTTCCAGAGGTAGGACTAATGTGTTAGTTGTGCTCTGCATGGTGTCATATTCACATTGTTTTTAATGTCAAATAGTTTATCCATAATGTTAGACCATTGCGCTAAAAATAATAGTTTTGTGCTTAATATAGAAAAGGCACTTTTGATTTTGTTGTAAAAAAAAACAAAACAACAAAAAACTAAACATGCAAAATGATGCTTGGCTTATTTGGGCAGTGATAAATCTCAATTCTTTCTCTGGTAGTCCATCATCTGTGCTCTTGCTGTTGTGGAACATGTGTCCATCATGCAGGCTGAGAAGAAATTCCTGCGAGGACCTGTCATTGACGCAAGGTACTGTAAGGATCCTATAAAGGAAATATTTATAATTAACCATTGTTTCTACCAACTTTTGCTTTATTTATTTTTATCAGTGAGCGGGAGCACTTTGACAGCAGGATAAAAAAACAATTAAAGAAGAGTGGCAAGCCATAGGAGAGTCTACAGGAGTCATGCAGAATCTATAGGAAGAAATAAGTCATGGTGTTAATAAATATTTTTGTGAACAACAATATTGTCTCTTTCTTTTAAATGACCCTTGGAATTTTAGAAAAGGGTTACATTGTGTTTGTCTTCATAAAATGCTATGTAGGACATGTTTTGTAGCTGTATGACGACCAATTGTGAATTGTACAGCAGATATTTCATTTAGGATGCAAATGATTACACAGTACTGTATGTCTAATGGCCTAAATATAGCTTAATATAAATTCACAACATCATATATCAGTCAGTCTCCTGTATATAAAAACAGTTTATAAATAAATATAAATAATACATTTTACAGTAGGTCATAGGTCTGCAGCCTCCCCATATAGTGTTATTCGCCGTATTTCCTTTTCCCCCTACTGGACGCATGAGGAACAACAGGGGCGTAAAACTGCTTGGGGCGTAAAACTGTATCTATATGGCCTATATCTACCGGCTCCAGGTCTGCAGCCTCCCCCTCCTCAGGCAAAGTCGCCTACAAGGACTTAACAAAAAAAATGGATATTCCTGCTGTAGCCCTGCTCCTGCAACAGCAGAAGGACCGCTCGCTGGAACTTCATACCCAGGAATTCCTGAACCTCGCGTGCCTGACTCACTATCGCGTCCCAGCGGGCGGTCCTGAGAAGGATTTCCCGGCCTACGTGGAGTGGGTGCTGGCGAGCAATGGTTCGCTATTTACCATCAGCCCGGCAGAGGACACCGCCAGCCCCGCTCCACAGCCCGAGATCCGGGAACCGGCGCTTCCGAGCTTCGCGGCCGCGCCTGAACAGCTTCCCCGAGTGGCCGAACATGATGAGCTGTTCGCCCGAGCGGCCGAGCCCGATGAACTGTTTCCCCGAGCGGCCGAGCCCCATGAACTGTTTCCCAGAGCGGCCGAGCCCCATGAACTGTTTCCCCGAGCGGCCGAGCCCCATGAACTGTTTCCCAGAGCGGCCGAGCCCCATGAACTGTTTCCCCGAGCGGCCGAGCCCCATGAACTGTTTCCCCGAGCGGCCGAGCCCCATGAACTGTTTCCCAGAGCGGCCGAGCCCCATGAACTGTTTCCCAGAGCGGCCAAGCCCCATGAACTGCTTCCCCGAGCGGCCGATCCGCATAAAATGCTTCCTCGAGCGTCTGAGCCTGCTGAGCTGCCGTGGCCCGACCTGCCGGAGCAGCCGTGGCCCGACCCGTCTGAGCTGCGGGACCTCCCAGAGCCACCAGAACCCTGGGACCTCCCAGAGCCGCCAGAACACTGGGACCTCCCAGAGCCGCCAGAACCCTGGGACCTCCCAGAGCCGCCAGAACACTGGGACCTCCCAGAGCCGCCAGAACACTGGGACCTCCCAGAGCCGCCAGAACCCTGGGACCTCCCAGAGCCGCCAGAACACTGGGACCTCCCAGAGCCGCCAGAACCCTGGGACCTCCCAGAGCCGCCAGAACACTGGGACCTCCCAGAGCCGCCAGAACCCTGGGACCTCCCAGAGCCGCCAGAACACTGGGACCTCCCAGAGCCGCCAGAACCCTGGGACCTCCCAGAGCCGCCAGAACACTGGGACCTCCCAGAGCCGCCAGAACACTGGGACCTCCCAGAGCCGCCAGAACCCTGGGACCTCCCAGAGCCGCCAGAACACTGGGACCTCCCAGAGCCGCCAGAACACTGGGACCTCCCAGAGCCGCCAGAACACTGGGACCTCCCAGAGCCGCCAGAACCCTGGGACCTCCCAGAGCCGCCAGAACACTGGGACCTCCCAGAGCCGCCAGAACACTGGGACCTCCCAGAGCCGCCAGAACACTGGGACCTCCCAGAGCCGCCAGAACACTGGGACCTCCCAGAGCCGCCAGAACACTGGTACCTCCCAGAGCCGCCAGAACCCTGGGACCTCCCAGAGCCGCTGCCGTAATTAGGGGACCTCCGGGACCTCCCAGAGCCTTGCCTTGCCTTGTCTGTGTCACATGTTCCCCGTTCCTTTTCTCCCCGTCACTCATCAGTTCCCATCATCACTCATTAGTCACAGGTGTTTTGCGTTCCAGTTGTAATCACTGTCAGTATTCCATGTAAGTTATCCATGTTCACTCCCCAGTTGTCGATTGTTAACGTTATTTTGTAATGTTTGTTCAACATGTGGATGCCTCAGTTTTTGCAATCTCATGTGCTGTTTTGTTTTAATTTATTATTAAAGTTTTTCTGTTAGAATCCTGTGCTCCGCGTCCTCTCCACATCGCACGCCAGCTCAACACATATACTTGTAACAGTATCGGCAAGTTTTGCACAAGAAGTGCTGTTTTGGTTTTCGTGTTTTGGAGAATAAAGAAAGTTCTGCTGGAACCTGCTGTTTCCGTGTTCTCGCTCCACATCACTCCACGTTATTGTAACAATGCATTAAAAAAATGTTTGAAGGAATCTCCAAATATGATAATGCATTTTAACTTTAGTTACAATTATATATGAAATATATAATGCATTATAATGTACATTATGAGTACCTTATACGATGCATTATAAAATGCTTGAAGTTTTTCAGAAAAATGAAGATTGATAATAATAATGCATCTTTATGTGGCATGAAGTATGATTATTGATTATGAAAATAATGATTCTTATTATTCTGACTGACAAAGAATCACACACAATTATAATATATTTGAGGACAATTAAACATTTTTTGTTTAAAACAAGTATAAATTATGCATATAATAAAATTAAATTTAAATGTTTTTCACGATGATAATAATAAATCTTTCACCTTAAAATCAGTGCTTGGGGGTGGTACATGATTGTTTGTCATGACAATCTCACAATGCAAAAAAAATATAAATGTGTGTGTGTGTGTGTGTGTGTGTGTGTGTGTGTGTGTTTCAGTGGGTCTTGGTGGTGAAGTGCTTCTGTTCCCATACGAGACTGATTTCAGCTTTGTTGAACTCACACCTAAAAAGCCGCTGTGCCTAGTCGTGGCACTGGGCACTGTCGTTGTGGTCAAACAGTTGGGTAGCTTGGCCTCTGTGTTTGTGAAGACTGAGAAAGTGAGCGCGCAGATGGGGAAGGGGGTGATCTCCTTTTTCCGCTCCGTTCTCTGTCTCACATCCCAAACTTTCTGATGGCAAGCACATTCCAGATGTCCCTGCCCACCACAATAATAACAACTTCACGAGTTCACACTTGCCAATTGTACTGTTCTCTCTATATGTTTGCTCCTTGCGTGCTAGGAATTTAGCAAAGTCTAACATATGCGATGCTTGATTTTGAGCAAACTGTTGCATATCTGAATGCACTGCATACCTTTGTGAAGCAGGATCTTGATGTGGAGAAGCTTTGGATGCAGTGTTCGGTATGGAACCAGGCAGATTGTACAATGAATCTGGATATCTTACACTCCGTTGACGTTCACTATCATAGTGTCTTCTCCGCTGTTCAATATCTGCGTTGCCTTCATATGCTGCGTTCACACTCTCAGACTTCTCCATACCATGTGTAGTTGATTCCTTTAGAAAGGTTGGCGTAGCGTTATTCAGAGGTACGGTAGAAATGTCAGAACTCACCTGAGTCTGGTCCTTTACATATTCTTCAGTTCTCATTGAAATGACGTGATGAAACTGAGCATTTTTCACTGTGATCCTCATCACGTTCCATTGAAGCTGCTGTCTCCAACGCTTCAGCTTCTGCTAGAGCAGCAGCAGCCTCCTTTTCGATTTCCAACGCTTCTAGGTTGGCTTCTACCATAGCTCTTTCCTGTTCCAGCCTGGCTTTCTCTTTCTTCATCTCAAGCTGTCTTTTTGCAAACGCCATCTTAGCACGTGCAGCTTCTGCTGAGGCTCTGGCTTTAGCGGCAGCACTAGCAACTGAACATTTAGAGGAAGATGATGAGCGTTTAGAGCTGACCTCTGAAGTTGCTCTTTTTTTTCCTCCATTTCCTTCAGTTTCCTTGACTTTATCTGTTCGTTCCTCCTGAACTTGTTGATCCATGGCTTTTACTATGGCTTTTTACTGTACTGTTCTCTCTATATGTTTGCTCCTTGCGTGGATATAGATAAACAGCGAGCCAAACTCTGTTCAAGAGCCAGGATGTGAGCGCCTTGCTCCTTTATTGACTGGACATGTAATTTACATGAGCAGAAAATAATCGGCCAATGAACCGAGTAAAACTGTAAATAAAACGAAATAAACAATGAAAATATGAATAATCAAAATGACACAACAGTAACAAGTAAATTGTAGATAACAGATGGCAAACTCAAATTAGCAGCGCTAACAACACATTAGCCAGCGCGCTAGCGCCGATCGGCAAAAAACAAACTTTTCCATTACATGGATTTCACATTAAAACTCTCGCAGTACATTACACAAATGTTAGAACACTTACAGCCAATGCTTTCGATGGATTTTAGGAGAAGGATCGAATTAGATGGATGTATCATGAAGCATGGAATGTTCGCTGCACCACGAGCTCTGTGTGTACTTTACTGAGTGTGCGGTGCTCGTGGAAACCCGTCAAAATAAAAGTCCTCACAAAAGGAACACACAAAATAGCGGCAGGTAAAATTAAACGTGTAAAGAAAATCACAATAACGAAAACAAATAATTTAGAAATACAACCAAACATTATAAATGAAATACAGCCTCTAATGGAGGCAGAACACCAATGATTCAGGAGCGGTAAAGGTATGCGTATTTGGCGTGCTGTCCGAGGAGAGGGCTCAGAGCTCGGTATTTTGCCCGAACCTGGAGCACTCCCCCCGTATTCCTGACTTTGATAGGAACAATTAAGTGTGAGGAGTCGGGGTGGTGGAGGGATGCCGTAAACTGTCAAGGGATGTAGGTGAGTCGAACATGGCTATATATACACGCTTCCTCTCATGCTGATAGGATGCGGTGTAATTGCTGATGATGAGTTGATTGCTTTCATCCTTGAACGTGCTCCTCCCGAACTTTGTTAATTAAACATCATTTCACGAGTTCACACTTGCCTACCACAATAATAACAACTTCATGAGTTCACACTTGCCAATGATTCAGGAGCGGTAAAAGGTATGCATATTTGGCGTGCTGTCCAAGGAGAGGGCTCCGAGCTCGGTATTTGGCCCGAACCTGGTGCACTCCCCCAAAAATTGCAAAGGTCCAGTCGGACAGCCGCTAGCAAGGAGTTGGTGACCCCCAAAAAATGGCGAGGTGAAGCTGGGTGGGTTCTTGTATCATCGGGAGGGAGTTTGTTGTTTATGTTGTCCGAAGGATGAGCATCACTGATAGTTGGTTGTAAATGGCTTGAGGCACAGAGGTTTGCTTTGTATTGGAGATGTGCTTGTTATTCGACTTGTAGCCAGAAGGCGAGTTGGTTGGAGACCTAGCTCCTGGGAGTATAGGGGTACCTCTGTGGAAGCGGGGGGCGATTATCAGGATACTAGCTGATGTCGTCGGGTCTTTGGAGCCTCTCCGGCTAGACTCCGCAGTCATGGGAATTCAAGAGAATTGGCTCCTGCAGGAGCGTCGCTGTTGCGGCAGTAGAGAATTTGAGAGAACTGGCTCCTGCGGGAGAGTCGCTGCTGCAGCAGTGGAGGAATTTCCCCTTAGTTCTGGCTTCTTTGGGGGTGTGGTAAAGTCGTCGCTGTGGTGAAGAAAAGGGTTTCAGGACTGGGCTCCTGGGGGAGCATTGCTGCTGCAGTGGTTGAGAATTTGAGAGAACTGGCTCTTGCTGGAGTGTCGGTGCTGTGGCAGTAGAGCAATATTCCCCTTAGGCTGACTCCTGCGAGATTGTGGGGAAATATCATTTCTGCGGCGATGGAGGCATATTTGGAACTGAGCTCCTGCGGGAGCCTCGCTGCTGCGGCAGTGGAGTAATTTCCCCTTAGACTGACTCCTGCGTCAGTGTGGGGACATATCATTGCTCCGGCAATGGAGGTGAGTTCTGAACTGAGCTCCTGTGGGAGCCTCACTTCTGCGGCAGTGGAGTAATTTCCCCTTAGGCAGACTCCTGCAGGAGTGTGGGGGAACATCATTGCTGCGGCAAGGGAGGGGTTTCCGGGGCTGGGTTCCTGCGGCAGTGGAATAATTTACCCTTAGGCTGAGTCCTGCGAGTATGGGGGAACATCGTTGCTGCGGTAATGGAAGCAAGTTCAGAACTGGGCTCCTGCGGGAGCCTCACTGCTGTGGCGGTGAAGTAATTTCCCCATAGGCTGACTCCTGCGGGAGTATGGGGGAAAATCATTGTTGCGGCAATGGAAAGAAGTTCGGAACAGAGCTCCTGCGGGAGCCTCACTGCTGCGGCAGTGGAGTAATTTCCCCTTAGGCTGACTCCTGCAGGAGTGTGGGGGAACATCATTGCTGCGGCAATGGAGGGGTTTCTGGGGCTGGGTTCCTTCTGGAGCATCACTACTGCAGAAGTGGAAAGCTGTGGCCGTGAAGATAGTATGTGGAAAGGAGCAGATATTAACTGATGAGAGTTTGTTGGGCTTGTTTGATGTTTGATCTGTCTGATCGGATGTAGCTCTTGGGCTTCTGAAGACCAGCGACCCAGTGCTTGTATCTGCTGTTGGGAAGCCAGTATGGCGTAGCGTAGCTTTAAGGTGAATCTGGAACCAGAAACATGAGATGGGGTGGTTGGAATCATCTATGAAGATTGGGTCAGATGGTAGTTTGACCTGTGAGTTTCTGAAATGGAGGTAGGCTGAGAGGGTTTGATATGGCTGGATTGGTGATGGAAGATTGAAGATGTAGATGAATTGGCCTTTTTCTTGTTAGGTTGGTCTTGCTTTGATTGATGAAAATAAGAGATGGTTTCTTCGTCCAGTACTGACAACTCAAAAATTGTAGGATGTACTTTGGGTTAAAGCTGGATGTGACGGTGAGTTCTGAGCATCTGAGGAATCCGAAAGGCCAGGATGAACATAGCATCACTGCTGCGGCAGTGGGATAATTTCCCCTTGGCTGACTCCTGCGGGAGTGTCACTTCTGTGGCAGTGGATAATTAGAGCAAACTGGCTGAGCATTGCTGCTGTGGCAGTGGAGGATTGAGAGACCTGGCTCCTGCGGGAGCGTCACAGCTGCGGCAATGGAAAGCAGTGGCCATGGAGTTGTAAGTGGGGAGGAGCTGATGCTTAACAGAGTTTGAAGAGCTTGTTTGATGTGCGATCTGTTTGATCTGATGTGGCTCTTGAAAGCTTCTGAAGACCAGCAGCGCAATGCTTGCATTTGCTGTTGGGAAAGGCCTTTGTGCAGCCGTGGTTGCTGCGCCTATGCGAAATTAATGGCTGGATAAATGGTCTGTTGGGAATCCGGTTTGGAGTAGCGTAGCTTTAAGAAGTTTGGAACCGAAACGTGTAATGGGGTTGGAATCGTCTATGGAGAGTGGGTCGTATGGAAGTTTAGCCTGCGAGTTTCTGAAGTGGAAGTAGGCTAGGAGGGTTTGATATGGTTGGATTGATGATGGAAGATTGGAGAAGTAGGTGAAATGGCGTTTCTTCGTTTGATGAAGTAAGAAATGGTTTCGTCGTCCAGTACTAACAAGTCGGAATTTGTAGGATGTAATTTTGGGTTAAAGCTGGATGTGATGGTGAGTTATGAGCATCTGAGGAAACCGAAAGCCAGTATGAAGATGGCTTCGCTGCTGCTGTGGGATAATTTCCCCTTGACTAACTCCTGCGGCAGTGTCGGGGAACATCATTGCTGCAGCAATGGAGGTGACAATGGAATAATTTCCATTTGAACTGAGCTCATGCAGGAGTGGAGGTGCATCGCTGCTGCTGTAGTGGAGAACTTCCTCTGGAAACATATCACGTGTTGGATGATGGAGATTGTCTCTTTCCTCATCTTCTGTTGTCTCTGTGGCAGTAAAAGCCATTTCTGGAGAGACTGATTTGATCAAATGTATCTCTTGGCTTCCGATGACCTGCGGCCCAGTGCTTGGATCTGCTAGTTTTAGAACAAAACATGTGATGGGGTGACTGAAGTCGTCTGTGATGAGTGGGTCGGATATGAGCTTGGCCTGATCTCTTAAATGAAGGTAGGAGGGATATTTGTTGTTCGTGGAAGTTAAAGGCCTTTATGGTTTGGTCTACCTTACTTTCGTCATGCAGCGCTGGTGGGTTAGAATATGGATGGATTTGGATTAAGGTTGGATGTGATGGAATCTGAGGAAACTGAAGCCAATATGGCTCAATCAGGGTGTTGAGTGGTTGGACAACATTTGGGTTGAATCCTTGGCGGAGAGTTGGTTGTCTGGTGTCTGAGCTGGTGGGTTGAGTTCTTGAGATACCTCTGATGAGCAGAGGATTAAATTTCAGCAGAGGGAAGTAGATTTCACCTAGGTAACCCATAGTTAAGCTGGCTTGGAGGTTCTTGGTGTTGTTGAAATGCAATATGAATTGATGGTGGTAGATAGAGACAACGTGAAGCAGATTATATGTGGAGTGGAAAGTCTTGAACTCTTCCACTCCACATGTAATCTTCCTTGAAGAATGGAAATTTAGAGGCGTTGAGAAATATCAACTCTGAATATTGATATACTGGTTGGGAATGGGTCCACCTCTGGTGGCAGCAGCCTTGACTTCAGTGAGGATTTGTGTTCTACTGTTTTTGGCGACAGGAGTGGTTCCAAGCAGGAGTGTTTGTGGAATGGCATGAGCATTGCAGAGAACAGGATGAAAGGAGATTTAGCATGATGGAGAGAATTAGGTGGAAAAAAGGCCAGGGCCGAGGCCACTTGCGGAGACAGCCTCACGCTTGGGTTGAAGCCTGGAGAGAGACAGAAGGGGTAGAAAGGGAAGATAAAACAGAGTGTCTGGGCCTGCGCCGCTAGCGGAGGCAGCCTCACGCTAGAACCGGATGGTAGGGCTGCAGGCCAAAAATAAGGGAAAGGTTAGGTATGTACTTCTGTGCTGAGGCTGCAGCGCTGGCGGAGGCAAGCTCACGCTTGGAGGGCGGCATGTGTCACTAAAGGCTGGCATGTGAAGTGCAGTGCTGCGACTTAACGCTTGAAGATCTGGTCTTGCAAGGGAGAGAGATGAAGATTTAGGGAGCGAAGGTTTGAGGCATTTTGAAGGTAGAGTAAATTTGGATATGGTACAGCTGACTGGAGCGAGACCTGTATTCTAGTTAGTTTTGCTTTGGTCGTTCTCCTTTCACTATTGATGCAAGTGCTGAGGTGTCGTAGGAAGTTGAGTAAGAAGATGGTGGATGTCTTGATGGTGGAGGTGAGGGCAAGCCTCGGCGTCATAGGGTGCGATGACCGCGTGGTGATGTTGGAAGCTCGGTTGCAGTGTTTTGTTGATCTTGGGAGCTCCTTTCATCAGTGGGATACGGCGAAGGAACTTGAGAGAGGAAGTTTTCATCATCAAACAGGTACATCTCAATCTTGGACATTGTGGCAGAAAGGCGGGGCATCACATGATCGCCTGCTAAATTCCAACACCTTGGCTGGCGCTGAGCCAGAGAAAGCGCTCAACACTTGTTGCTATTCAATCTCTTGAAGATTATTTACAGACATCTAAATATATACGCAAGTAATAAAACTCCACTATGGTTTGTAAAATATGCTGATTTCCATAAAGTATATAACCTTTCAATTATAAAATTGACAAGGAGTTTAATTTATATCAGATGCATGTTGCATATTTAATGACTAAACACAAAATTGATGAAAGTTCACAAACTTATTGGCTTTAAATAGACATAGATCATAGATTTAAATAGATCATTCAAATATCATAGACTTATAAGACTTATCATAGACTTGGAGGATTGAAGACAGTGAATTACTTTGAAATAAGTTAGTTAGTTTAAAACAATCACATTTCAGACGTGGATTTCCGGAAACAGTAGCATCGAGAAGGCACAAACAGCTTGTGATTTAGCGTTTGCTGAAATCATTGTGCTGAAAGGATTACAGCTGCTCTTGTTTGTGTGAGCTGACGGAGAGAGAGTGTGAGCTGAAACTGCAGCGCGGTTTGCCAAGGGCCCGCGGCGGCGGCGGCAGCGGCGGCCTGGCGCTGGTGGAAAGCCCGTTCCTTGCGGGAAGAGGGCGGCATTGCTTGAGACTTAAGCTTGACAACGAGCTTTATGAATGCGGATGTTTCGCTTGCGGTGGCGAGAACAGGCCTCGCGTCTCACTGTACGTTGCTTGTTTGTTGCTTGGGATCCGTTTGTTTGGTCTGGCACCCGTGATGAAATGCCGAGGGTGATATGATATAGTCAGCATGGTGTTAGGCGGATGAGAATCGCTCCAGATTCCGGAGGTTTTCGTAGAAAATCCATCTAACGTGTGGAGCACAATTTCGGCTGTATAGCGACCGGAAGGTGGAGCCGTATACCGTAAACTGTCCAGCTGCCGTAAACTGTCAAGGGATTTAGGTGAGTCGAACATGGCTATATATACACGCTTCCTCTCATGCTGATAGGATGAGGTGTAATTGCTGATTGTATCTCCTTCAAAGCATACTTGACACAAGTGGTTTTCTTACTACTGGTTTATTTGAAGGCTTTTCTTCATTTTAAACCCACGTGAAAACTAAACAGTAAAAACAACATAATACAAAATAATCACATTAGTCTGACAAAACGAAAGCACACACAAAAGACGTAATCAACACAAAATGCAGATAAATACACTCAAATACCTCGTTGGCTGCATGCTGCGAGAAAGAGAAATTGTCCTTAATGTCCTTATGACCGTTGAAGTCTTTCGAGTGCTTAATAATCTTTCTTGGATGTGCACATAATGATCATGCTTACCGCATGTCTGCCGAAACTTAGAGTCTGACGTGAAGTCAACAATTGCGCACAAACTTGCACCGAGATTTCAAAATAAAAGTACTCCAAATTACAATAAATTAAATTAAGCAAAATCACAACTCCAGATCAAGACATCCGTCGGAAAGTAGATCGGAGTAAAAGACCATATCTCTTGAGATCCTTCCTTCCTTCTTTGATGTGTATTGGACCAAAGCAATCAATTCCGGCATAAGTGAATGGTGGAGTTGATTCCATTCTCTCTTGCGGCAAGTCACCCATTCTTTGTTCTTCTGTAGGTCTTCTATATTTTCTGCATTTAACACATTTGAAGATGTGTGACGAGACAACACTGCTGGATCCCAGGATCCACAATCCATTAGCTCTCAGTTCGTTTAGTGTAATTCCACGTCCTTGATGATGTACCTTTTTGTGAAAATGCTTGATAAGTAAAGCTGAAAAGTAGCTGTTCTTTGGGAGTATTGTGGGATGCATCACATGTTGGTGTAATGTGGCTTGACTTAGACGTCCTCCAACTCTTAGGATACCTTCTTCATCCAAGAATGGATTTAACTTGTACAGCCTACTGTCTTTGGTCTTAGCAATTTCTTTCTTCAGCTTCAAAGTCTTTATATCATCTGAGAATGCTTCCTTTTGAATCAGCTTGACGATATGAAGTTCTGCTTCTTTTCTTTCTTCTAGGCTTGTACTTTCATTGGTTCTTTGCTTTACACCTTTGAATTCTTTAATCTTCCGTTTCAGTCTAGCAACTGCCTTAACTCCCCTTGACCAATTTCTGTAGGCGATCCAAAAATGATTTGCTCTCTTTTGCCTTAGTGTTACACGCAAAAGCTTTGCGGAGTTCAGGATAATCATTCTTAATTTCTCCCACCTTGGTTTCTCTGTCGATTAGTTCCTTTTCCCCTTTGAATGGTAATGGCATTTCTAAGTGACCATTGTTCTTTTGTGTGATGTTTTCTGTCAAAATTGACAAGAACTTGAGATCTTCTTGGGACACAGGATCATCTTCTCCAACCTTTTCTGAGAAGTCTGTTTCAAGGACCTTAATTATCTCTGAAGGAGTGATTTCTTTTACTTTAGTTTGACTCACATAGCATACT
Organism: Rhodeus uyekii; assembly: GCA_037043235.1. Classification (NCBI taxonomy): domain Eukaryota; kingdom Metazoa; phylum Chordata; class Actinopteri; order Cypriniformes; family Acheilognathidae; genus Rhodeus; species Rhodeus uyekii. The sequence goes on along the minus strand of JAWRVZ010000300.1, from coordinate 401,707 downwards.
TCAGTTTTGAGATTGACAGAAGATTGCATATCTGGTGTCACTTGTCTTACTACTATGCGATGACTTGTTCCAATAGCGTCGCCATAGTCTACATATGGATTCCAGTGACCAACAATGCTCCATCCAAGATCCGTACGCTGTGCGAAAGGCTGATGTTCTTGGCCAGACACTACTTCTCTTGGAAGAAGGGCTTGTGAGCAGTTGTACCCAATGAGCAAACCTACTTCACAATCCTGCAAAGGTGCAAGCTCTTCTTGTAGATGCTCTAGATGGGACCAAGCTTTTGCAATTTCATTTGTTGGTATGTGAGTTCTGTTGGCTGGAATAAACTCCCTAGTATAGACTGGTGGTAAGGAAATTCTTTTAGCCGAATAAAAGCCTCTGACTTGTAAGTTCTTTACTCTTTGAGAGCTTACCACTTCGTTTCTTGAAGTCATGGTTGAGAGCTTGAGCTTCACTTGTTCTTTGTTTGCTTCCAATGCTTCAGCTACTTCACTTAAAATGAAGGTTGTGTCACTTTGAGAATCTAACAGAGCATATACAAGGACTTCTTGCGCTGGGTGAGTTATGGATGAAATCCAAACAGGAATTATTGCTGCTGATTGTGTGTTAACTTCACCAAGAACTACTCTATTTGAAGTAACAGCTGTGGTTGTTTCTTTGTGTTGCGTTGATTGAGGTCTTTCTTGGCTTGTAGTTTGCTTGGCTTGTTGTAGTTTTTGGGTTTCTTTAGTTCGCTCCTCATGCAAACAGGTCGGATGCATCTTATGGCACATGTCGCAAACACTCCTACTGTTGCAGTTCTTTGAGAAGTGACCAGGCTTGAGACAACCAAAGCATAACTTTTCAGCTTGAACAAATTTAATTCTGTCTGAAACTTCTTTCTCCATGAGCTTCCTGCATTTGTGCAAAGCATGTCCAATCTTCTGGCAAAAAATACATGTCATGACAGACCTTTCACTGGAATTTGTGGTCAGTGTTTTTGCTCCGAAGCTTTGACATTTTGGGAATTTTGGCTTTTCCACCTCACTGAGTTTAAGTGCCTGTAATGATGTGACAGGGTTGCAGGCAATTTTCACCTCTCTTGCCAGAAACTTAACAAATTGGCTGAAAGAGGGAAATTGATTACTTTCCTCTTCTATCTCAATAACTTTCCGATTCCATCTCACGGTTAGCCATTCCGGTAACTTTGAAAGAATCTTTCTGTTTTCATTACAGTCATTCAAGATTTCCAATGCCTTGATATGAACCATGGCTGCCTCACAACTGCGTAGAAAATCAACAAACTCTCTCAGTTCAAAGCTGTCCCTAGATCCCATCTTAGGCCATGACTGTAGCTTGTCTCTGTACGATTTAGCGATTGTAAACGGATTTCCATACCTCTCTTCTAAAATGTCCCATGCAGCAACATAGGCCGATTCAGTTCCAAGTAGGAAATATCCATCAAGTGCTTTCTTAGCTTGTCCTCCTACATACCTACGGAGGTAGTAGATCTTCTCCTTGTCTTGGATGCTCTTCTGAATCAATCAAAAGAAAGTTTCCAGTCACTGTATTTCAATGGATCTCCATTAAATACTGAAGGTTCAGGAACAGGAATTCTGTTTGCACTTAAAGCACCTACCAGCACTTTCACAAGCTCTGCTGTGCTTTCAATGAGGAGGAGGAACAATGAATTAAATACAAATTATATAAACAATATAATGGCAACAGTTACACTGATGATGAGTTGATTGCTTTCATCCTTGAACGTGCTCCTCCCGAACTTTGTTAATTAAACATCATATCTCACAGTGTCTGACTGTAACGGGTGGGACTTTATTGCATTATCATCCTGAAACATTAGAGGAAAGTAGTTTTTCTGGACACGTAGAATGCACAAGCGTCGTCCCATTTCATCAACTGAAATACCTGTCATGTTCGGAGTGGTTATGTGAAAAAACTGTGCAGTTTCTTTATTCAAATTATTCAAAAACGTATTCACAAATAGCCGACAATTTTGATCAATAGGAATCACAAATTCCTCAATCCATGCATGTTTGAATCTTTTTTTTTTACACACAACAGGGCTCTCGCCAGTTTTCTGTTTGGTACTGGCAGCATGCGAGATGTCTTGTCTAGCAGAAGACAATTTCAGCAAAAATGCAGTTAGTTGTTTGAAAAATGTTTTGAGTTTTCCTGAGCTCGCCCGTACCCATGTCAGTATCCGCATCAGCATCATCAGAGTCCACCACTGCTCTGTAAGGTTTGGACAAATAAAGCGGCTCTCGTGACCAAACACAACGTGCAAATACTGAACTTCTGCAATCAATTCCTCCTCTGTAATTTCTGCAGGCAGTGTTTTAGTCAAAATGAAACTTTATGAAATAAAATGAAATTCTCAAATATAGCAAACCCACGGCACAAAAATATACTTATCAATCTCTCAAACAGACTGTAAGATCTGACTCTAATAATGCATCTCTCATATGTCTGGAGAAATCTCGGACCTCGAGCCCCAAAACTGTTAATTTGTTTTCCGCGTGCCTCATTCCAGTCCTCTTTTTATTAATGGTTGAATGACTAATTCCTCAGCTGGGGGAGAAAGATTGTCTCTCAACTTTATTCTTTGTTTGTTTGAATATATATATATATTCAAACAAACAAAGAAAAAAAAAAAATATATATATATATACATATATAGATAGATAGATAGATAGATAGATAGATAGATAGATAGATAGATAGATAGATAGATAGATAGATAGATAGATAGATAGATAGATAGATAGATAGATAGATAAATGTTTAGGGGAGTAACACAGAGACAACCAATGAGAGAATGTAGATGTCATCCTGTAGGCATCCTACACATTCAATAACAAGTCTAAATATGTCAGGGTTCTGCCACATTCAGTCTAGTCATTTCTTGGTGTTGTGGCAGAGCTCTGACACTACCGTAATGTCTCTTGTTTTGTGTGTGCGCGCGGCTTCGAGTGTCGAGTCACAGGCTCTCTGGTCTGTGTAACTTCTTGTGTGCGGGTTATGATGTCCGGTCCCGATTCTTTGGTCTGGTTCAGTTTCGGTTTTGTGTCGGACATTCATGACCCGTGTGTTCATCCATGTCGTGAGAGCGCTCTATGTCTTGCGGGTAGGCGTGGTTTTGGGCTTTGCTCGAACCGCGCTCTCTCGTGTCTGGGTGCATTGTTGGAGTGTGTTCGTATTTACATCGGCCGCGTGTTTTCATGTGTCGCGTCGCCCACAGTTTGGGTTTTCTCCAGCTACGCTCTGTCTTTGTTTCATGTGAACAGGCGCCGATGCGCATTCGCATTGGCTGCGTGTTAGTGTCTTGTCATTGTGAACCCAACCCCTCTTGTTTCCTTGTTATTAGTTTGATTTGTCCCAGGTGTTTCCGACTCAATTACCCTTCCTCCTGTGTCTATTTAATCCCTTCGTATTTGCTGTCATGTGTCGTGGCGTTGTCAATACATTGTCTTTCATGTTATGTCTTGCTGTTCTCAGCACTAGTCGTGCACTTGCCATTTGTTACGTCTTTAGTCAGTCAGTCTGTTTTTCCCGCTCGGGGTTGTTTATGTTTGTATTTTTGCTTTTTTTTGTTAATAAGAACAAAAATAAAGGCCCTGCACAACTGAGTCCTCACTTTTCCCTTCACCCACATTCCTAACAATATATCCAAGTTTCACTACAGATGTATTGGGAGCCAACTGGCCCTCCTGTTCTGTTCATGATGAGAAACAGATGTGGTCTTCAAATGTCTTGGAAATTTCAGAAAACACAGAAACCTCGAATACATTAACCCCTAATTACTAATACATTGCCATTTTAATACTAATACTTAATCTTTCAAATCTTACAAAATGTATGTGAATATACAAGGAAAGTGTGTATTTTTGAATGCTCTGTTTTTCATCAATTAAATGATCTTATGTTTTTGCAGTCCTGTGTTATTTTATAGTATAAATGCAAGCGGACATGCTTCATATAGTCTCTTATTATATGAATCCATAACTGTATTCTGGAAACAGAAAACTGCATTGAGCAACTACAAAACTGCATGCAATTTCACTGCAGGACCTTTTACTGGTTAAACTGGGGGCGTTAATAAAGATGACTAGGCTCATGCAAATTATTTCGGGCTCAACCCAACCTGCAGATAAATACTCATGTTTCTTCTAGTCATGATCATCTCTGAGACAAACATCTGACCAGAACTGATCTTCTCTCTGAGAACAACTGTTGAACATCGTAAGTATTCACAGCTTGAACCTTTTGTGTATTTGTCTCTCAAAAGTGATTGAACAATTAGGAGTAATAAACTGTTGTTATTGTTGTTAGTTTGTGTGTGTATTTATGTAAATATATAATATACATACACACACACACACACACATATATATATATATATATATGACAACAATAACAATGGAGCAGTGAATAATTTGTTTGCTAAAATGAGTAATGGATTTTCTTTTGCACTTTTTCCTTCAGACCTGCAGCAAGATGTTGGTTTTATTTTTCTGTCTGCTTTCTCTGTCAGCAGCGGCTGCTGAAGGTACAATAATATACATTTATTAAGTTTCATTAATTTGCATGAGAAGGATTTTGTGTGTCTATTTTGTGTTTTGTCTTGCAGTAGGTCTTGATGGTAAAGTGCTTCTGTTCCCAAGTGAGTCTGATTCAAGTTATGTTAATCTCACTCCTAAAAAGCCTCTGAATCTTAAAGCATTTACCCTCTGCATGCGTGTGGCGACGGAGCTCCAGGGCAAGAGAGAGACCATTCTGTTCGCCTACCGCACGCCCGACATCGATGAGCTCAATGTGTGGAGAGAGAAAGACCTCTTTACCTTGTATATTAAGTCTAGTAAAGATGCCGCATCCTTCCGTCTGCCTCCTCTCTCCAGCTTTCAGACTCACCTGTGCGTCACCTGGGAATCTGCGACGGGTCTTACTGCCTTTTGGGTGAATGGACAGCGCGGTGTGTACCAGCTCTATAGAAAAGGTTTCTCGGTTCATCCTGGCGGCACCGTTCTGCTCGGCCAGGACCCTGATACATATCTGGGTGGTTTTGATGCACAGCAAAGCTTTGTTGGTGAAATTACAGATCTGCACATGTGGGATTATGTTCTCTCTGGCACTCAGATTAAGGCAATGAATTCATATGAAAATGTCAATGTGCCGGTGGGAAACATTTTTGACTGGAACACCATCAATTATCATATTCAGGGAAATGTGCAAGTGGTTAAAATTTAATCTTTCTGATCAGTTGTAACGTCACACACATTGTCATCCACACAATTGTGTTCATCTTTGTGATCTGTTCATGTGTTTTAATAAGTTACAGAGCTGTAATGGTGAACAAATAAATGTTTCTCAGCATAACCTCTGCAGTGTCTGTGCATAATTTGGAGGAAAGAGTTGAATATTGAAAAAGCTGTTCAACTGGTCTTAATGGTCTTTATCCTAAACTTGCATATTTTCTCTTTCGCCATCAAGAAACACACAAACACACATGCTTCCATCAACCATGATATCAGAGGTTGTTTATCAGTTCATTAGTAATATAAACTTACTCAAACCACATTATTTCATTTTAATGTTTTAAAAACATTTAAGTGCAATTCCTGAAGAACTAAACTATCCATGATCCTACAGGGAAATGTCTGCCAGTCAAAGAATCAGTGACACACACTCCCATTCTGCCAGTAATCGAGACTGGTATTATGGTATTGTGCATTGAAGACAAAAATTATATTACTTAATATAATTTTTCTTTATTAGTATTTCTAATTTGTTGTATTATGTTTCTAGTGTAAAAGCTAGATTGTATTTTGCATGAACAAATGTGTGAGTGTTATACAAACATAGGAATGTGTATTTTAGTTTTTCACTGAGGCATATGGAGGCCCACAGGATTATGTGTGCATTCCACTTTTAACAGAAACCATATGTTCCTCTGGGTTTTTTTTTTTTTTGGTCAGCAATATAAAACCCAACTTCGGTTTAGAAGTTGAAGTTTAACTGTCTTTCTCTCTCATGTCTTGACATATAAAAATAAATAAGAGATCTCTTGGTGAGATCTGGTGTCCGGTCCCGTGATTCAAACAACAACGGGAATAAAAGTTTTTCAAGTCTACATGCATCACTGTAATTGTATTTATATATTTAAACTAACAGGTAAATAAGACCATCCGTTGTGTTTTTGTTTCTTTTCCTGACGTAAATGAAATGTTAGGTGATGTTACAAGTTCATTATTAAAACACTGATTAAATAAGATATTCAAACTTTCAGTAAGCTATAGTAGGGGAGCGCGGGGCACAAAGTAACACTTTTTGGTTTTGGCCAAGTAATGAACAACGTAACAGGGTTAGACAAACCATAATTTTATACAAACAGCATACAAGCTATAAATGACTGTTTTCATGTTCGTCGGACCACCGTTTCTGTGCAGGATCACCAAAAGCGCCAGGAGTAAAATGTTACTTCTTACCCGTGAGCGGGGCTCATTGTAACAGACAGAGGGTTAGCTGTAACGCATGTTCTGCAATGCATGTTCATTTATTTTAATTTCTTTAAAAAGTTGAGTCTTGATGATCCTAAGCATAACTTATGATTGAAATATCACCCCCTGCCCCCCACCACCATCCCACTCCCCTCACAGACTCCCCCTCTCCCCCTAAACCATCATCCTACCACCCTCATAGACTCCTCTTACCAGCCCACTCCCCTCACAGACTCCCCTCTAACCCCCCCACCATCCCACTCCCCTCATAGACTCCTCTCCCCCCCACCATCCAACTCCCCTCATAGACTCCTCTCACCCCCCTGCCCCCCCACCACCATCCCACTCCCCTCACAGACTCTCCTCTTACCCCCCCCCCACCACCATCCCACTCCCCTCAGACTCTCCTCTTACCCCCCCACCACCATCCCACTCCCCTCAGACTCTCCTCTTACCCCCCCACCACCATCCCACTCCCCTCAGACTCTCCTCTTACCCCCACCACCATCCCACTCCCCTCATAGACTCCTCACCCCCCCCACCACCATCCCACTCCCCTCACAGACTCTCCTCTTACCACCATCCCACTCCCCTCTCCCTCACCACCATCCCACTACCCTCATAGACTATCCTCTTACCCCCCCCCACCATCCCACTCTCCTCATAGACTCCTTCCCCCCCATCCCACTCCCCTCATAGACTCATCTCTCCCCCACCACCATCCCACTCCCCTCACAGACTCCCCTCTTACCACCATCCCACTCCCCTCATAGACTCCTTCCCCCCCATCCCACTCCCCTCATAGACTCATCTCTCCCCCACCACCATCCCACTCCCCTCACAGACTCTCCTCTTACCACCATCCCACTCCCCTCTCCCTCACCACCATCCCACTACCCTCATAGACTATCCTCTTACCCCCCCCACCATCCCACTCTCCTCATAGACTCCTTCCCCCCCATCCCACTCCCCTCATAGACTCATCTCTCCCCCACCACCATCCCACTCCCCTCACAGACTCCCCTCTTACCACCATCCCACTCCCCTCATAGACTCCTTCCCCCCCATCCCACTCCCCTCATAGACTCATCTCTCCCCCACCACCATCCCACTCCCCTCACAGACTCTCCTCTTACCACCATCCCACTCCCCTCTCCCTCACCACCATCCCACTACCCTCATAGACTATCCTCTTACCCCCCCCCACCATCCCACTCTCCTCATAGACTCCTTCCCCCCCATCCCACTCCCCTCATAGACTCATCTCTCCCCCACCACCATCCCACTCCCCTCACAGACTCTCCTCTTACCCCCCCACCACCATCCCACTCCACTCATAGACTCATCTCTCCCCCACCACCATCCCACTCCCCTCACAGACTCTCCTCTTACCCCCCCACCACCATCCCACTCTCCTCATAGACTCATCTCTCCCCCACCACCATCCCACTCCCCTCATAGACTCCTCTCTCCCCCCCCCCACCATCCCACTCTCCTCATAGACTCCTTCCCCCCCATCCCACTCCACTCATAGACTCATCTCTCCCCCACCACCATCCCACTCCCCTCACAGACTCTCCTCTTACCCCCCCACCACCATCCCACTCCCCTCATAGACTCATCTCTCCCCCACCACCATCCCACTCTCCTCATAGACTCCTCTCTCCCCCCCCCACCATCCCACTCTCCTCATAGACTCCTTCCCCCCCATCCCACTCCACTCATAGACTCATCTCTCCCCCACCACCATCCCACTCTCCTCATAGACTCCTTCCCCCCCATCCCACTCCCCTCATAGACTCATCTCTCCCCCACCACCATCCCACTCCCCTCACAGACTCTCCTCTTACCACCATCCCACTCCCCTCTCCCTCACCACCATCCCACTACCCTCATAGACTATCCTCTTACCCCCCCCCCACCATCCCACTCTCCTCATAGACTCCTTCCCCCCCATCCCACTCCCCTCATAGACTCATCTCTCCCCCACCACCATCCCACTCCCCTCACAGACTCTCCTCTTACCCCCCCCCCCCATCCCACTCCCCTCATAGACTCATCTCTCCCCCACCACCATCCCACTACCCTCATAGACTATCCTCTTACCCCCCCCCACCATCCCACTCTCCTCATAGACTCCTTCCCCCCCATCCCACTCCCCTCATAGACTCATCTCTCCCCCACCACCATCCCACTCCACTCATAGACTCATCTCTCCCCCACCACCATCCCACTCTCCTCATAGACTCATCTCTCCCCCACCACCATCCCACTCCCCTCATAGACTCCTCTCTCCCCCCCCCACCATCCCACTCTCCTCATAGACTCCTTCCCCCCCATCCCACTCCACTCATAGACTCATCTCTCCCCCACCACCATCCCACTCCCCTCACAGACTCTCCTCTTACCCCCCCACCACCATCCCACTCCCCTCATAGACTCATCTCTCCCCCACCACCATCCCACTCCCCTCATAGACTCCTCTCTCCCCCCCCCACCATCCCACTCTCCTCATAGACTCCTTCCCCCCCATCCCACTCCACTCATAGACTCATCTCTCCCCCACCACCATCCCACTCCCCTCACAGACTCTCCTCTTACCCCCCCACCACCATCCCACTCCCCTCATAGACTCATCTCTCCCCCACCACCATCCCACTCCCCTCATAGACTCCTCTCTCCCCCCCCCCACCATCCCACTCTCCTCATAGACTCCTTCCCCCCCATCCCACTCTCCTCATAGACTCCTTCCCCCCCATCCCACTCCACTCATAGACTCATCTCTCCCCCACCACCATCCCACTCCCCTCATAGACTCATCTCTCCCCCACCACCATCCCACTCCCCTCATAGACTCCTCTCTCCCCCCCCCCCACCATCCCACTCTCCTCATAGACTCCTTCCCCCCCATCCCACTCCCCTCATAGACTCATCTCTCCCCCACCACCATCCCACTCCCCTCACAGACTCTCCTCTTACCCCCCCACCACCATCCCACTCCACTCATAGACTCATCTCTCCCCCACCACCATCCCACTCCCCTCACAGACTCTCCTCTTACCCCCCCACCACCATCCCACTCTCCTCATAGACTCATCTCTCCCCCACCACCATCCCACTCCCCTCATAGACTCCTCTCTCCCCCCCCCCACCATCCCACTCTCCTCATAGACTCCTTCCCCCCCATCCCACTCCACTCATAGACTCATCTCTCCCCCACCACCATCCCACTCCCCTCACAGACTCTCCTCTTACCCCCCCACCACCATCCCACTCCCCTCATAGACTCATCTCTCCCCCACCACCATCCCACTCTCCTCATAGACTCCTCTCTCCCCCCCCCACCATCCCACTCTCCTCATAGACTCCTTCCCCCCCATCCCACTCCACTCATAGACTCATCTCTCCCCCACCACCATCCCACTCTCCTCATAGACTCCTTCCCCCCCATCCCACTCCCCTCATAGACTCATCTCTCCCCCACCACCATCCCACTCCCCTCACAGACTCTCCTCTTACCACCATCCCACTCCCCTCTCCCTCACCACCATCCCACTACCCTCATAGACTATCCTCTTACCCCCCCCCCACCATCCCACTCTCCTCATAGACTCCTTCCCCCCCATCCCACTCCCCTCATAGACTCATCTCTCCCCCACCACCATCCCACTCCCCTCACAGACTCTCCTCTTACCCCCCCCCCCCATCCCACTCCCCTCATAGACTCATCTCTCCCCCACCACCATCCCACTACCCTCATAGACTATCCTCTTACCCCCCCCCACCATCCCACTCTCCTCATAGACTCCTTCCCCCCCATCCCACTCCCCTCATAGACTCATCTCTCCCCCACCACCATCCCACTCCACTCATAGACTCATCTCTCCCCCACCACCATCCCACTCTCCTCATAGACTCATCTCTCCCCCACCACCATCCCACTCCCCTCATAGACTCCTCTCTCCCCCCCCCACCATCCCACTCTCCTCATAGACTCCTTCCCCCCCATCCCACTCCACTCATAGACTCATCTCTCCCCCACCACCATCCCACTCCCCTCACAGACTCTCCTCTTACCCCCCCACCACCATCCCACTCCCCTCATAGACTCATCTCTCCCCCACCACCATCCCACTCCCCTCATAGACTCCTCTCTCCCCCCCCCACCATCCCACTCTCCTCATAGACTCCTTCCCCCCCATCCCACTCCACTCATAGACTCATCTCTCCCCCACCACCATCCCACTCCCCTCACAGACTCTCCTCTTACCCCCCCACCACCATCCCACTCCCCTCATAGACTCATCTCTCCCCCACCACCATCCCACTCCCCTCATAGACTCCTCTCTCCCCCCCCCCACCATCCCACTCTCCTCATAGACTCCTTCCCCCCCATCCCACTCTCCTCATAGACTCCTTCCCCCCCATCCCACTCCACTCATAGACTCATCTCTCCCCCACCACCATCCCACTCCCCTCATAGACTCATCTCTCCCCCACCACCATCCCACTCCCCTCATAGACTCCTCTCTCCCCCCCCCCCACCATCCCACTCTCCTCATAGACTCCTTCCCCCCATCCCACTCCCCTCATAGACTCATCTCTCCCCCACCACCATCCCACTCTCCTCATAGACTCATCTCTCCCCCACCACCATCCCACTCCCCTCATAGACTCATCTCTCCCCCACCACCATCCCACTCCCCTCATAGACTCCTCTCTCCCCCCCCCCCACCATCCCACTCTCCTCATAGACTCCTTCCCCCCATCCCACTCCCCTCATAGACTCATCTCTCCCCCACCACCATCCCACTCTCCTCATAGACTCATCTCTCCCCCACCACCATCCCACTCCCCTCATAGACTCATCTCTCCCCCACCACCATCCCACTCCCCTCATAGACTCATCTCTCCCCCACCACCATCCCACTCCCCTCATAGACTCCTCTCTCCCCCCCCCCACCATCCCACTCTCCTCATAGACTCCTTCCCCCCCATCCCACTCCCCTCATAGACTCATCTCTCCCCCACCACCATCCCACTCTCCTCATAGACTCCTTCCCCCCCATCCCACTCTCCTCATAGACTCCTTCCCCCCCATCCCACTCCACTCATAGACTCATCTCTCCCCCACCACCATCCCACTCCCCTCATAGACTCCTCTCTCCCCCCCCCCACCATCCCACTCCCCTCATAGACTCATCTCTCCCCCACCACCATCCCACTCCCCTCATAGACTCCTCTCTCCCCCCCCCCACCATCCCACTCTCCTCATAGACTCATCTCTCCCCCACCACCATCCCACTCCCCTCATAGACTCCTCTCTCCCCCCCCCCACCATCCCACTCTCCTCATAGACTCATCTCTCCCCCACCACCATCCCACTCCCCTCATAGACTCCTTCCCCCCATCCCACTCCACTCATAGACTCATCTCTCCCCCACCACCATCCCACTCCCCTCATAGACTCCTCTCTCCCCCCCCCCACCATCCCACTCTCCTCATAGACTCCTTCCCCCCCATCCCACTCCCCTCATAGACTCATCTCTCCCCCCCCCACCATCCCACTCTCCTCATAGACTCCTTCCCCCCCATCCCACTCTCCTCATAGACTCCTTCCCCCCCATCCCACTCCACTCATAGACTCATCTCTCCCCCACCACCATCCCACTCCACTCATAGACTCATCTCTCCCCCACCACCATCCCACTCTCCTCATAGACTCATCTCTCCCCCACCACCATCCCACTCCCCTCATAGACTCATCTCTCCCCCACCACCATCCCACTCTCCTCATAGACTCCTTCCCCCCCATCCCACTCCCCTCATAGACTCATCTCTCCCCCACCACCATCCCACTCTCCTCATAGACTCCTTCCCCCCCATCCCACTCCACTCATAGACTCATCTCTCCCCCACCACCATCCCACTCCCCTCACAGACTCTTCTCTTACCCCCCCACCACCATCCCACTCCCCTCACAGACTCTTCTCTTACCCCCCCACCACCATCCCACTCCCCTCACAGACTCTCCTCTTACCACCATCCCACTCCCCTCTCCCTCACCACCATCCCACTACCCTCATAGACTATCCTCTTACCCCCCCCCACCATCCCACTCTCCTCATAGACTCCTTCCCCCCCATCCCACTCCCCTCATAGACTCATCTCTCCCCCACCACCATCCCACTCCCCTCACAGACTCCCCTCTTACCACCATCCCACTCCCCTCATAGACTCCTTCCCCCCCATCCCACTCCCCTCATAGACTCATCTCTCCCCCACCACCATCCCACTCCCCTCACAGACTCTCCTCTTACCACCATCCCACTCCCCTCTCCCTCACCACCATCCCACTACCCTCATAGACTATCCTCTTACCCCCCCCCACCATCCCACTCTCCTCATAGACTCCTTCCCCCCCATCCCACTCCCCTCATAGACTCATCTCTCCCCCACCACCATCCCACTCCCCTCACAGACTCTCCTCTTACCCCCCCCACCACCATCCCACTCCACTCATAGACTCATCTCTCCCCCACCACCATCCCACTCCCCTCACAGACTCTCCTCTTACCCCCCCACCACCATCCCACTCTCCTCATAGACTCATCTCTCCCCCACCACCATCCCACTCCCCTCATAGACTCCTCTCTCCCCCCCCCCACCATCCCACTCTCCTCATAGACTCCTTCCCCCCCATCCCACTCCACTCATAGACTCATCTCTCCCCCACCACCATCCCACTCCCCTCACAGACTCTCCTCTTACCCCCCCACCACCATCCCACTCCCCTCATAGACTCATCTCTCCCCCACCACCATCCCACTCTCCTCATAGACTCCTCTCTCCCCCCCCCACCATCCCACTCTCCTCATAGACTCCTTCCCCCCCATCCCACTCCACTCATAGACTCATCTCTCCCCCACCACCATCCCACTCTCCTCATAGACTCCTTCCCCCCCATCCCACTCCCCTCATAGACTCATCTCTCCCCCACCACCATCCCACTCCCCTCACAGACTCTCCTCTTACCACCATCCCACTCCCCTCTCCCTCACCACCATCCCACTACCCTCATAGACTATCCTCTTACCCCCCCCCCCACCATCCCACTCTCCTCATAGACTCCTTCCCCCCCATCCCACTCCCCTCATAGACTCATCTCTCCCCCACCACCATCCCACTCCCCTCACAGACTCTCCTCTTACCCCCCCCCCCATCCCACTCCCCTCATAGACTCATCTCTCCCCCACCACCATCCCACTACCCTCATAGACTATCCTCTTACCCCCCCCACCATCCCACTCTCCTCATAGACTCCTTCCCCCCCATCCCACTCCCCTCATAGACTCATCTCTCCCCCACCACCATCCCACTCCACTCATAGACTCATCTCTCCCCCACCACCATCCCACTCTCCTCATAGACTCATCTCTCCCCCACCACCATCCCACTCCCCTCATAGACTCCTCTCTCCCCCCCCCACCATCCCACTCTCCTCATAGACTCCTTCCCCCCCATCCCACTCCACTCATAGACTCATCTCTCCCCCACCACCATCCCACTCCCCTCACAGACTCTCCTCTTACCCCCCCACCACCATCCCACTCCCCTCATAGACTCATCTCTCCCCCACCACCATCCCACTCCCCTCATAGACTCCTCTCTCCCCCCCCCCACCATCCCACTCTCCTCATAGACTCCTTCCCCCCCATCCCACTCCACTCATAGACTCATCTCTCCCCCACCACCATCCCACTCCCCTCACAGACTCTCCTCTTACCCCCCCACCACCATCCCACTCCCCTCATAGACTCATCTCTCCCCCACCACCATCCCACTCCCCTCATAGACTCCTCTCTCCCCCCCCCCACCATCCCACTCTCCTCATAGACTCCTTCCCCCCCATCCCACTCTCCTCATAGACTCCTTCCCCCCCATCCCACTCCACTCATAGACTCATCTCTCCCCCACCACCATCCCACTCCCCTCATAGACTCATCTCTCCCCCACCACCATCCCACTCCCCTCATAGACTCCTCTCTCCCCCCCCCCCACCATCCCACTCTCCTCATAGACTCCTTCCCCCCATCCCACTCCCCTCATAGACTCATCTCTCCCCCACCACCATCCCACTCTCCTCATAGACTCATCTCTCCCCCACCACCATCCCACTCCCCTCATAGACTCATCTCTCCCCCACCACCATCCCACTCCCCTCATAGACTCCTCTCTCCCCCCCCCCACCATCCCACTCTCCTCATAGACTCCTTCCCCCCATCCCACTCCCCTCATAGACTCATCTCTCCCCCACCACCATCCCACTCTCCTCATAGACTCATCTCTCCCCCACCACCATCCCACTCCCCTCATAGACTCATCTCTCCCCCACCACCATCCCACTCCCCTCATAGACTCATCTCTCCCCCACCACCATCCCACTCCCCTCATAGACTCCTCTCTCCCCCCCCCCACCATCCCACTCTCCTCATAGACTCCTTCCCCCCCATCCCACTCCCCTCATAGACTCATCTCTCCCCCACCACCATCCCACTCTCCTCATAGACTCCTTCCCCCCCATCCCACTCTCCTCATAGACTCCTTCCCCCCCATCCCACTCCACTCATAGACTCATCTCTCCCCCACCACCATCCCACTCCCCTCATAGACTCCTCTCTCCCCCCCCCCACCATCCCACTCCCCTCATAGACTCATCTCTCCCCCACCACCATCCCACTCCCCTCATAGACTCCTCTCCCCCCCCCCCCACCATCCCACTCTCCTCATAGACTCATCTCTCCCCCACCACCATCCCACTCCCCTCATAGACTCCTCTCTCCCCCCCCCCACCATCCCACTCTCCTCATAGACTCATCTCTCCCCCACCACCATCCCACTCCCCTCATAGACTCCTTCCCCCCATCCCACTCCACTCATAGACTCATCTCTCCCCCACCACCATCCCACTCCCCTCATAGACTCCTCTCTCCCCCCCCCCACCATCCCACTCTCCTCATAGACTCCTTCCCCCCCATCCCACTCCCCTCATAGACTCATCTCTCCCCCCCCCACCATCCCACTCTCCTCATAGACTCCTTCCCCCCCATCCCACTCTCCTCATAGACTCCTTCCCCCCCATCCCACTCCACTCATAGACTCATCTCTCCCCCACCACCATCCCACTCCACTCATAGACTCATCTCTCCCCCACCACCATCCCACTCTCCTCATAGACTCATCTCTCCCCCACCACCATCCCACTCCCCTCATAGACTCATCTCTCCCCCACCACCATCCCACTCTCCTCATAGACTCCTTCCCCCCCATCCCACTCCCCTCATAGACTCATCTCTCCCCCACCACCATCCCACTCTCCTCATAGACTCCTTCCCCCCCATCCCACTCCACTCATAGACTCATCTCTCCCCCACCACCATCCCACTCCCCTCACAGACTCTTCTCTTACCCCCCCACCACCATCCCACTCCCCTCACAGACTCTTCTCTTACCCCCCCACCACCATCCCACTCCCCTCACAGACTCTCCTCTTACCCCCCCACCATCCCACTCCCCTCATAGACTCCTCTCCCCCCCCCCCACCACCATCCCACTCCCCTCACAGACTCTCCTCACCCCCCACCACCCCACTCCCCTCACAGACTCCTCTCTCCCCCCCCCCCCACCACCATCCCACTCCCCTCACAGACTCTCCTCACCCCCCACCACCCCACTCCCCTCACAGACTCCTCTCTCCCCCCCCCCCCACCACCACCCCACTCCCCTCACAGACTCCCCCACCACACCAGACTCCTTCACTGCCCCCCCCCCCACTACTACCCTTATAGACTCTTCGCTCACTCTGTTACTTATTTGTGCCATTTGCATTGCTGACTGTTCATTACAGTAACAACTGTTTACAACAACTGTTTACTGTTTACAGTAACAACTGTTTACACTTGCACCTTGCACTACTGTACTTTAGCTGGAACATGCTCATTTGCACTACCAACTGTTCATACAGTACCAACTGTTTACATTTCGCATCTCACTTATTTGCACTGTCCATGCTCATTGCACTACCTTAAATCTACTGCTTACCTTAAGCTAACAATTGTATACATCTACCTGTAAAATTCTGTTTATAGTTAGAGACATCTGTATATACATTTACATTTATAGCACATATTCACCTGTAAATGCTGTTTATAGACACCTGTAATTATATTTATAGCACACACTCACCTGTCATAGTAATAACCATCTGTATATTTATATTCATTGTACATATTACCTGTAAATTCTGTACATCTCCATATCCTGCACTTATGCAACCATTGTATATATCCTGCACTTGCTGCTATTGCACTTCTGGTTAGACCTAAACTGCATTTCGTTGCCTTGTACCTGTACTTGTGTAATGACAATAACGTTGAATCTAATCTGAATCTAATCTAAAATATCTTTTTATTATTTTAGTTTTTAACATTTTTTTATGCTTTGAACAATGTAGTGACATGAAAAAACTTTTTAATAGGTTAATACAATGCAAAATATCTGATTATTGATGTAGGCTATGCAATGTGCGGCTTAATTTTACAATTAAGTTACCATGTTACAACTAACTCACGGTGTCGTGTTTACCTCAGGACTGGCTAAAAGTGTGGAAAATACACTGATAATTCATAATTGATGTTACTATAGATTGCATTTTATATATTACACTGACTTTAACTAAGACAGCTGTTTTTACAGAATGTGTCATGTTTGCTATGATCGCGCATTTACACACGTTGACCATGCGGAGAAACACGAGAAGTTAAGTCATTATTTTGAGAAAGTTTCTCGTTATTTCGAGATACTGTCATTATTTCGACTTAAATAATCTTTTTTTCCTCAACTGTGGCGGAAACGGGCTTCCATAGGAAACACCTGAGAAGAACAGAATAGGGGACAAAAGAAAAAAACATTCTCAGGATCAGTCAGGGGAGCAGTTCTCCGCTGGCCAACAAACAAACAGTTCATGATTATGATATAGACAACATTTCAGTTCAGAAGTCAGATTGAGATCGGTACACAAAAAATATGTAATCCAGTTCCGTCTGGTTGCAGATCGCATTCATGAGGAACATCAGCACTGCCTGTGAAATATATTGATATTGATTCATTGAGTTATTAGTTCTGTCAGTTCATCATAGGCTCATTATCAGGTTTGTTTCATATTGCAGAGGTTCTGGGATGCAATCCAGATTTTGGAAGGCCATGGCTAGAGATTCACTCATCCATCCACAAGAGGGAGCCATGACTGAAAAATAACTGTTATCACATCCTTCCTTCCATAGATACTTACTTTTTGTAAGTTTTTTTAAGCCATGGGCTGCAACCAAAATAACTTACCACAATATTTCCCTGTTGCATTGTAGGGGAAAAACAGTATGTGACGTGAACAGTATATATCACTCAGGAAAGAGTAGGGAAAATGTCCCTGGATGAGCTACTACTTCCAGCGAGATTCTAAAGTGAACATCTGATGGACACTTCACAATCCCATGAGGCCACGGGAGAGGATTTGTGAATGACAGTGATGCGACGCAACTGACTGAATGTCGTACGTCCAGATTACATTTACACTACACACATTCATATCATTTTTTTTTTTTTGAGGTTGCAAAGTACTTATTTCAAAATAATTCAGCCATATGCTTTCTTTTGCGTGTGGTAAAGCAATGAAATCACCTGAAAAATATTTCCCTATTTTATAGTCAGTATATATCCATACTGTCCTCTGCCCTCTCTACTATCTCTGAAAACTGTGATTTCTGGGAAAGTCCAGTCCATTTTTCATCACGTCATGCCTTTTATACCCACTGACATTCTTTACTCATTTATCAGAATAACAGAACTATTGTGCTGATGCAAACTAGATTTTTTTCATTTGAAGAAATTTTGAGTGGTGCTGCTTTCATGTGTGAAACTCAATGCTAGTGTCTTCTGAGTATTTTAAGTGGGTTGTCATGCTGATGCTACGGTGTTCTGTGAGTGTGTTCCTGTGATTACACAGTTGTGAGTGTGTTTCTACTGTATGTGATCACTAGGATGTTCTAAGTGATTGTGAGAGTTTATATGAGAGTTGTTTGGGAAGATTTGAGTTTCTTTGTGGTTTCTGTGTTGTTGAGTCGGGATGTAGCGATATGACCACAACAACAAAAAAATTCCGATACTGATAACTCTATATTAGAAAACCGATATATTGGCCAATAATTTTAAATAAAAATTTTAATTTAATTTTTAAGAGCCTGATTACAAAAACATAAGTCTCACCATTAAACCCAAAACTCAAGCACACAATTATATCATTGTAATTTTATGTAGCTTGTATGACAGACTCCTGTTGCACTGAAATGTATTTTGCTTTTTGAAGTGATTCCAATAATATTTCAATCGATTAAAAAACATCATGGTGAACACTGTGCATCTAAAGTGTCTCAGCTGAAGAAATTAAATTAGTCTTTTCTTTATCAGCTTTAATATATTGGCCAAATTTTCTCATCAGGCCAATAACAATAACATAAAAAATTAACTTTAACACTACCTAATTGTGAGTGTTGCAATTGCAATTGTGTTTTCAGTGGTTGTTAGTAGAGTTGAGCCAGATATTCGGCTGAAACGATTATTCGGTACGGATGATGCTAATAATAATAATAAATTTTATTTGTAGTGCGCTTTAACTTTCTTAAACCCAAAGCGCAATTACAGGTTATACATTAAAAACTTGACTAAAAAGATGTTTTGAGACACTGCTTAAAACAATCCAGAGAGTTTGCATTTCTGACAGGGGCAGGTAATGAATTCCACAACTTTGGTGAGTTGTAGGAAAAGGCGCTCCCTCCCGTAGATTTTAATTTACAGCAAGGCTGATACAAAGTGGGAGAGCCAGCGGAGCGGAGGGAACGAGAAGGAACTGATGGAGTAACCAAGTCACAGATGTCAGCAGAAGCCAACCCATGCACTGCCTTGTAAGTCAGAATCAGAAATTTAAAATCAATATGTGACTGAACTGGTAGCCAATGGATAAAGCACTTTTGCCGAGTACGAGTATCATACGAGTAATTAGTCAATATCTGTGCTCGGATTGAATAAGAATCCTCATTGGGTAGCTGACTGTGTCTGAGTTCAGTGATAGGCTAGTCACAGCGCCCCTCCCCTAAACATGCAGATTTGCTGCGTCCCGCAGCTCGCCCTGCTCATTCACGCGCAGAACGCTGAGACGAGAACAGGTGTCTTTCTCTCTGTCACTCAGATTTGCGGGTCTTTTCCGTTAACGTTTAAGGTTTCTTCAGCCTCAGACTTGTTTTTTATTTAGGTTTGTTTGTAGTACTTATTAACCAGTAGAGTTTAGTAAACGTGGAGTTTGTTCAGACGTGGTGCTTGGTAGAATGCGACTAGCGTTGCGTCTCTGCCTGTCGGAGATTTGTTAGTGTGTTGCTATGCGGTTACTGGGGTGATTCTAGCATTATAATGTGAAAAACACCAAAGCTAAGATTTTGGGGTTAACATTTATGTGACTATACAAGAAAAGTGTGTGTATTTTTTTTTTTGAATGATATCTGTTTTTTTCATCAATTAAACGATCGTATGTTTTTGCAGTCCTGTGATGTTATTTTATAGTATAAATGCAAGCAGACATTCTTCATATAGTCTCTTATTATATGAATCCATAACTGTATTCTGGAAACAGAAAACTGCATTGATCAACTGCAAAACTGCATGCAATGTCACTGCAGGACCTCTTACTGGTTAAACTGGGGGCGTTAATAAAGATGATTAGGCTCATGTAAATGAATCAGGCTCAACCCAACCTGCAGATAAATACTCATGTTTCTTCTAGTCATGATCATCTCTGAGACAAACATCTGACCTGAACTGATCTTCTCTCTGAGAACAACTGTTGAACATCGTAAGTATTCGTAGCTTAAACCTTTTGTGTATTTGTCGCTCAAAAGTGATTGAACACTTAGGAGTAACTACCTATTGTTATTTAGTTGAATAACAACTCATCTGTGTGCGCATTTTTTTTTCCTTCAGACCTGCAGCAAGATGTTGGTTTTATTTTTCTGTCTGCTTTCTCTGACAGCAGCGGCTGCTGAAGGTACAATAATATACATTTATATTACATTAATTTGCATGAGAAGAATTTTGAGCGTCTAATTTGTTTTGTCTTGCAGTGGGTCTTGATGGTAAAGTGCTTCGGTTTCCAAGCGAGTCTAATTCAAGTTATGTTAAAATCACTCCTAAAAAGCCAATGAGTCTTACAGCATTTACCCTCTGCATGCGTCTTGCAACGGAGTTCCAGGGACAGCGATCTTTCGTTCCGTTCTCCTACCAGACGCCCACCTCCCACGAGATCATTATGTGGCTACTGCAGGACGGCCGCTTGAGCTTGAATATACCTAGTTTTGGAGTATTCTTCCGTCTGCTTCCTCTCTCCAGCTTTCACACTCACTTGTGTGTCACCTGGGAATCTGCGACGGGTCGTACTGCCGTTTGGATGAATGGAGAGCGCAGTATGTACAGGTTCGGTGGAAAAGGTAACTCAGTTCGTTCTGGCGGCACCGTTCTGCTCGGCCAGTACCCTGATAAATATCTGAGTGGTTTTAGGGTAGAGCGAAGTTTTGTTGGTGAAATTACAGACCTGCACATGTGGGATTATGTTCTCTCTGCCACTCAGATTAAGGCAATGTATTTATATAATGGCCTGAATGTGCTAGTGGGAAACATTTTTGACTGGAACACCATCAATTATCATATTGAGGGAAATGTGCAAGTGGTTAAAATTGAATCTTAAATCATCTTTGTGATCTGTTCATGTGTTTTAATAAGTTACAGAGCTGTAATTGTGAACAAATAAACTTTTCTCAGAATAACCTCTGCAGTGTCTGTGCATAATTTGGAAGAAAGAGTTGAATATTGAAAAAGCTGTTCAACTGGTCTTAATGGTCTATATCCTAAACTTGAATATTTTCTCTTTCGCCATCAAGAAACGCACAAACACACATGCATGTGTAACGGATGTGGACAGATACACTCACACATGGGCTTCTTTTCATATTTCTTTATCTTTTTGGAAAAACAGAAAAATACAATTTACTCTGGCTGAATGGATACTGCAGACACTTAAAATCACTAGAAAAATAGAAATTGCTTTTACTAAACTCATAACACAATTGTTAGCTTGTTAAACACAAGAAATAAACTTGTTTCACCTCAGGTGACCCACAAGGAAATTCTATACTTTTATAACAACCGTTAAAGTGTTAGATAAGTTATACACATGTTCAAACACAACCATAACAGTAATTCTGTCGAAAAGACTCGCATTAATCATCGCAATTACTTTAATAAAAACCCGTACAAACCAGCAGCAGGAGCGAATCTTGAATCTGCTGCCGTACGGCAAGAGAGCGAGGACAAAATACAACGCCTGCAGTACCATCCACAGCCACAAGAGGGGAGACCTCAAACACTCATTAATTCAACCAAAAACATTGTTTTATGTATTTCACACAAAACCTTTTTTAATTGAATATTCTTTTTAACCCCGTTACATTTACAGGTTGCATGTTCATTTGCACGGTTGGAGATGCGGAGAACATTGAGAAAAGTGCTGTCTGTCGTGCCATTCGCAAAGTTTACCTGGCACTCAAGCAGTCTTTGGGTGTTTTTGTGGTTTTTCCAAGCCACTTAAGACCCCAAGTTGTTTGGGGGGGGGGGGTTGAGACGCTTGTTGACGAGGTTTTAAAGCTTGTTTTGATGGAATTTATATGCATTTATATATAAAAATTGCCTCCTTTCATTAGAAGAACAACGTCCTTTTCTACTATCCAGCTCTCAAGTGTATTGTCATTAGGTTTTGTGAAGCTCGTTTCTTATCACAATATTACACTCATTTATTCTCTTGCTGTTATTGTGTACATAGACCTCATCCATATTGACCTCTGACCTCTCTAGTAACTCTGAAAACTGTGATTGTTAGGAAAGTCCAGTCCATTTTTCATCACGTCATGCCTTTTATACCCACTGACATTCTTTACTCATTTATCAGAATAACAGAACTATTGTGCTGATACAAACTAGATTTTTTAAATTTGAAGAATTTTTGAGTGGTGCTGCTTTCATGTGTGAAACTCAATGCTAGTGTCTTCTGAGTATTTTAAGTGGGTTGTCATGCTGATGCTACGGTGTTCTGTGAGTGTGTTTCTGTGATTACACAGTTGTTGTGAGTTTGCAAATGAACATTTATCAGCCGCTTCCTAAGTATGAGTGTTGCAATGCAGTTAATGCAGTGTTTTTAATGGTTGTTAGTGTGTTGCCATGCGGTTAATGGGGTGTTTTTAGTGGTTGTTAGTGTGTTGCTATGCGGTTACTGGGGTGTTTTGAGTGGTTGTTAGTGTGTTGCCATGCGGTTGCTGGGGTGTTGTCAGTGGTTGTTAGTGTGTTGCAATGCGGTTCCTGGGGTGTTTCAGTGGTTGATAGTGTGTTGCTATGCGGTTCCTGGGGTGTTTTCGTGGTTGTTAGTGTGTTGCTATGCGGTTGCTGGGGTGTTTTCGTGGTTGTTAGTGTGTTGCTATGCGGTTCCTGGGGTGTTTTCAGTGGTTGTTAGTGTGTTGCTATGCGGTTCCTGGGGTGTTTTCGTGGTTGTTAGTGTGTTGCTATGCGGTTGCTGGGGTGTTGTCAGTGGTTGTTAGTGTGTTGCTATGCGGTTGCTGGGGTGTTGTCAGTGGTTGTTAGTGTGTTGCTATGCGGTTATTGGGGTGTTGTCAGTGGTTGTTAGTGTGTTGCTATGCAGTCAATGGGGTGTTTTCAGTGGTTGTTAGTGTGTTGCTATGTGGTTGCTGGAGTGTTGTCAGTGGTTGTTAGTGTGTTGCTATGCAGTCAATGGGGTGTTTTCAGTGGTTGTTAGTGTGTTGCTACGCGGTTACTGGGGTGTTGTCAGTGGTTGTTGGTGTGTTGCTATGCGGTTACTGGAGTGTTTTCAGTGGTTGTTAGTGTGTTGCTATGCGGTTATTGGGGTGTTGTCAGTGGTTGTTAGTGTGTTGCTATGCAGTCAATGGGGTGTTTTCAGTGGTTGTTAGTGTGTTGCTATGTGGTTGCTGGAGTGTTGTCAGTGGTTGTTAGTGTGTTGCTATGCGGTTACTGGAGTGTTTTCAGTGGTTGTTAGTGTTTTGCTATGCGGTTACTGGGGTGTTTTCAGTGGCTGTTAGTGTGTTGCTATGCAATTACTGGGGTTTTTCAGTGGTTGTTAGTGTTTTGCTATGCGGTTACTGGGGTGTTTTCAGTAGCTGTTAGTGTGTTGCTATGTGGTTACTGGGGTGTTTTGAGTTGTATTTAGTGTGTTGCTATGGCATTGCAGGGCTGTTGTGTATGTGTTTTACTCTTATTTTTTGAGTTGGTCTTTGTGGTAAAGTGCTTCTGTTCCCAAGCGAGTCTGATTCAAGTTATGTTAAACTTATTCCTAAAAAGCCTCTGAGTCTTACAGCATTTACCCTCTGCATGCTTGTTGCAACAGAGCTCCACGACAAGTGAAATTTGGTTCTTTTCGCCTACCGCACGCCCCACTTCGACGAGATCAGTGTGTGGATGGAGGCAGACGGCCGCTTTACCTTGTATGTGTCTTCAATTAGAGCACCCTTCCGTCTGCCTCCTCTCTCCAGCTTAAACATTCACCTGTGAGTCACCTGGGAATCTGCAACATGTCTTGCTGCCTTTTGGGTGAATGGACAACACGCTATGTACAAGCTCAGTGGGAAAGGTTTCTCAATTTTTTTCTAAATTTTTTTATGTGCCGGTGGGAAACATTTTGACTGGAACACCATTAATTATCAAATTGCAGGAAATGTGCAAGTGGTTAAAAAATATTTCTAATCAGTTGTAACATCACACACATTCTCATCTACGCAATTGTTCATCTTTGTGATCTGTTCATCTGTTTTAATAAGTTACAGAGCTGTAATGGTGAACAAATACATTTTTCTCAGCATAACCGCTGCAGTGTCTGTGCATAATTTGGAAGAAAGAGTTGAATATTCCTATATATATATCCTAAACTTGCATATTTTCTCTTTTGCTATCAAAACACACACAAACACACATGCATGCAATTTGCAGCTTGAACTGGTTGTCAGATCTGGTGAGTACATGTTTAATAGTATTGACGTTAAAAATAAATGGTGGACTTGAAATACGAGTGACAACATATTCAAACCGGCATTAAATTAAGATTTGACAGACAGCCCAACATGCCTACAATATAAAAACTAACTGCAATGAATGTTCATGAAGTTCAGCGTGTCACTGCATGTTAGAAATGATGCCGGAGGATCAGAGCAGAAACAGAGTTCAATCCCTGATCCGTTTAAATACTCGAGACTCTCTATGAGCTTTTCTCTCAGACAAGACCTGCAAAACATGGTAAATAACCTTCTGTCTTTTTGCTTTTTAAAAACAATTCTTCATATAAACTAAATGTGCTTTAATGAAATATATGCAGCAGTGATGAATTGATCTACCAAACTAAAAACTTATACAAATTTATGAAAAGTGCAATAGTTGTATTTTTCTTTCTTTTTCTGTTGGGGTTTTTCCTGTCTGCTCTTTCTGACATGAACTTCTACTAAATATACCACAGCCTGTGTCTTACTGATTGATCACATGGATTGTTGTGAGGGGATTTTGCTCTTCAAGGATGCATTTGTGTTTGTTTAAGTGCTTTATTTTGTGGTTTTGTCTTGCACTGGGTCTTGATGGTAAAGTGCTTCTGTTTCCAACTAAGACTAACACAAGCGTTGTTAAACACTCTTGAAAAGCCTCCGTGTCTGTCAGCATTTACTCTCTGCATGCGTGTTGTGGTAGAGCTCCTGAGTGACAGGGAGATCATTCTGATTGTCTGCCGCATGTCTGAAGATGACGAGCTCAACGTGTGGCGAGAGAAAAGTTATGTCTTTCTATTGAAGGGACCGATTCCAGAATCAACCAAACCAAAAATCACTGTTTGGATCTGCTTAATAGTCTATGATGTAGATGATTTGTCTAAATAGTAGATGATTATTGCAGTGATTATTATGTTTCTAGTATGTTTTGTTCTGGAACAGTTCTTCTAACCCTGTTTGATGGAGTGTGAGGCTTTTCATTTCTTAAACAACCATGTATGAAGACAACCATATTCCAGGATGACAATGTGAAGATTCGGCTCAAATTATGAAACAATGGTTGAGAGGAGCATGAAGAATCATTTCCACACATGAATCGGTTCCTCTGAGTCCAGAGCTTAAATTCACTGAGAGTGTTTGGGATGTGCTGGAGGAAATAATGTGTTTGCTAAAACGAGTAATGGATTTTCTTTTGCACTTTTTCCTTCAGACCTGCAGCAAGATGTTGGTTTTATTTTTCTGTCTGCTTTCTCTGACAGCAGCGCCTGCTGAAGGTACAATAATATACATTCAAGTGTCATAGATTTGCATGAGAAGGATTTTGTGTCTATATTGTGTTTTGTCTTGCAGTGGGTCTTGATGGTAAAGTGCTTCTGTTCCCAGACGAGTCTAATTCAAGTTATGTTAGACTCACTCCTAAAAAGTCTCTGGGTCTTACAGCATTTACCCTCTGCATGCGTGTGGCGACGGAGCTCCAGGGCGAGAGAGAGATCATTCTGTTCGCCTACCGCACGCCCAACTTCGACGAGCTCAATGTGTGGAGAGGGAAAGACGGGCGCTTGTCCTTGTATATTCAGTCTAGTAAAGATGCCGCATTCTTCCCTCTGCCTCCTCTCTCCAGCTTTCAGACTCACCTGTGCGTCACCTGGGAATCTGCGACGGGTCTTACTGCCTTTTGGGTGAATGGACAGCGCGGTGTGTTAAAGCTCTACAAAAAAGGTCACTCAGTTCGTCCTGGCGGCACCGTTCTGCTCGGCCAGGACCCTGATGCATATGTGGGTGGTTTTGATGCACGGCAAAGCTTTGTTGGTGAAATTACAGATCTGCACATGTGGAATTATGTTCTCTCTGGCACTCAGATTAAGGCAATTTATTCTGCACCGCACCTGAATGTGCCGGTGGGAAACATTTTTGACTGGAAGACCATGGATTATCAAATTAAGGGAAATGTGCTAGCGGTTAAAATTTAATCTTTCTGATCAGTTGTAACATCACACACATTGTCATCCACACAATTGTGTTCATCTTTGTGATCTGTTCATGTGTTTTAATAAGTTACAGAGCTGTAATGGTGAACAAATAAATGTTTCTCAGCATAACCTCTGCAGTGTCTGTGCTTAATTTGGAAGAAAGAGTTGAATATTGAAAAAGCTGTTCAACTGGTCTTAATGGTCTATATCCTAAACTTGCATATTTTCTCTTTCGCCATCAAGAAACACACAAACACACATGCATGCATCAACCATGATATCAGAGGTTGTTTATCAGTTCATTAGTAATATAAACTTACTCAAACCACATTATTTCATCTTAATCTTTTAAAAAACATTTAAGTGCAATTCCTGAAGAACTAAACTAGCCATAATCCTACAGCGAAATGTCTGCCAGTCAAAGAATCAGTAACACACACTCCCATTCTGCCAGTAATCGAGACTGGTATTATGGTATTGTGCATCACTGTAATTTTATTTATATATTTAAGCTAACAGGTTATGTAAATAAGATCTGTCATGTTTTTGTTTATTTTCATGATTACAGTTTTTTACGATTGCTAAGCAGTAGTGGGCAGATCTGTAGCAGTTCATGTGGACCAAACTCTAGCTAATTTTCATTGCTAGTACACAGTTTTCAAAACTCTACACACTTATCCCATGACTTTAACCACAACCTGCACAACACTACAGATTTACAACATTTTGTTCAAATGCTAACACACTGCTGTCAAAACTGTGAACCACACAATCAAAACTATTACTATTATCATTCAAAAAAATGTATCATATTTCATTATATATAATATTTATTTATACAACATTTCAATCAAAAAATAGATTTCAGCCTTGTGCCTTTCAAACACTGCTGATTGCAATTTCAGCTGAAAGGTTAAGCAGGTGTTTTAGACTTGTAGGTGAAAACACACACACACAGACACACAGACACACAGACACACAGACACACAGACACACAGACACACACACACACACACACACACACACACACACACACACACACACACACACACACACACACACACACACACACACACACACACACACACACACACACACACACACACACACACACACACACACACACACACACACACACACACACACACACACACACACACACACACACACACACACACACACACACACACACACACACACACACACACACACACACACACACACACACACACACACACACACACACACACACACACACACACACACATGTATACATATATATATATATATTCATGAATTAGTCTTTCTAAGCTGTATCTACATAGGTAGAGCTCAGAAAAACTAAATTTGGAAATGGAACACGGAAGACAGGTTTGTGAAGGGAGAACGGTGGCAGGGAGAGGGTGGATGCGTGGAGGAAGACAAAGAAGACAAAGAGCTGTTATTTCAGATGAAATAAGAGCTACACTTATAGACATGTCTTGAATCATGGTCTCACTTTGAGAGAGGAAGGGTTGAGGGTGCAACCCAATCTGCAAAGATCCACAGCTGCATCTGTCATGCTAATTTTCCAGCATACAAACAGGTGAGAGTTACATCCATACACTAAATGAAAACATTACAGGAATTTATTTTGTATTACAATTATTGAATATTTACACAGATATATATTACAGTAAGTTTGACTGTAAAACATATTTTTACAACAGGACCCAAAGGCTGCCCCCAACAGGAGGAAGAGAAAAATTATTTTCAGATGCGCAGGAAAATTCTATTGTTGACATGATTATGGTCACCAATGCAATACTGTAAAACTGTGGGCTAATCAAGATAGAGAGCTGCTGATAATGATATATTTGGAAATGTTACAGACCTGGTTCTTCCACAGGAGCATGAGAGAGAACATTAGATGTGATGTTGATGAAAACCTGTGGCTGATGCTAGAGAGAGGCAGGATCAGCCCTTCAATTATTTGTTCGAATTACAGTATGTACTTTTAGTTTCTACCTTTTTTCTCATTACTGTAAATCCGTAAATTACTACAGACTATTGAACCAAACTGCTAATTTTCATTTACCTTAAAGAATTATGTTCTAAAAATGTAAATTCTGTAAATCATGTTAAAGAATGTCACTGTTCTTTGAAGAAAATATTACTTTGTATGAAGTCACTGAAATTGTTCGAACTGTAAAGAAAAGTTAGTATTTTCTGTATTGGTGTTTGATGCTAGTGTTTTTACTCTCAGTGTGTTCTGAATGAGTGTGTGTTATCTCAGTGAGGGTTGTGTACAGTGTGTATCTCAGTGAGGGTTGTGCAGTGTGTGTATCTCAGTGAGGGTTGTGTACAGTGTTTGGCTGCATGAGCTGTTTTGAGGCATGTGTTCAGAGTTGTGTTGTTGGAATGGGTTTTGCAGGTGATGTGAACTGTTCAGCTCAGGTGACTGTTGGTATTGCAGACTGTAGTTAGAGTTTTGCACATGTGACTCCAGTTGTGCCCACTGCTGCTTAGCAATCATAAAAAACTGTAATTATATTCTCCAACATTGCAAACACAATTCTCTTCTGTCCTTGTCCGATGTACCGCTCACCAGAATATAAAAGAGCGCTCTTGAAGCAAGACCAGAGACAACCATATCAATTAAATCAGAGTTGGTTTATTCCGGTGTTGCTTAATCATCGTACAAAATACTCAAGCTTATATAGTTTTCTGCTCTCCCACAAAACAGCAGAGCAAGTCCAAGGTTACTTTTGTGCTGACATCACATCGGACCATGTTCCACCAAACAATCAAAACACACAAACAGTTTATACAGGTTAGGTTGACTTTAGCTAAGTAAACATGAATCGTAGCAAAAGCATAGATGGTCCAAAGAACAAGAACATGTCAAAAGATCTTGTGATCAGAATACAAGGCTACGAAATACGTCAGTTTACAGAAATACTGAGTGTCATTAATAAACAGAGGGTAAAACATTAAACCAAGTGCATGGGCAACGTGCACCACAAAACATCAAAAGTTAATATGTGTTAATGCTTGTGAGATATAAGAGAATACTTCAGTTACAACATATTCGTCTGTATCACGCTGTACTAGATTGCATACTTTCTTGCGTTCTGCCTGTCTAATGTGCTTTCTCAACAAATTCGGCTTCGTCCCGTCTTTTAATAACCAGGTTCTTCAATCCACAGCGGCGCTGAGCAGAGCGCGCATCAGAACAGAAGCAGGGATGTGTGTGTGTGTGTGTGTGTGTGTGTTCATCCAAGCCTCATACTCATTGGTCGGTAACCGCTGGTTACCGACCAATGTCAAAATATTTGAGAAGACCAATCAAATCAGAGAAGGTGGGCTTTATGTGCATACAGAAGCGGATGAGGCTTTGGGATGGGGGTGGACCACGGCAGCTCTCGCTGCTTATTGAGAAGCGTAAGAGAACGATATGTGCTTTCACTTCAGAGAGTCATTTTTTGTTGCTTTACTTGAGATTCACCCACAGATCATTTCAAAGAATATAGAATTAAAGCAACAATAAGCTTATATGTCAAACCCTATAAGACAATAATTTGAATATTTTTTATTATTTTATTGTTATTCCGTTTCCCTCAGACCTGCAGCAAGATGTAGATTGATCAGACCCTCATTCTTCCCATGTCGATTAAAATTCTAAGGAACCCAATTTGATCAAATATGGCAAACTCGCGGCACGAAAATATACTTAACAATCTCTCAAACAGACAGTAAGATCTATTTAATAATGCATCTCTTATCTGTCTGGAGAGATCCTGCACCTCAAGCCCCAAACATTATTTTTTTCAGACATGATTCATATAGTCTCTTATTATATGAATCCATAACTGTATTCTGGAAACATAAAACGGCATTGAGCAACTGCAAAACTGCATGCAATGTCACTGCAGGACCTCTTACTGGTTAAACTGGGGGCGTTAATAAAGATGACTAGGCTCATGTAAATGAATCCGGGCTCAACCCAACCTGCAGATAAATACTCATGTTTCTTCTAGTCATGATCATCTCTGAGACAAACATCTGACCTGAACTGATCTTCTCTCTGAGAACAACTGTTGAACATCGTAAGTATTCACAGCTTGAACCTTTTGTGTATTTGTTGCTCAAAAGTGATTGAAAACTTAATAGTAATAAACTGTTGTTATTTAGTTTGTGTGTGTGTGTAATACTGCAGCAGTGAATAATTTGTTTGCTAAAAT
The DNA here is from genome assembly GCA_037043235.1 of Rhodeus uyekii. Classification (NCBI taxonomy): domain Eukaryota; kingdom Metazoa; phylum Chordata; class Actinopteri; order Cypriniformes; family Acheilognathidae; genus Rhodeus; species Rhodeus uyekii. The sequence goes on along the minus strand of JAWRVZ010000300.1, from coordinate 370,811 downwards.
GAGTAATGGATTTTCTTTTGCACTTTTTCCTTCAGACCTGCAGCAAGATGTTGGTTTTATTTTTCTGTCTGCTTTCTCTGACAGCAGCGGCTGCTGAAGGTACAATAATATACATTTATTAAGTTTCATGGATTTGCATGAGAAGGATTTTGTGTCTATATTGTGTTTTGTCTTGCAGTGGGTCTTGATGGTAAAGTGCTTCTGTTCCCAAACGAGACTGATTCAAGTTATGTTACACTCACTCCTAAAAAGCCTCTGAGTCTTACAGCATTTACCCTTTGCATGCGTGTTGCGACGCAGTTTGAGAACATGAGGGAAACCATTTTGTTTGCCTACCGAATGCCCGACATCGACGAGCTCAATGTGTGGAGAGAGACAAACAGTGTATTGTACTTGTCTATTCAGTCTAATAAAGTTGCTGCACTCTTCCGTCTGCCTCTCTCCAGCTTTCAGACTCACTTGTGCGTCACCTGGGAATCTGCGACGGGTCGTACTGCCTTTTGGGTGAATGGACAGCGCAGTATGTTACAGCTCTACAGAAAAGGTTACTCAGTTCGTCCTGGCGGCACCGTTCTGCTCGGCCAGGACCCTGATACATATCTGGGTGGTTTTGATGCACAGCAAAGCTTTGTTGGTGATATTGCAGATCTGCACATGTGGGATTATGTTCTCTCTGGCACTCAGATTAAGGCAATTTATTCTGCACTGCACCTGAATGTGCCGGAGGGAAACATTTTTGACTGGAAGACCATGGATTATCATATTCAGGGAAATGTGCAAGTGGTTAAAAATTAATCTTTCTGATCAGTTAACATCACACACATTGTCATCCACACAATTATGTTCATCTTTGTGATTTTTTTTTATAAGTTACGTTCACAATGGTGAACAAATAAATGTTTCTCAGCATAACCTCTGCAGTGTCTGTGCATAATTTGGAGGAACGAGCTGAATATTGAAAAAGGGGTTCAACTGGTCTTAATGGTCTACAGTATATCAGGGGTGCCCAAACTTTTTCCTATGAAGGGCCAAAAATCAAATTGAGAGCCGTGGGCCAAAAGTAAATTTTGCATCATAAATCAAACTGTATTACATTAAAGTTGCTGTTTTTTAGTTTTTTTTTCATAATATTTAAAATAAATATAAAACAACTTTAATCTGATTAACAAATGCAGTTTTATTTGTAAAGCGTTGTATTTTAATGAACAATTTAAATGGGCAACAATCCCCAAGTGTTCAATGTACAATACAGTTCAATACCAAATACACCGAATCAATAATAAACCATGTGGTTGTAATGTCAGTGACCTAATGAGAGATATGAAGCTGGTCCTTATTTTTCAGAAGATTGGGCTGTAGCTGACTTACAGACAAAGACAAGATATTATGTAGGTGAGAGTCAGTTATTTGGCTTCTTAGTTTACTCTTGTTCAAGTTCATCAGACTGAAAGTCTGCTAGCAGAGGTAGGTTCAGTAATCCCTCGCCACTATTCAGACTTTTAAAACCCTCCCTTTACGTAGTACTGTTAACAAACCACCCTTTAATGTACAGAACACTTAATGCATGTACTACAGTACCCTAAACTAAAACAGGCACAAATATTAAAATGTTAGAATATTAAAGTATAAAAAAATAAAGATTGTTACTGTACTCAACACGAAAGAAGTTGAAGAAAAACTTGAATGATGATGGCGATGAATTTGCTGCCAATGATAGTATTTTACGTCTCTTCAGACGGAGGTGTCTTTTCCTTGGTCACCTCTTCAATTCCTTCCTGAGACACTTCTTCAATTACTTCCGAAGGCATAGTAGCAGGAGGAACTGGCTCTTTTTTGCGAGGCTGGAAGAACATTGTCATCGGAAGTTGCTGCCGCTGCTTCTTTTTTCGCTCCAAGAGCATCCTGCAGATCGGAGAAGCGGTCAAAACACCAATCACAGGTGTTTTATAATATGTATACGTAATGAAAAAAGTCTGCGAAGTCGTGAATCCGCGATGGTCGAACCGCGAAATAGCGAGGGCTCACTGTACTGCCAAACAGAGACAGTCTCACTGATGGTGAAGGACGCAGCAGCGAGCTCTGTCCAGCAAGCAGCTGCACAATGTTTTGTTTCATAATGACGACGGGTACTCTTTTAAAATCGCAACAGACTGTTTGCAAACTAGACATACTGCCTTTGATTTGACTTCTGTGAATAAAAACTCATCTTGCCAAGCTTTAAAAAAAACATCTCGTCTGTGTGCCACTGGCTTGATTTCTCCATTATTGCGTTTAATTTGTTGACGTTTATTGATGTCATGTGTCGCAAATGAATTGGCGATTTACAATATTTTTTTAAATTAATTTACATTTAATTTAAACATTTAATTTCAGTTTACTCTGTTGTAGTTCAACAATAAAACAAACAAAATTGTTATGTCAAATTAGAAATGACAATCTGTGTAGACGGTATCTCTCTCTCTCTCTTTCTCTCTCTCCACGGACGGTAAGGTGGGCCAAATCAAAGGTTACCACGGGCCAACTTTGGCCCGCGGGCCCTAGTTTGGGCATCTCTGGCCTATATCCTAAACTTGCATGTTTTCTCTTTCGCCATCAAGAGACACACAAACACACATGCATGCATCAACCATGATATCAGAGGTTGTTTATCAGTTCATTAGTAATATAAACTGACTTAGCCCACATTGTTTCGTCTTAATGTTTTAAAACATTTAAGTGCAATTCCTGAAGAACTAAACTAGCCATAATCCTACAGCGAAATGTCTGCCAGTTAAAGAATCAGTGACACCCACTCCCATTCTGCCAGCTGGTTGATCTGTGTGTGTGAAACAAAAGTATATCTTTCCCTTGCTAGTTTAAAAAGACTTCCACACCTTTATATTAATGGAGAACCAACAAGTTTTAGAGTGTGTGCTTCCCCTGCCCTCACTAGAGCTGGACACGGTCAGTGCTTGAGGGCACTGTATGAACCCCAGTATGAGGGTTGCGTTCTCAGGACTCAGATCCCGCTGTTGCCGAGGCTCAGCGGCGATCTTTGTTCCGGGATTCGCACAATTTAAAAACTTTTGGATCTGGCAGCGGGATTTGAGACGGGCTCTGCCTTATCTCAGCCCTTACCTGGCAGATTTGTTCCTATGCCTGGATCCGGAGGCACGCTCTAGAGCGGTTTCTTCCTACCAGGCAGGGGCAAACTGATGCTGCAATGATCCTACTCTGAGGAGGTAAACCCAGCGTCGGAGGTAAATCCCCAGCGCTGCCCACCAAGCTATGCGGGTTACTTTACTTTACCGCTCCAACCTGGTAGTGATACTTCTACTGCAGGCTTTACAAGCAGAGTTGCTCAGGGACCTCGATGAGGGCGAGGGCTCTCTCTCCAGGCCACTAGGGAGTCAGCCTCTTCGAGAAGTTGGCCACTCCAAGATTATGGCTCTGGCGGCTTAGGAGGGTTTAAAAAAAGAAAGATCCTGACATCTCTCTGTCACCTTCGGGCCTTTTTGGCGACTCTTTTAGGCGACTCGGTCGTCGAGAGGTTTCAGGGGGCTTTGTACAGCAGGTGACATTCAGGAAGTTTTACTCTCTGCCCTCAAGCTCAGCTCCTCTCCAAGGGCCGCTCAAGTGGGGTGTTGCCACCCATTACCCCCTCAATAGTACAGAGGGGTCGGGCCAACGCTCTCAGGCTCAGCCTCTGGCATGGGGATGGATCTGAGGATCAACCTTGCCACTAAGCAGGCTAAGAGCATGAGAATCTGACGCTTGCGCTAGGCCTTCCCCAACTGCCACCCCTGAGTTGGGTTGCTCTGGGGGAGTCGCCCCCTCCGAGGAGGTTCCTAGAGCATTCAACCCAGGCGTTTCGCAAAGAACCGGGCCCTGTGGTGGATATTCGTTTTGTACCAGAGGCCAGTCTCGAGAGGCTCGAGTAGAGTTTCTGGCCGCGTGGTTGTGTCTGCCAAGTATCTCTCACTGGGTCCTGCGCATAGTATCCACAGGATACGGCATTCAGTTTGGGGCTGCTCCGCCCCTTTTTTCGGGGGTTCTACTCGCAGTGGTAGGCCCCAGAAGGCTCTGGTCATGGAACAAGAAGTATACTCTGCTGAGGCAAGGGGCCATAGAACATGCACCCCTCTCGGTCAGAGGGTTCGGCTGTACAGCCGTCTCTTCTTTGCTCCAAGTGGATGGGGTTTTGCTCCCAGTGAGATCTGTGTCTTCTTTTTTTTAAGTGCATAGTGATGCAAGATATTGTCTAAACCAGATGTTCTGCCTCTGTTAGAGACTGTGTATAATTTATAATGTTTGGTTGTATTTATACATATTTGTTTCGTTATTGTGTGGTTTTCTTTACAAGTTTAATTTTATCTGCCGCTATTTGTGCATTCCTTTGTGAGGACTTATTTTGACGTGTTTCCACGAGTAAAGGTAAAGCACAAAAAGAGCTTGTGCAAGCATTCCACATATCTATGATACACATCTGATTCGATCCTCCTCCTAAAAATCTGTCAAAAGCATTGGCTGTGTTTTTCAATCATCTGTATAATGTACTGGAGGAGTTTAATTGGAAATTAATTTAATAGGAAAGTTTATGTAATTAGCTATTATATGCTAGATATATGCTAGTGCGCTGTGTTGTTGGCGCTGCTAATCGGATTCGGCGATCTGTTTATTTACATTTTACTTGTTACTGTTAATAAGTTGTTATTTTGATTGTTAATATTTTCATTGTTTCTTTCATTTCATTTACAGTTTTATTCGGTTTCAATGGCCGGCGTTTTCTGCCCATGTAAACATTACATGTTGAATCATTAAAGGAGCAAGGCGCTCACATCCTGGTTCTTGAACAGAGTTTGGCTTGCTGTTTATCTGCATCAACACAAGGATAGCAAACATATAGAGAGAACAGTACACCAGATCTGAGGATTGGTTTGTCACCTTCTATTTAAGATTAGACTCCACGAGGAGTAACCCCTGTTCTGCACTATCAAGGTCACGAGGCATGCCTACGCACCTTCTATAGTGTAGGAACCCTGGTTCTAGGACCCAGATCGGAGCTCCGTATCGCGATGGATGCATCCTTTACAGGTGGGGAGTGATCCTGAGGGGTCACTCCAACCAAGCAGAGTGACGTTACCCGCTACCCTTCCTTAAAAACCAGGCGATCGGGCTGACGCTCTCAGGATCAGCCCTCTGGCATGGGGCCGGATCTGAGGACCTGCTAAGAAGGCTATGAGCAGAGGTCCTGGCACCAAGTGTGGCCGACCTCACATTGGCGATCCTCCTCAATTGCCGCCTCTGACTCGGGTTGCTTTGAGGAGTCGCCCCCTCCTAGAGTTTCTAGCAGGTTATTGTCTCTAGGGCCCGTAACTGATGCTTTTTGTCGACGCATATGCCATCGACAGATGCACCTTTTTGGTTTGGGAGTGGTCCTTCCCTTTGGAGAGTCTCGTCGTGTACCTACGCCTACCAGAGGTCTCCCAAGGGGTTCTGCAAGGCGGTGGTCACCTATCATATAGGAGAAGGCATCCTGTCGAGGCAGGGGCTGAGGCCCGGGGAAAATTGAGGAACTTCCTGCTGTTCTCTGCGGTATACCCCTCTTTCTTCCATACCCTCTTTTGGGCTGGATAGTAGGTTTCGGAGGTGGGCAAGGCTACGTTCGTTCCTTTCCCCGATCGCCCTGCTCCTGGGAGTTCTGGAGAAAGTGGCTGTCGCTGTGCTTGGCCTCCGAATGGGCCTAGCACATAGTCTCCAGTCTCTTAACCGAGGTTGCTGAGACCACTCTCCTCTCCAGAGCCCCCACCATGAGGAAACTGTACACCCCTAAGTCGTGCTGTTCCTGCGGGACAGCTTCACTACAGGGTTCTCTCCTCCCACCCGAGAGGTTTAGTGGCTGCCTTGATTGTCACGTACATCCAGGTGGCTCGTGCTAGGCACTTGTTTCCTTCGTGGCTTGAGGCTTCTGTCCTCTCCCCCCTTGGTGATCATGGCCAGGATTCAAGAACAAAGTCATTCCAGTAGTAGCACTGGACCCTTATGTCCACTAGGTCTCTCTGTGGCATAGGAGTGACCAGCTGTTCTTCTGCCGGGACTCTCGAGTGGGCCCTGGCATCTAAACTATCTGACTTAGGAGTCAGCCGGATTTCCTTCTCTGTGAGGGTCCATGCCCACTCCACTAGGAGCGTGGCTGCCTTTACGGCTTTCTTGCAGGGGTCTCCCTTGCTTATGTTTGTGCTGCGGCAGGCTGGGCCTCCCCACACACATTCCAGAGGTTCTACCAGCTTGACCTCTTCTCCACTCCGGGGACAAGGGTGCTTTTGTAGTGAGTTGCGACACACCTGCGACCGGCGTCACTGAGGTTTCCAGCCCTTTTATGATCGTTACCGACCCGCAACGATCATCCCATGATCCCGCAATCAATTTCACAGTGCTTCACGAGACTACATGCCAAGGAATTCCCCTAGCGTTTTCTACGCAGCGTCTCGTTCCCCCTCAGGGAACTAAGGTTACATACGTAACCCGAGACGTTTTCCATATTCAAACACTAGAGAATAAAAATGAATATTGTCGGCAGCAATGTCACACTGTAGCCTAAGACTGGTTGCCCACTGAAGCCAAGCAGGGTTAAGGCTGGTTATTTCTTGGATGGGAGACTCCTGGGAATGATTAGGTTGCTTGTTAGGAGGCCAGCAGGGGGTGCTCACCTAATGCGGGTGAGGGTCCTAATGCCCCAGTACAGTGACGGGGACAGTGTACTGCAACAAGCACTGTCCTTTGGATGAGAGGTTAAACCAAGGTCCTGACTCTCTGAGGTCATTAAAAATCACATGATGTCCTTTGTAAAGTAGGGGTGTAACCCCGACATCCTGGCCAAATTTGTCCATCATGGCTTCCTAATCATCCCCATTCTCTGATTGGCTTCATCACTCTGTCTGCCAAAAACTGCTGCCAAACATATAACATGCTAGAAACATAATAATCACTGCAATAATCATCTAATCACAGACTCTTCAACATTTTCCTATTTAAATCTAAACAGAGACTTTTTTCAGAAACACCTGTGTTAGATTTCTAGTTTATTTTTCTTTACTCTGCAACCTCAGAAAACCTTCACTTGAATTGATGTGCCTGTATATATGATATTCAGGCAATTCATAAAGGAAATTCATCTGATACGCTGCTGCGGTCTGGTGGTCACATGCAGGCGGTGCATCATGAGAAACACCATCTCACAGCTTGAGCAAAGCATTCATACAAAATTACAACAATATCCTAATATCTACATCTCCTTATATTAAACCATGATAAAAATTCCAAGATCATTCACTGAAATATTCTGATGTTTGATTACAATTTCATGAAATCATGACCTCATGCCTGTGATATTGAAAAAGAAAAGACAATCATACATTTTGCTTTCTCAAATCGCATTAAACAGAGTTACTTTGTCTCTAGATCATTTTATAAGTTCAGCTCTGTCCACGTTTCGCAATTGAGTGCATCGGTTTATTTGATTGACAGAAATACAGAGGAAGAGACAAACGTCTTTGTTTTTGGTCTTATGATTGTGTCTTCACACAGGATCTTTTGTGGGATTGTGGGAGGTGATGTCATCACGGTGCAAGGAGGGAAGCGGCTCAGCAGAGAGTCTGGACTCAAACATCCATCGGCTACACAGTGAGTACTCTGGAAGCTTTATATTTATTTGTCAAAATTTCATTGAAATATAATGCTTTTTATGCTTTGTGATCAGAAATGTTGGTAACACAACGCATTTATATATATTGCGTAATAAAAGCATTGTAATTATGCCTTGTAATGCACATTATAATGCATTGTATGATCTCAGTTAATAACACATTACGGATATATTCATTGAACATGACTTTAGAAAGTATAATGCATTTTTTTATATTATAAACTGCCAATTTCAAATGTTTCAAGGAATCTGCAAATATTATAATGCATTTTAACTTTAGTTACAATTATGTATGACAATGTATAATGCATTATAAATTAATGCTTGAAGTGTTTCAGAAAAATTAAGATTGATAATAATAATGCATCTTTATGCATCATAAAGTATGATTATTGATTATGAAAATGATTATTATTATGTGGCAACACATTCTGACTGACAAAGGATCACATAATTAAGGACAATTAAATATTTGTTGTTTAAAACAAGTATAAATTATGCATATAATAAAATGAACTTTAAATATTTTTCACAATGATAATAATAAACCTTTCACCTTAAAATTAGTGTTTTTAGGGGGTAATAAGTTTGTCATGACAATTTCACAATGCAAAACAAAAAAGTATGGATTTAATTTTTATGCAGTTTCTGTATTTGTATTGAGTTTCTTTACTTGAGATTCAATCACAGATAATTAAAAAAAAAATAGAATTAAAGCAACAATAAGCCTATATGTCAAACCCTATAAGAAAAATAATTTTATATATATATAAATAATAATTTATTATTTTTTTAATTATTATTATTTATATATTATTTATTATAATATTGAATTTGAATAATTTAAGTATTTTATTATTATTCCTTTCCCCTCAGACCTGCAGCAAGATGTTGGTGCCAGTGGTTTTATTTTCCTGTCTGCTCTCTGTGACACGAGCAGCTACTGAAGGTATTTGTCCGATTAACAGCTGGAGTTTGTGCTTGTTTTACTAGCCTGTTCTTTGTTTGTTTCTCTTGCAGTGGGTCTTGGTGGTAAAGTGCTTCTGTTCCCGTACGAGACTGACTTCAGCTTTGTTGAACTCACACCTAAAAAGCCGCTGGGCCTTACAGCGTTTACCCTCTGCATGCGTGTCGCGACGGAGCTCCAGGGCGAGCGGCAGGTCATTCTGTTCGCCTACCGGACGCCCGACTACGACGAGCTCAACGTGTGGAGAGAGAAAGACGGCCGCGTGTCCTTCTATCTCAGTGGCGATGGAGCGTTTTTCCACCTGCCTCCTCTCTCCACCTTCCGGACGCACCTGTGCCTCACCTGGTCCTCTCACACCGGGCTCACGGCCTTCTGGGTGGATGGACGGCGTAGTGCGTTTCAGCTGTATAAACCGGGTCACAGCATCCGTCCGCAGGGCACCGCTCTACTCGGCCAGGATGCAGACAAACACCTGGGAGACTTTGAGACGGTGCAGAGTTTTGCCGGCGAGCTCACGGACCTGAACATGTGGGACTACGTCCTCACCGGAAACCAGATTAAAGCGCTGTACTTTAACCAGGTGCAGCGCGTGCCGAAGGGAAACGTGTTTGATTGGAGCACCATTGAATATGAGATTAAGGGAAATGTGTTAGTCGTGCAAGACGATTGACTATATAATGTTCATTTGCTATCGTTTTCCACGTGCTAATATTACAAAAGTCGGCCTATTTGAAAAATATTTCATTTTTTCATTTAGTTTGGAATGTAGATGAGTAAACTAATGGCTGATAAATGTTATTTAAAAGTGAAATAATAGATAACTCGTTTAAGCTCATACATAACCTTTCACCCAAAATTACCCTGAAGTTGTTCCAAACCCATATGAGTTTCTTTCGCACCCTTTGACTTCTATAGCAGGAAAGAAATACTATAGAAGTCATGAACTGTCTGGTTACCAACATTCTTTAAAATATAAATTTTGGACATAAACTCATACAGGTTTAGGACAACATAAGGGTGAGTAAATGATGACAGAATTCGTATTTGGAGGGAACTATCCTTTTAAACCAAATATGAAAAAGTGGAGACGGGTACAGTTGTAACACTTTGTGTTTCAGCATCTGTAACACTGTATAAATGTTCAAAGCACCCACATTTGTTTACTACAACCGACACCAGAAACATCTGCAAGAATATCACAAGCATATTCACAAAAATTTGAAAAGAATTGTGGCCAATTATAGAAAATGCTTCAAAAACAGGTATATTGAAACAACACAAACTAATGTTTCCCTTTCTGTGACTGAGCACAGCTCAAATCCACTTTCCCAAGAGTGTGTGTGTGTGTGTGTGTGTGCGTGCGTGCGTGCGTGTGCGTTTGAATGTCTTTCTTAACAGTATTGATGCTTAATGAAAACCTGACTTCCATGTAGATCTAACAAAAAACACTGTAACGTGTGTCGCCGCCGCACCCGCGTTACTTCCGCGTTCGGAGGACAGGCAGATCGCGCCGCCGCACCCGCGTTACTTCCGCGTTCGGAGGACAGGCAGATCGCGCCGCCGCACCCGCGTTACTTCCGCGTTCGGAGGACAGGCAGATCGCGCCGCCGCACCCGCGTTACTTCCGCGTTCGGAGGACAGGCAGATCGCGCCGCCGCACCCGCGTTACTTCCGCGTTCGGAGGACAGAGACATCGCGCCGCCGCACCCGCGTTACTTCCGCGTTCGGAGGACAGGCAGATCGCGCCGCCGCACCCGCGTTACTTCCGCGTTCGGAGGACAGAGACATCGCGCCGCACACCCCAACTCCCCCCCCCCCCCCCCCCCCCCCCCCCGGTCGACAGATCGATCGCTTCGGACTATGGCTCTTCACAGCTTCATATTTAAAAAAAAAAGGGTATATGGCTCTCTCAGACAAAAAGGTTCCCGACCCCTGATGTAGATCTAACAAAAAACACTGTAACGTGTGTGTGAGAATGAATATTCTTCCTATTTATAACCATTAATATGGGATCTGGAGGAAGTGGGTATAATGAAAGGATATAGGACTGCTAGATTATTATTGATTGGTGTTATAACCATACCTAGTCTCCCCTATTGTAGGTGAGCTTATATTGCTATCATTTCACAGTAAAGCTTTGCATTGCTCTTACCTGCTCAG
>JAWRVZ010000300.1:322500-355000 GCA_037043235.1 Rhodeus uyekii | reverse complement strand
GTTCAAAGTATTAAACTTAAATACGATGCATTAAAAAAAGATGCATTTACAAGAAATTCAAATAGAAAACATTGTATATATATATATATATATATATACACACACTACCTTTTTTAAGACAGTTCTTTATTTCGTTTGTTGTAGTATATCATTAGGAAATATCAGTTTAAATTTCCAATCATTCATTTTGCAATTAATTGTAATAATCCAGTGAGATTTCTGTATGCGCACGGAAACGTCAAGGCACTTTAAGAAATAGACCTGCAAAAGCTACAGTAGTGAGAAATGTTTTAGGTACTTGCTGTGAAGTCAAGGATGTCAAAGGATGTCAAATAGATTTTATTGATTAATTAACATATTAACTAAGCTTAAATTAAAGACTTTTATTATTTCAGTGCTATATTATAGATTTTTATTATATGATATTATATATATATATATATATATATATATATACCATTTTATTATTTAGAATGTAAATATATTTATATTATTATTTTATATATATATATATATACTTTAATTGTATTATTTTAGTGTATTTATATTTATATTAATATTTTTTAATTATATTATAATATATATATATATATATATATATATATATATTCTATAATATAATAAAAAATAACAATATAAATATTTACACTCTAAAATAATAAAATAGTATACTTTTTTGAATACATATAAAAAGTAATAAATCAATGTAATATTCTAAAAATAAAAGAAACACCAGAAACACATTTAAAATAACATTTAAATATAATGTAATACAAATAATAAATGAAATATAGTGAATATAAAGTAAAACCAAATAAAATATTATATAAAATAAAATATCAATAAAAATGAAGTAAAAATAAAATAAGAAAACGCTTGAACAGTGAAATGAACAAAAAGCATCCAGCCAAACACAGAAGACAGAGGGCAACAGCCGCGTGCCTTTGAGCACTGAATTCCCCTGCCGTCGCCCCTGGATGATTTCAGAGGTGTCGTCACTCACCCTTATGAACATATGCAAGCTGCCAGTGAACGAGAGAGAGGGTGAGACTGGGGGCCATACAGAGAGAGAGAGAGAGAGAGAGACGGGTCGAGCGAGAATGAGATGATTAAAAATCACATGTAGAGACATTATTCACAGTGGGAATGTTATGGCTTAATATGCCTCATGGCTAAGAGACGGGCACATGCAAATATCAAGACCACTCTACACACAAAAACATACGCAAGTGCTGAAGGAAATGCATAACTATGAAAACAATGAAAGAAGCACAAAGACAGAACATAAGACACTTTCTACCCTGAGAGGTCAAAGGTTAATATGTCAGTCTGAACATCAAAACAAACAACAGGCCATCATATTAATAATCATAATGAGAACATCTGTAATGAACAATTCACTCATTCATTCAAATGGCTGTCAAGGACTATTAGCAGAAATTACCACTTATTTATACAGTAGATGAACTTCCACGTTTATACTGTCAATAAATCAGGTTACATATGATTATCACAAAACAATTTCATTTGCAAACGCATATTTGATTACCTGCTATTTACTGACACTGATTTGAAAAGAATATAATCCATATTTTGCACACACGTTTAAAATATAAGTTATTTAATGTTTTTTTAGGAATTAAACACAACAATACAATAAAACATCTTTCAGTTACAATTAGTCTTTAATATAATTATTTGAATATATGCAAATATGTTGAATATATTCCATGTGTTCACTGGATTATATATTGCATAATATATTAAACAATAACATTAAATGATTTTTAATACTAAGCATTCTGAGCTAGTTTGAAACCAACATACAAAACCACTGCTAGAAAAAAAACATTGTTACTTAATCTGAAAAAAGATATTACATACGTACAGATGATATGATTTGTGCTGCATTATTTCTGCTCTTTTCTTGCACCGCATCTGCCAACAGCATATGTAATAATATTTTTAATATGGTAATTCAACATTAGTGAGAGGTGTGGGACTATGTCTTTCATTTTAAATTCTGCAGTCATCTTACCAGAAACCATCACCACGAAGAGTTCCTCAGCTAAAGTCACAGTGAACACACACACACACACACACACACACACACACGGCAGTACTTGGTGCCAGTAGGCAGGGACTTGCCTGAAAGATTGAAAGCAATTAAAACTATCATCTGCAATGGCTTTAGGCTGGCCTGTGGCTGCAAGCAAGAGCTGCCAAACTCCATCAGAATCTCAGAGAGAGAGACAGAGAGAGACAATAGCACTGGGGAGAGAGAGAGAGAGAGAGAGAGAGAGAGAGAGAGAGACAATAGCACTGGGGGAGAGAGAGAGAGAGATATTTCCGTCTTAACACTAGATGGCCACCAACACTAGACAGAGAGACAGAGAGGCTTGTCTTCTGTTTGAGACTGATATAAACTACATGTACATTTACACATCAGAAACATCCGCAGTCATTAACAGATCATTTACCAGCTCCTTTAATCTGAATTACTGACGACTCGGATGGGACTTCACTCTCTCTCTCTCACTCTCTCTCTCTCTCTCTCTCTCTGCAGCGTTTACTGTTGTTCACGTCAGCTTTCAGACACTCGTTTCTGCACTGATGTTTTCTTGCCTCTTCTTCCTCCTGAAATTATCATCTTCATTATGACACTTACATGAACTAATTCAAAGCTAAATAGAATCTTATTCTGATTCAAATGAATCAAATTAATTCTACAAACTCAACTTTCCTCTAACTAATTCTACCTCCTCTTAACGCATTTGCTGTTTATTATTTTTGATGAAATATTTATTCTGAAAGTATGTTTCAGATGTGAGGACGTGTTTTGTTTCTGATGGATGGATAGATGGACGGATGGATAGATGGATAGATAGATACAAAAATTATAATATTATTTGAAAATAATTTACAAGAAAATACTATTTCAGTCTATTTCAGAGTTACTTTTCATTTCTTTTTAACTGAGTGATTTTTTTTTCAGTGTACCAGTTCTATTTTAATTCTATGATTGTAATGTATTTCTACTAATAAAAATAATAAAATGAAATAAAATGAATAATAATAAACTATTAAAAAATACTAAATAAAGTAATAATAACAATAATAATGAAATAAAAATACAATACAATAACATTAAATGATTAAAAATAAACTAAGATAAGTATTAATATAAATAATAAAAATGCAATAGAAAATAATAAAATAAAATTAAATTAAATTAAATTAAATTAAATTAAATTAAATTAAATTAAAATAAATTATGCTTGTGATTGCTCTTCTGGTTCTACCTCAAATTCTACTTTTAATTCTAATTCTAACAGTCTCTTCATCTTCCTCTCCTTCTTGTTCTTTTATTCAGTCCTCACAGCTGTCACAGTAACTCAGTGTCTACATTATCTCTGCTGATTCCTCCCTGTCTCTCGCTCTCCTTTCCTCTTTGTGACATTTCGAGTTGTTCAGAGTGACAGGTTGATATCAGAGTCCTAATCGCTGTCCGTGCCACCAGTCCAGGACCAGTCGACCAGAGCCCCCGGGTGCCAGAACCCATCACTGTACCACTCACACACACACACACACACACGCAGTCGTCTCAGTCATCAGGAGGCCCCTGCGGTGCTGAGCCACATCACTGTCCATGTATCCTGCAGCGACCGGGGCCGAGACAGGAACACAAGCCCATGCGCTAGGTACACACGCACATACGAGTGTCATAAACCATCACACACAGACGCGTATACATTTCACTGCAGTGCCAGTTAGGGAGGGTCCCGCGGTGCCACGCAACATCACTGTCTGCATCTCCACTGGCACCCAGGGGTCAGACAGTACGATCCTGTGTCCACAAACACAGTAACTTTAGATAATGACAGTCTCTTGGGATCAGCATAAAGGAAGAGTCTGCTCTTTAAAACAAAACCAAAAAGATTTTATAGCCTGATGCCATTTGAGTCGCCAGTCGCGATCACGAATTATGCGCAAATACTATACAAATAATTGATATGAACTATTTACTTCAGTTTTGTTAATGTCACTTACCTTTGAGTTTCATTTGACTATCTTTAATAACAGTTTTTTTTATTTATTCTTTCATTTTACTTGTCAGATTATGAGTGTATTTGATGGCATTTATTTAAGCTCTTAAATTTCCCTTATTTGAATTGAAATGTAAACTTCACAAGTATTGTCGTTCTCTCAAATAATAGCAATTGGATAGAAAATCCACGATCATAGGATTAATCAATAATCATGACAAAAATCATAATAATCAACATCAAAATAATCTCTATAAGGTGAATCCATTTTTACTGTAAATTTTATTTACAGTTAAAGTTATGTATTTGGTAGCGCATTGAAAACATACATTACGCAAAATGCTCTACTGTTTCATGTACAGGAGCTTTTTTTTTGCCAGATGCTTTTATCCAAAGCGACTTGCATTCAAGAAACAGATTGATTTTCTAATCAGTTCTCGCTTTCCCTGGGAATCAAACCCATGACCTTGATGTTGCAAGTTCTCTACTGTTAGAGACACATAAAAGAAAATATTTCAATGAAAAATAAGCACACTTCTTTCCCAGATATATTCCATTACACATCCTTTAAAATTATGCATTACAAATAATTGTAATACAGTATTTGTTTTTTTTTACTATAACTCATTTTAAAAATTTGTAAAACCTCCAATCAAGCTTCAGTAATGTTAATTTGTTTGTCATAAGCACATACACATACTATTGTTCAAAGGTTATGGGTCAGTAAAAAAATTGTTTTTACAAGAAATTACTACTTTTTATATCCAGCAAGGACATTAAATTGATCATAAGTGACTGTAAAGACAATTATAATGCTACAAAAGATTTCAGCTAATAAATTCAGCTTTAATGACAGGAATAAATGACACTTTACTATATATTCACACAGAAAACAGCTGTTTTACACTGATATAATATTACACTGTTTTACTGTATTTATCATCAAATAAATTCAGCTTTAATCACAGGAATAAATGACACTTTACTATATATTCACACAGAAAACAGCTGTTTTACACTGATATAATATTACACTGTTTTACTGTATTTATCATCTAATAAATTCAGCTTTAATCACAGGAATAAATGACACTTTACTATATATTCACACAGAAAACAGCTGTTTTACACTGATATAATATTACACTGTTTTACTGTATTTATCATCTAATAAATTCAGCTTTAATCACAGGAATAAATGACACTTTACTATATATTCACATAGAAAACAGCTGTTTTACACTGATATAATATTACACTGTTTTACTGTATTTATCATCTAATAAATTCAGCTTTAATCACAGGAATAAATGACACTTTACTATATATTCACATAGAAAACAGCTGTTTTACACTGATATAATATTACACTGTTTTACTGTATTTATCATCTAATAAATTCAGCTTTAATCACAGGAATAAATGACACTTTACTATATATTCACATAGAAAACAGCTGTTTTACACTGATAGAATATTACACTGTTTTACTGTATTTATCATCTAATAAATTCCGCTTTAATCACAGGAATAAATTAGTTTTACCTTGTACCTTTATATTTTACCTGAACAGCTTGTTTTGATTGTCTTCACAACGAATGGCCCATGCAATCTAATGCAATGACATTCATACATTTTTAAGTGTGTCTTAAGTGTCCAAATATTTCTGGGCGGTTGTGAGAGACAGAGAGGTTTGCTCTCGGGCTGGTGAATTATTAAGGATTACTAATATGTCCTAAAATGTCTCTTTGCTCCATCCATTAACAACCTGTCACATCTATCCCAGCCCTCACCTGCCCAGTGTCTCACACACTCACACACAGGGTCAGAAAGGTCATGCTGGTGTCCACATGCATGTCTAAATGTGTGTGTTTTGAGTATGGAGGTTCAGATTCTTCTAGAGTTCCTGAGTTTATCTCTGCTTTTCTTTCTGGTCTTTCAGCTGTATCTCTCTTACCCTCTCTCTCTATTTCTCTCGCTTGGCTTCGCGCCTGCCGGTCTATCTCCACCGCCGAGCTGGTCGTTGCCGCGAGCGACGAGAAGCTGTCGTTTCTTGTTAACATCTTTGCGGTGACCATGTTCCTTGATTAGAGCTAGTGTGTGTGTGTGTGTGTGTGTGTATGGAGGAGAAGGGGGTATTAGTGGTGGTGCTCGTCTTCCCCCACCCGAAACTCACCCGCACCCCCCCAAACACAACCCCCAGAGCTAGTCTTAAAGATCAGTGATTTGGTCAATTGGCCTGGCACATCCTATAGCACTCAAACCCTGTGACACGGCAACAGACCAGTCACACACACAGACGGTCACGGGCCGCCCGCGCCAGCTTGTGTGGAGGTGCTGCTCTCTGAGTACACATATATATGAGCGTATGACACACACAACAATGATGGATGTTCAGAATGATAGAAAGAGAGACATTGGATGGATGGATGGATGGATGGATGGATGGATGGATGGATGGATAGCTGGATAGACAGACAGACAGATAGACAGATAGATAGATAGACAGATAGACAGATAGATAGATAGATAGATAGATAGATAGATAGATAGATAGATAGATAGATAGATAGATAGATAGATAGATAGATAGATAGATAGATAGACAGACGGATAGAAGTTCAGAATGATAGACAGAGAGACGATGGATGGATGGATGGATGGATGGATGGATGGATGGATGGATAGACAGACAGACAGAGAGACGATGGATGGATGGATGGACAGACAGACAGACAGACAGATAGATAGATAGATAGACAGACAGACAGATAGATAGAAGTTCAGAATGATAGACAGAGAGACGATGGATGGATGGATAGACGGACAGACAGACAGACAGACAGAAAGATAAATAGACAGACAGACAGACAGATAGATAGAAGTTCAGAATGATAGACAGAGAGACGATGGTTGGATGGATGGATAGACAGACGGATAGATAGACAGACAGACAGAGTTCAGAATGATAGACAGAGAGACGATGGATGGATGGATAGACAGACAGACGGATAGATAGACAGACAGACAGAGTTCAGAATGATAGACAGAGAGACGATGGATGGATGTATGGATGGATAGATGTATGGATGGATAGATGTGAGAGAATAGAGCGCTGAGACTAGATTCCTGGGACATAATGCGGCTGGATTCAAACCTGGGCCTCCTGCACAAGCACCACAGCTCAACATGACAAGCAGAAGAGTGCAAACCACTGTACGAATGCATCATCTCAAACCATCAGTAACTTGACTGAGCTTTCCTGAAAGATGCATGGAGGAAAACATCCGGACGGGCAAAAGACAAACAGAAAAAGAGCAAAGGGACGAGATAAAGAAAACCACAGACGGAAGAGGAAAAGAGTAACAGACAGAGAGAGACAGAGTGAGTAATACTGCAGCATGGCTTCCCTCTAGCTATAGCTTCTTGACTTGTTTATGTATGGCGGAGAGAGGGGTGAACATATGGTGTACTAAAGCGTGGACTTGTCTTCCCCACACCCACAGGGGCTCTGTCTCACTGCATCACTCACGCATCAACACACAGGACAGGGCGACGCTCCCTGATTATCTCTGCTGCTTTATGCTGTTATCCTTTATCCAAGCCTTATTTTCTGCAGAAACTCCTGTACATCACACACTATCCTCTAGATAACTGTGCCTCTCTCCACCCGTCCTGCTCAGAGCGAGACGCCATTTCCCAGCAGCCACCAGTTAGAGACCTGCTCGTGCAAAAATAATGACTACGGTCTTGATTTGCAGTAAAATATCATTTTTAATATCTCAAAACAACATAACTTGACTTGCACTTTAGGAGAAAATCATTTTAAGGCAACTGCTCGATTCTTCAATGTATGCTGATTCTTTTAAATGTTTGGGCAGAAAAATTGTGCAATCTTTTAAAATACCTTATTTAGGACACATTTTTACATGCACTATCATAAAAAAAAATCTGCAGAGAAAGCAAACCCAGATGCATTTCAATAAACTCAGTGAACACAGGAAGTCAGAATAAATATATTGATAAAAAATTCATTAATAAATTAATTAATATTAATATAATATTCACCTAGCGACATTTAGCGACTTTTTGGCCAGGCTTTAGCTACTTTCCTTTGAAAGTAGTTGGCAACACTGCTTCTAGATGCTATCTTGGAAGAGGCGCAGGAGTTAGCATCATTGTCTAGGAATTCCCAGATTACACTGACATCGACAAAGACGATGATAGAAGCTGATATACACTGATTTGTTTTCAAGCAGACCGTTAAAGGCAAAAAGCAACAAAGCATTTTAGAGTTTGTAAAGAAACCATATTAACCGCGTGTGCAATACTATCAGAACTGTGTCCGAGCGAAATGACTGTGTTATGAGCGAATGTGTTTATGTGTGTGTGACTGTTTACGCTGTGAGCGATCATTGTGTTTGCAATGTTGGAGAATATAATTAAAGGTTTGTATGGAGAATGGAAGGTGTTTTTATTGTATACTGGTAAATCTCTGCTGTTAGTTGTTGCACATATGCCTTTTGTTGTTAGCAAACATATACAGTGCATGTACATTTTTATAGCATGCCGATCACTTCATCAAACAAATCGCCATATTGGCTGTTGGTTTTCTCGATAAACGATTATCTCGATGCTTTTCTGCAACCCCCGAGGCCGTCGACATAACCGGATTCCACTATATACACATTTATACTGTATATATACTGTATATATACTAATATATATATATATATATATATATATATACACACACATTCTTTTCCAATTAAATATATATTTTCTTCCTGTTTTAAATTAAATGTTATTTAAAGATTTTAATACATTTAAATTATATTAATATATAGAAAATAGAATATTTATATAATTTTTTATTATATACATATATATATATATATATATATAAAACATGAAAGTAATAATATAAATATATTTACATTCTAAAATAATAAAATGGTATGTATATTATTTGTTCAATATATATTTTATAAAATATCAAGACAGCATGAAAGAGCAAAATTTGTTTTCCAAGAATATATGGTAGCCTTTAATAGTTAATAATAAATAATAATGAATAAATATGTTTTACTATATTAACAGATTGTTAAATAATAATATTTAATTCCAAAAAGGCAAATATCAAAGCAAATAATAAAATATAATCTTAAAAGAGGTACACTTACTTTATTACAGCACACACTAATAAAATAATTTCAGAAAATATAGTTTAATAATTGCTTTAGATATAATTAGTCAAATTGATTTTTGCTTATTTTAAAAAGAAACTCATTTATAATTGAAAACAAAAACGATTTTCCAAAAGAGATATATTCTCTGAAAATTAATAGTAGTGTTTCTAGAACATGCATCAAGCAAAGATGTATTGCTAACACACAGATCGAGGAGAATTCGACAGGAACACACACACACACTCCCACACATACACTCACACACACTCACTCAAACATGACGTCCCTGAAGGTCGAAGCATTTACAAATACACGCACACACAGTTACTCCCTACAGGTCAGTGAATTCACACACAGCCGAACCCTGCAGGTTGTTTGCTGTGAGCACACACACACACGCACAGCAGCGACACACACTCTCGCCCTGCAGGGTGGGCTGATTGACAGCTCTCCTGATGGCGGGTGGCAGCAGCTGATGTTTCCCCTCATTTCGTCTTCCTGTTGCCTGGGTCAGGTGACACCCACAGGTGCAATGGTGAGCAACCCTAGAGCCCTGCCGCTCCACTCACATATGTGTGTGTGTTTGTGTTGATGTTTGTATGCATGTGTTTGTCTCGGAGGAAGTAGGGGGGTCAGTTATTCATAGATCAGAATCACAGAGGCAGAAAGCAGATGTTACCCATCACTGTCAGACAAACGCATACACTGACATTAACGCCACACCAGCTACAGATCTAGTGTCTCCACTGCTCCTGGCCACACTTACACTGACACAAATGCCACTCGTAGTTGTCGAGCGAACAAACAGCTATTACTCATACTTGCATGTTATTCATATACATATACAGGAAACTATGTGAGGGAATCGCGGGTCCACATACACAATAAACCCACAACAGATACACTGATGGTCTTGAAAGAAATGCATGTCTTTGTTCAGTGGAGCTGGTGGTCCAAACACCATTTACTTTCACTGTATGGATCGAGAATGTTTGGTGATTGGCTGTAAATTTAAATCTAGAATGCAGATTTACAAAAATCAGGATGTTTGAGAAACTGTGCTGTAGGAGTGTGTGTCTATGATGATACCATCATTTTGTGATATGCAAGCTGGCTGAGCATGACACTCACTCTGCAAAAACTGAAACAAAAGTGGCGTTTTCCTGAATTATCTTTACTGAAAATGTGAATTTGATTTAATGTAATAGTTCAATACACAAGATGCTAATTTTTTTTGCTTTGCATTTTTTAAATCAGTGAAAGTACTTCAAATCAAACTGTTGCGCGTCTCCAAGAAATGCACAATGATGTTTCGTCACTGGATTAAAAAAAATGTTTTTTTTTAATCGGCTGAGTCAGTGATTCAATGATCCATTCGCTCAAAAAAAAAATCCTGAGTTGTTTCAACCCATGTTTGGGTCTAATATGGACAAACCCAACTATTTTGTTTTAAAAAACCATTTGTTATTTAAAAAAATTGTGTTGAAACAACTTTTTTTGAGCGAATGGATCATTGAATTGGTTAAAATGAATCAGTTGACTCAATGACTCACTTTCCGCCATCTTTAGATTCATATTTAAACCATTTCTATTTTTAAAAAATCATCTTATAATTCAATATGAATAAAAAAAAAAAAAACAGCATTAAACTCATACCGTTATTTATGCAATGTAAATGCCTTCATGCCACTTCAGAGCAGCAATAAACACTGTGTAAATACACCTGAATGCCATTTTATATGCACCTTAGCACAAAAACACAACAAACCTTATAGGGGAAAATCCTGAGATATCATTTTTTGTCAATATTGCACACAACCAGAGCACTGCCTACCACTTTAAAGCATCGTACTCGCTCTCCTTGCACAAACTGATAACCAAACTAAATTTAAGGGATGTAATTGTGGCTAATATAACCTCCCTTAAAGGCCACTACAGGAAGAGGAGGCTAGCAGAATGCTCACTCCAAACAGAAAAGAAAACAATGGAGTCCCTTGATGAAGGGCTTTTACTGTTAGAGAAGTGTGCTTACAATAGCCAATGAGGGACATCAGTTTTGCTGTTTATGATCTCTCCTTTCTGGACAGTGAGTCCTCATGCAGTCCTTTGGATGGACAGAGATGACACACTCCAGAGATGAAGTGCCCATCACCTCGTGAACAGATTCTAGTGTTTACTTTTGTCTGTATAGAAGGAAAAAACACTCACGTGCAATTACAAAATTCTGGTTGGAACCGTCCCTACAATTCAATTACACTTACAAAGCTGTAAAAATGCAGTGCGAATGTCACATTTTCAATATCAACAAAAGCAAATGAATAAAAATCTAATCAGTTAAAGAAAGGCGTCATTATTTTATTGCGGATTAAAAAAAGGCATGGGTGGATGAAAGGAAAGAAGGAAGGAAACAGAGAGTGAGATGCAGAGAAACGAGACGGAGAGAGAAAAAGAAAGAAGGGTTAGTTGAATAATTGATATTTGCTGAGAGCGATATGAGTTTTCTTAATGTGCCTCACAGCATTAGCTAAGAGTGCCGCTGTTAGCGTCCAACACCACAGGGCCAAAAACAGACAGAGTCTTAAAACACTCCAGCCGCATGCTTAGTCACGCACACACACACACACACACATACACACACACACACACACACACACTCACAAAAGAACCATCTCTAAAATGTAAACTCAAACTTATGCCTTGTACTTGTGTTTTAAATATGTGATCTAATATGTATGAACATTCACACACTTCATGAACATTTTAAAGGCAAATGGTGAAAAAGTGAGGGGAAAAACACTCAACATGCAATTAACACAGAAATGTAATGTAATAAATTCAGCTTTAATCACAGGAATAAATGACACTTTACTATATATTCACATAGAAAACAGCTCTTTTACACTGATATAATATTACACTGTTTTACTGTATTTATCATCTAATAAATTCAGCTTTAATCACAGGAATAAATGACACTTTACTATATATTCACATAGAAAACAGCTGTTTTACACTGATATAATATTACACTGTTTTACTGTATTTATCATCTAATAAATTCAGCTTTAATCACAAGAATAAATGACACTTTACTATATATTCACATAGAAAACAGCTGTTTTACACTGATATAATATTACACTGTTTTACTGTATTTATCATCTAATAAATTCAGCTTTAATCACAGGAATAAATGACACTTTACTATATATTCACATAGAAAACAGCTGTTTTACATTGATATAATATTACACTGTTTTACTGTATTTATCATCTAATAAATTCAGCTTTAATCACAGGAATAAATTACTTGAAGAGACTTCTTTCAAAATCATAAATGAACCGCAAACTTTTGCAGCCCTGTATTATACTGATATTTTTTATTAAATCTAGAAATAATAATTGTTTTAATAATCAGTGTGTTCTAACAAAGTGGCAGAGTATTTTATCTTATTAAAATATAATATTATGTACAATTTATTTGTATTAGTTACTAATGTAGCTTTAATGCATAGACCAACATAAATGCAGATACCAACACACTTTTACACACAATGATTATGATTTTCTTTCAATATAAAGCATTCAGAGTTTAAGGCCGTCATTGTGTGTGTGTGTGTGTGTGTGTGTGTGTGTGTGTGTGTGTGTGTGTGTGTGTGTGTGTGTGTGTGTGTGTGTGTGTGTGTGTGTGTGTGTGTGTGTGTGTGTGTGTGTGTGTGTGTGTGTGTGTGTGTGTGTGTGTGTGTGTGTGTGTGTGTGTGTGTGTGTGTGTGTGTGTGTGTGTGTGTGTGTGTGTGTGTGTAATCTTCTTTGATAAATGTGTTGATATTAAAGTAATGATGTACCCTCTGAAAATGCATAACTGCACAGCTGGATCGCTGTATTGACCCAGCAGCGTGTGCCTCTCTCTCTGTGTGTGTGTGTGTGTGTGTGTGTGTGTGTGTGTTGGCCTAAGGTTGCTCTCTCTGACTCATAATGAAGTCGAGCTGTCATGCTCACAGATGCCTGAACATACGGACACACAATCTCTACTTCATCTTCAGGTTCACACACACACAAATACAGTTCATTATCTTTAGGAACACACACACTCATGAATCAGTGAGCGGTTTAAAATAATGTGGAAAGAAGTGCCCGAGGAAATCTTTTAGTGCTCTGAGGATGCTCTTTCATTGCTCAGAAGACTCTGTGCGTTTCGTTTAAGTACTACATTTCAGATGTATCATTAAGAGAAATAAAAAAAGCTCAAATGAGACTTACATTAAGAGCACAAAAGCTATTAAATGATTGAGGGTGGCAGCTCAGATTATGCAATTTTCTGAATGAGAAACGTTTGAGCTCATATTGCGAACTTATTTTGACAAATCTGAGGACAGTTTGAGACATTTCTTCTGGT
The DNA here is from genome assembly GCA_037043235.1 of Rhodeus uyekii. Taxonomy (NCBI): domain Eukaryota; kingdom Metazoa; phylum Chordata; class Actinopteri; order Cypriniformes; family Acheilognathidae; genus Rhodeus; species Rhodeus uyekii. The sequence continues at coordinate 341,369 of JAWRVZ010000300.1, read as the reverse complement.
TCTGTATAGTTAGGTTTTTTCTCATGAACTGGTTCTCTGAAGTCATGCAGTGTGAAAAATGTCTTCCTTACTCAATTGTGTTTCAAAGTACAAATAGGTTGTTTAAACAGGTTTTAAATGCATCCAAGGCAAAAAACTTAAATTTTCTCAAACTAAACAGTGCAGCATCAGCTCTTTTCTAACCGTGTCTGATTCAGTGTCTTTAAACTCCTCCCCTCTGAAAGCCTGCTCTGCTCTGATTGGTCAGATGGCCCAGTCTGTTGTGATTGGTGCTTATCCTCTATTAGCATATCTGAATTTCAGCTCCAGATCTTCCTCAGCACTTGATACAGTAACAACGGCATCGGTTTTACCGCATTAATTCCAGCACGACTCCTCGTCCTTTAGACGTGTGACAAAGCGACAACTACAGTGTTTGATGGGCAAAAGAGATGTTGTTCACCGACAGCCAATGAAAATCCTAGGTGGTCACTATGCAAATTTGCGACCAACTGACGAAGGTTCGAGCAGGAAGTGAGACTGGAATTACTGAATCAGAATCGGTTCTTTCATTCAGGAGATATGAAACAAATCTTTGAAGACCTTACAATCACAAAGAGTTATATTACACACTGCATAAGCTAATATCCGAAAAAGAATAATAGTGGAAAATGACTTAAGATATTAAATCCTGTTTAAAATTTGAGTTTATGATTACAGCAATAAACAATGCATGTAAACAATGCAGCTAAATTCAAAGCGAAAGCTTTCCCCACTGACTGTTTTAGGCATAAACTCACCAAATTTCACAAAGCAAGACCTAACATAAGTAATGTTTCTTCTCAATTAAATGTATCTTGATTTAAGAGTCTCTAGATATTTATAATGGGAAAGTATGGCGAGACGAGATGAATGAAAACTATGAGATGGAGGAAAAATAATTTGTCCATGCTTTACATTCTCTCACAAACGTTTAGCATTAACCCGAGAAACATCACAGTCCTTCGCAAGAACATTTGAGCTCTTTGTGAAGGAACACAAAAGTTCACAAAACATAAATGCATAGACAGACAACTAATTTCACCTCCAACTCATTTATTTTTTATTCACCCATCCCTTTAGTGGCTTCGTAGAAAACAAAACAAACACCAAATAACACAAAAGAGTGAAATTAATGTGACTTAAATTTGAGTCAGTTCATCAATCAAATGTATTACTGTCAGGGTTCTGCCGCATTCGGTCTAGTCATTTCTTGGTTTTGTGGTAGAGCTCTGGCACTACCGTAATGTCTCGTATTTGATGTGTGTGCACACAGCTTCGAGGATTCGAGCCGTGCACACAGTTGTCGTGTAGTGTCTTATGTGCGGTTATGATGTCCGATCCCGAGGCTGTTCTTGTCTAGTTTCGGTTTGTGTCGGGATTCGGACATTCATGACCCGTGTGTTTGTCCTCGTCATGAGTGCGCGAGCCGAGTGTTTCCTCGTTCTCGTGTGCTCTGTTTTGTGAGTGAGCGCGGGTCAAGCTCTGCTGGAGCCAGTTTCTCTCGGGTCCGTGTGCAGTGTTGTGAGCACGCGGTTTGTGTTTTCATCAGCCGCGTGCTTTCATGTTGCGTCTTTGTTTAATGTGAACACGCGGCGACGCGCGTTCGCATTGGCTGCATGTTCATGTCTCGTCTATGTGTAACCCTCCAACCTTTTTCCTGCTTAACTTTGATTTGTCCCAGCTGTGTTCTCATGTAACAGAGGGCACTCACAGGCAGGGATCCAATCGCTTTGTCTTTATTAAGAGTGGTCGTACAGGTACAAGGTCAGGGCAAACAGAGAGCAAACATAGTCAATAATCCAGGCAGGGGTCACAAAGGCAGGCAGACAGTATCAGGCAGAATATTCCAGGCGAGTAGTCAAGACAGGCAGCAGACAATCTTAAGCGTTATTCCAGGTACAGGTCGGGGCAGGCAGAGAAGGATCAGAAACGGGCAAACAGGCAAAACTGGGAACGGGCAGACACAGACAGGAATGATAAACGCTTAGAAATGACAACCAGGGCTAATCAAGACTTCGCGGTGAGTGTATGAATGAAGCAGTCTTTTATAGTCCAGGTAATGATTAACAGGTGGTGTGACAAACAGTGATGGCGTCCAGCTGGTGTGTAATCAGTCCAGTGTGAGGGTTGCTGGGTAATGTAGTGTGTAGTGAAGTGTCAGTATAAGTGTGAGCTCCCTCTGGTGGCCATGGAGGGGAGCGCAGAGCTCATATTCATAACATCTCATCAATCACCCTTCCTCCTGTTTGTATTTAATCTCCTCATGTTTGCTGTCGTGTCGCGTCGTTGTCGTTATTCTACGTCGTTCCAGTTTCATGTCCAGCCTTGCCTTGTCTTCCCTAGTCTAGTTCCTAGTTTTCCCCCCTGGGTCTGTTTATGTTTGATGTTTTGTTTTATTTTGTTAATAAAGTTCATCCTTTTTGCAAATTGAGTCCTCGCTCTCCTAAAACCTTTGTAATGTATTTGTAATATATATATGACTTTGTAAGACATTAATTATAGTGCATGGGTCTTATAATGCTGTTTATGTCATTTATTAAATTATACAACAAACTGCTGTTGCTTGTAATGATATGACGGTGAGTTAACAACAGAAATGTTATTTTTGAATGAATTATTCCTATAACAGAGGCAGGGTTTCTGGCTCTCACCTATAAGTCGTTCTCATCTCCCCCATGCACCCCCCTCTCTCTGTTTCTACAGATGGTTAGGCCCTACGGATCACGCTGTCACAGTTCATCTCCTCTCGTGTGTCTGACAGCATGCCTGATCCTCCAGGAAGGGCTCAACCCCTCACTACAAACACACTGACATTTCTCAAAGGACCTGTGCTCATAAACACTCACAAACCATCTCTCTCGCTCTCTGTCTGATATGCAGAGGGGAAAGCGTGACACATATCGGTCACTGGGATCCTTCGGTGATGTGATAACATTAGATTCAACCATGTATTTAATGTACAGCAAACATGGAGGACTTCTATTGTGCACAATGCAAATATCGCACATCCGTTTTCATTATTAAAATGAGTATTTTACGTCTTTTTTGTTACAAGGATCCAATGACACTTTCTTTTAAAGTGTCCTTGTTATACATCTTTCACGCCATTACTATAAATCATGCTTTATTACACACAATTAATCCTAAACTCTATGTATTATTAATGTTAATAAGTATATAATTACACTGTACAAAAAAAGACATTAAAATACCTTCAAAACATCAATTCTGAATGATGATATTATTATCTTCAATTGCATAATTGATACATTTTTAACCTTATTTTCTTTTTACAAATTAACTATTGTTTTCTGTTTATTATATAAAGTGCTATATCAATAAATGTGACTTGACAGCATCATTTTTTGACAAAACACATTTTGTCAATGGAATAAAAAGAAGATGCACTTCTCAAGTCTTAATATATTATGCAGTTTTGCATCTAAAAAAGCAACGGATTATTTTGATTATTTGATCATTGGTAAGACAGTGTGTCTTTGTTATATGTACTTATTACTATAGTACTAACAGTAAATTATGCATAATCACATGCAACTAGCTTAATTAACTCATAACTTCAATAATTATAATGTAACAAGGATAACTTAGAATAGTCAAAAAAGGCAAAAATTTAGAATTAAATAAAAAATTAAGAACCTTTCAATTCCATACTCACTTTTTAAAATACTAATACATTTGAGCTTTAAAAAACAAACTAATCAATTTGACACTTTGTGATTTTTTACACTACATTTTTAATGTAAAAAAAGCACTTGATAAAACTTTCATTTACATCAAGTTTGCTACTCAAGATCAACCATCATATCTGTTTCCTCAGAGACAAACCATGTCATTTCTAACTATTGCAGTCGTGAGTGAATTTTGTGGCTAGTTTGCGTTAAAGATATTAAATTATGCAGGTTGTGGAGAGAAACCACTGCATTACGCTGGAGAACCACAGATGGACCGACCGCAAAAACACTGATGAGAACAACGCTGAAGCATCTCAAGGATATGGAGAAGTCTTTTAGATTATTCAGAAAGCTTATTTTTCAGATTTCTCCATCCAAACCGAATATATGTTATTAATGATTGATGGTGGCTGGCCTTTATTTACCGATCTGTCATGCACTGTTAGCAATGCACATTAAAACTTGATTCTGCAGCTTTATGCCCGTCTGCAGACACAAACTGGGTCAAACCGCAAATGCAGAGAGAGAGAGAGAGAGAGAGAGAGAGAGACGTAGAGAAAGTCCATAAAGTAAGCCACAAGGTTCTGTGAAGTTTCTGATGGTGACGTTACATTTCACTCCGGCCCAAATGAAGAAATAGTTGACCCAAAAATCAAACATTTACTCGACTCAAACCAGTATTGATTTTCTTTTTCCTGTGGCACAAAAAAGGACATATTTTAAACAATATTCTGGCTGCTCTCTGCCAATACATGACAGAATTTGTATTTGTTTAAGTGAAGTATCGCTTTAATATTGCTATTGCTTTGCATTGCTGTTAGCAAGTTGTTAATATCTCGTATATTGCTTATAATAAATCAGCAGTATTATTAACAGTATAATGATTTTGTCAAATATCTATTTTAAGTAATTAATTCAATGGAATTACATGTTAAATATACTTTTTATGTATTAAATATAGTTTGATTTTAATTGCTAATAAAAGCTTTTTTGTACAATACAATATTTATATTTATGTAATTTTTTTATTTAAATATGTTTTTATTTTTAAAGTTTTTTACACTGCTTTTGCCAATAAATATAAATTAATTCAGTTTTATATAAAAAAAATTAATTGTTACTTTTAATGAATTATTACTGCTTTTGGCAATATGATATTTAATTTAATGTCATTTTTATTTAAATATAGTTTTAATTTTAAAAGATTTTTACACTGCTTTTGCCAATATAGTATAATTTAATTTAGCTTTATATGAATTGTTTTTTGATTAAAAAAACTTTTTTGCAGTGCTTTTGGCAAAACAATATTTAGTGTAAATTTCTATTTAAATATGGTTTCATTTTCATTTCTATTAAAACCATTTTTGCACTGCTTTTGGCAATAGAAACGCCAGTTCTTGTTACGGCAATAAAAAAACTGAAGTCCATAAAGTGCTGCATTAAGGCTGCTAAAGTTTCCATCAGCGATTTAAATTGCACTGCGGCCCAATTAAGCAATCCGTCCCACCACAGCGAGGCTGAAGTGTCTTAATGGACTGAACCGGGCAGGTTTCCTAATTTGGACCCACTTGAGCTTGTGCCAATAGCAGAGGAGGCAGGAGGGGCCTGTGCCTGATTGTGCTGCCCCAAGGCATCCCTCCTAGAGAATATATATATCTGCCTCTCTCTCTTGTTCATCCATGTGTGTATGGGTGTGTGTGTGTGCGCGCATGCATCTCTCCCCTCATAAAACACCCGAACGCACATCACCGGCCGCCTCTGGAACGCAACATGACACAGACGCGCACTGCAGGTAAGTCAAACCTTCATCTGTGGATAAAAGTTATCATGAGGGAAGTTTCGAGCAGATTAAGAGAAGCTGTGTGTGATGTTATTATGTGAAAATATGTCATCTGTGTGTGATACTAAATGTGTAAAATAGAAAGCAGGGACAGTCGTCGCGTGTGTTATTCAGTATCTCTATATAAGGTTTTGAGAAAGAAGTCTGTTGCACAATCTAGAAGTGGTTTTGTGTCTTGGTTTTTAAATGCATAGTTCAAAACGGTCTTAAAACTGAATAATTGAGTAAATTCTGTGTGCAAAACTTGTGGTCTTGTGAACAATTGAACGTAATTGAATTACACTTGGAATACAAAGTCAGGTTCAACTATATTAAAAAAGTGAACTTGAAGGAAAAAGTTAGTTTTTTAACTTAAATGTTTGGTCGTTTGAATTATAAGTGCTTGATTTATATGGGGGCAAGTTGTCACATCTGTTTCAAATCACATCTTTGCAATGCATTGCTTTTTTTCTGCTGGTTCATTCATTTCATACTTGTCTTTCTGTTTAAATTTTGCTATAAAATCTAAATTGTTTAATAGCAGGGTCCATTGTGACAACTTACCCCATATAGTCGCAAAAGGTCAGTTTGTGTTCAATGAACTGCATCTTTTTCCATAGGCAATAACAGCTTTTTTTAGGCATGCATCCCTGTAATTAATAATGCCTGAACCATGCTTATATAAATACAATTATATAGGTTTGTAATATATAAAAATCCTTGGAAGTATTTGCTAAGCTAATAGAGCGACAGCTCTTTGAAAGCATGCTATTCGTAAAGACATATGAAGTAAAAATATTAAATAAAAAACAGATTATATGACTTTGTTAAAAAATACACAAAATTGAAAAAAATAATACAGTTTCTAAAATAACACCTTATGGATAGAGAAACATTTACACATTCAAATATGGCAGAATTATTTATTTTGTTTATTTTTCAGATCCTTCATAAAGAGTCAAATTGAGAAAACTTCAAGTGTCATGATCCAACTCATTCTGCTGAGCCACTGTGGAGGTACGAGCCACACACACACACACACACACACATAATTTCAAACTAATTCCCACAAAGAACATCCAAAACAATGCAATATTTCCCTTAAAACTTATTACATGCCAATACATCTCGAATAGACTTTTTGCTTTTCATTCAATCCATCCGTTTTGTTCCTTGTTGCCCTGTGTGTGTGTGTGTGTGTGTGTGTGTGTGTGTGTGTGTGTGTGTGTGTGTGTGTGTGTGTGTGTGTGTGTGTGTGTGTGTGTGTGTGTGTGTGTGTGTGTGTGTGTGTGTGTGTGTGTGTGTGTGTGTGTGTGTGTGTGTGTGTGTGTGTGTGTGTGTGTGTGTGTGTGTGTGTGTCTGTGTGTTCTCAGTTCTTGGATTCCACCACAGTAAGTCAATGCTTTTAGCAAGCGTCCCTATTTAAGCGAGACAATACATATTTAACACACAACGATCAGAGTGTGTGTCCATGCGAGCGTCCGACCGAACCCTGAGGGCCGTAAAACTGACACACACATTCACACCACAAAGAATGTCCCGCAGTGAGAACAACTCTAAAATCATTTTATTGATTAACGCTAACAGCAGCATTTGATGTCCGGTTGAAACGAGTTGAGCAGGGGGTCGTGCATAACTGCGATATGACCAGAACACACACACACACACACACACACACACAAACACACACACACACACACACACAATGTTCCTGTAAATGATCTATATCATGCGAATCTCCCATAGATACGCTGTTTAAATGCTGCCAGGATTCACAGGCAGAAAGTTGCAGAAGTGATTTCACTCTTTCTTTGAGTGCTGTAATAGATGAAAGTTTGGTGAAATTCCTCGCCACTCGTCTTCTTTAAACCTAAATCACTCCGGGCTCTCGTTGTCTCAACACCCCGAGATACGAGCAACAAAACTCATGCCTCACAGCGGGACATTTCATCCTCCTCTTCATTTCTTGCCTGTAATCCGCTTCATTTTCTTCTCTTTTCACTCTCACTTTCCACCCAAAGGAAAACGCCAGGAGCAAAAAATAAATAATCGAGAATAAAAAATTATTTGATCATAACAGAGAGGCGTTTGAGTGATATCGCTTCTCTTTAATTACACCGTTACTTAATTGCTTTCACCATCTCCTATTCTTAATTCTTTTATTAATAGCAGAAATGATTAGTTAAATTACATCACAGTGAAGTTGGTTCTTTCTGAAAGACTGTAATGTAACAATTAAGAGTTGCTAATTAAATAGTTTTGAATTGTACAACAGTTTTGTTTGAACTAAATAACAATACAATTCAATTGCAAAAGATTTCTAGTATTTTATATAATCATAGCTCTTATTATAGTGTTAATAAACTTCTGATTGTTATTTGTGAATGAAAATATTTTGAAGCATTTAAATGTATAAAGAAAAATGCCTTTTTAATATCTCTGAAAAGATGTATTTTATGTATATTTATTTAGATATTAATATTTTAATATCATGAAAAGTGTCAAAAATGGGGGGAAATGTAGTCAAAATAAGTAGAACGGAATATAATAAAAATGCAAATAGAATTAATTAGATAAAATGATTTACTATAGTTAGTTTTATATAACAAATGATTATATATTAGAAAATATCCTAATATATATAAATAGAAAATCTATATAAATCTATAATATATATCATAATATATATATATATATATATATATATATATATATGTAAAATATCTCTGAAAATATGCATTTAGATTTAGATATTAATATTTTAATATCATGAAAATTGTCAAAAATGGAAAAATAATGTATTTAAAACAAGAATATAATAAAATGCAAATAGAATTAATTAGATTTAAAATTAGTTTATATAATAAATTATCATATATTTGAAAGCCAATGATCAGATTATGTTTAAGGCATTAATGCATTTTATTTTAAGTTAAATCTTATTAGACATGATAATCGATTATATAGAATTTATGGGGGAAAAGAATGGCATTTACTCTCATTAGATCCATTGAAAATGCAGGGTTAAAGTGATGCCTTTAGAACGTCTTTGATTGTGGAAGACAAAGAAAGTGTGAAACACAAACGCAAGTGAACTGGGCAGGAATGACGAGAACACACACACATGCAGTGTAACGCACGAGAGAGACAGATGATCGTGCTGGACAGACTGATAGAGTGGGCAAAAGAGCAGTCAATCTGCCTTGACCCACATTCTTCCGCTAACGATGCCTGGCGGGCGTGATGCCAGTCTCTCATTAACACACATACACACGGGGAGCCTCGTGTCCCTCTGCCCTTTGTCAGGATGTGCCTATAGCTGACCTTCAGGGTCCTGCTGTAAATACTACAGTGAACATGAGAACCGCGCACAGGTGCAGCGCCCTGCAGAAACACACACACACACACACACCTCGCTGGTGCAACCCTGGACGTAATGAAAGGTGGCAGATAGAGGACTTTCGGCAGTTCTGTGAAACCCAAAACGTCTCTCATCATCTCTTCTCTTTGTTAAAGTCTAAAACCGACTCTGTTTACTTTCTTAGGACACGTTATTATAAACGACTCATCAGTACACAATCTTTCATCAAAACGTAAAAACTTCAGAAATGACTTTTCTGAAGTCATCAAGCCTTCTTATTTTACAACCACCTGTCACACAGAGACGCTTTTCACTATCCAATCAATTCCTAATTAATAAAAATCAAGCCGTTTAGTAAAAATCAAGTATCACATTACAAAAGCAAATTGGGTCGACAATCTTTTAAATCTGATCATTCAAATAAGTATTTAAATTATTAAATATAATCATTTAAAATAATATTAAAATATGTTTTACATATAATAATATTCTGAATAAAAAAAATATTTTAAAGTAATAATACTATTGTTTAATATTGATCTGAATTATTAAATATAATCATTTAAAATAATATTAAATTATTAAAATATTGTTTAAATATAATAATATTCTGAATAATAAAAAAATAATAATTAAAAAAATTATTAAAGCAATAATACACAAACATTCCCTCACTCACACACACACTCCCTCACTCACACACACACACACACACACACACACACACTCCCTCACTTATGCACGCACTCCCACACAGACCCCTCCACACACACACACTCTCTCCCTCACACACACACACACACACACACACACACACTCCCTCACTTATGCACGCACTCCCACACAGACCCCCCCACACACACACACTCTCTCCCTCACACACACACACACACACACACACTCCCTCACTCACACACTCACACACAGACCCCCCCCCCCACACACACACACTCTCTCCCTCACTCACACACACACACAAACACACACACTCCCTCACTCACACACAGACCCCCCCCCCCCACACACACACACACACACATACACACACACTCTCCCTCACACACACACACACACACTCTCTCACTCACACACACTCCCACACAGACCCCCCCTCACACACACACTCTCTCCCTCACAAACACACACACTCCCTCACTCACACACTCCCACACAGACCCCCCCTCACACACACACTCTCTCCCTCACAAACACACACACTCCCTCACTCACACACTCCCACACAGACCCCCCCCCCCCCACACACACACACACACTCCCTCATACACACTCTCTCACTCACACACACTACCACACAGACACCCCCTCACACACACACTCTCTCCCTCACAAACACACACACTCCCTCACTCACACACTCCCACACAGACCCCCCCCCACACACACACACACACACACTCCCTCACACACACTCTCTCACTCACACACACTCCCACACAGACCCCCCCTCACACACACACTCTCTCCCTCACAAACACACACACTCCCTCACTCACACACTCCCACACAGACCCCCCCCCACACACACACACACACACTCCCTCACTCACACACACTCCCACACACTCCATGATTTCCTCTATTAAAATGCATCTGAATTATTAAATATAATCATTTAAAATTCTAAATTATTGTTATATATAATAATAATAATATTATTTTAATAATATTCTAGATTTAATATAGATAAATATTAAATACAACAATTTCAAATATTTCAGGAGTAATGAATTAAGTAATAATATTTTACGTTTAATCATATATTTTCTTGATTTTTTTCAACAGCTGAAATCTGATGGCTGCGTTCCTGCGTCCCAATCCTGAGCAAACACAAGTTTACTGTTCACACACAATTCATCCTACAAACACACACTCGATGTAAACCGGTCCTCAAACGCACACAAACACACAAGCTCCTCAGAAACGTAACTTTCAGAGAAACCTGCTTTCACATCCGGGACTGATTCTGATCGCACCATGTCGAAGGACGACTGTAAGGTGGGCTGTAAACACAAGGAACGCAAGCCCAAAAAGCCGCACTACATCCCGCGCCCGTGGGGCAAACCCTACAACTACAAATGCTTCCAGTGCCCGTTCACATGCATGGAGAAATCCCACCTGTACAACCACATGAAGTACAGCCTGTGCAAAAACTCCCTGTCGTTGCTCATCGAGTCCGACTGGCCGTATAAAAAAGATCAACTCCGGCTCCAGCAGGGAGGCGTTCGCTCCCGCAGCCCCGCCAAGGGTCACTCCGAGCAGGCCCCGATGTCAGACGAGCCCTCGCATTCGGCGGCGACTCTGGAAGTGGAGGAGGCTGAGAAAAGAGAAGCGGAGAAAGATGACGAGGTAATGGAGACAAACAGCTCGGCGGTTACGAGTCCTGAACCCGCGGAAACATGTTCCAGAAGCAAACGATCAAAGCAAGAAGCCGAGCTTGTGATGGCGGATGTGTTCTCGCTCGAGGAGCAGCTTTTGCGAGCACGTTCAGTTGAGGTGGAGTCAAAACTGCGGCATTACAGGCTGTCTAAAACGTGTCTTTCCGGATCGGCAGCGTTGCTTTCGGAGCAATGGCGCATCCTCAGCAATCAGACTTCGACTGCAAAACCCAAATCAGATCCGGTGCCCTCTTCTTTGCCCTGTTACCCTCCACCGGCGTCATCGGGTCAGCTTGAATGCCCTGACACAACAGCTTTCAATCTGTCTTTGCTTGGCGTCGGATACCCACTGGCTCCTGGACTCCTTTCATACCTAAACCCGAGCACAGCGTCCACAACCGCACCACTGCCCTTCTTGGCATCGTCCGCGCAGCTCGCCCACGCACAAAGACACTCCGAGCGCCCTCTTCTTCCTCCACACCTGTATTACCCTTTCCTCTGCGAGCACACCTTCGGTGCAACGCCCTCCTCGACGTCCTCCGATTCAGGCAAACTCCTCAAACCGCCCGTAAGCCTTCCTCCATCTTCGTACCCTCCCAAACTAAACCTGTGGAAGGTCCCGGCCCTGCGGCCCAGCCAGACCTCGCCTGCGGCCTGGGTGTCTCCCACGTGCTCCTCCCCGGAGCCGAGCAGCATCGTAAAGGAGATACGATCGAGGGAGGGAAAGACAGGCTGGCAGCAGGACGCCTCCTTCATCAGAGAGCAAAGTCTGAAGAGGACAGCGGCATCCCTGGACTCCCATGCTGCTCCAGCGGAGAAGAAACCAGCACTTGAGTTTGCCCTCGACTCGCTGAAAAACACTCATAAATCTACACTCATAATGTCCAGCAGACTGCCTTTACACAACAGGTAACACAAGAACGCTAAAAATGATAACACTGGAGGCCTATGAAGCTATGATATATTCTATTTTCAATTCTATAAACCCTATTTTATAATAAATAAACGTATACATGCAAAAACACATAGAATATACACACATTTACATAGTAATGCATGTTTAAATCCAGCAAGAATTTTATATATTATATATTATTTATATATAATATTATATAAAATAATTTAATATAAAATAAAATAATATTATTTATATATAATATTATTTAAATATATAAATATATATTTATATATTTTATATATATTTTTTTATATATATAAAATTCTTGCTGGATTTAAACATGCATTACTATGAATATGTGTGTAAATTGTGTGTGTTTCTGCCTGTATACGTTTATAATTATATATCATATAATAATATGTAATAATAATTATATATATATATATATATAATTATTATTATTATTAAGTAAAATTTGATAAAAGTCTGTTTATATAAGTACATTTATTATTATATGTATACATATATATATATATATATATATATAGACACGCATTTAAATATTATATCATAATATTTATAAATAAATGTACTTATAATAATAAATGTACTTATATACACACACATATATTTTATAAACACAAACATTTATGTTAGATGCAATTAATCGCGATTGATCGATTAGATACTGTGTGTGTGTGTGTATATATATATATATATATATATATATATATATGTGCACACACATAAATAAATATTACATAATATATTATAAACAGATGCATTACGTCTGGCATGTCTTGTTGAGTATTCTCTCTGTCTATGCATTACACAGTCATGACAGACTTGATGAATGGTATTTAGTTACAATTAAACTGTGTTTTCACAGCCCCCGCAGTGACGTCTCGTCCCCGCCGCATATGTCTGAACAGCTGGAGGCGAGACAGAGAGGAATGGAGAGAGACGTGGACCCGGCAGCTGCTCTCCTGCAGGATTTCTCCACATTACTGCAGCAGTACCAGAACACGGAGCAGCGCGCCGCATCGCTGCCCGAGCAGTGCCACCTGTGGGCTCACCTGGGAAAGATCCGTTCGGAGCTGTCGCATATTCAACAGGCGCTGGAACGCACGGCTCGCACTAACGAGGGGCCGCTCGACCTATCCCTCAAAAAAGACCCTGCGGGAATCACAAACGGAGATTTCAGCGGAAGAGGCGTTTTAGGAGAAACAAAAGATACGGGAGATGAGAACTTCTCAGAGACAGAGGACGAAGAAGAGGAGGAGGAGGAGGATGGAGATAAAGAGGCGGTGGAGAGAGGAAACGGTGTTAAAGAAAGGCAGAAGCGCTCTCTGGACGCGCTGATGAAGCTGAACCCGTCCCAGGTGCCTGTGGTGAAGACGGAGGTGCTGTCCGACGCCGGGCTGGCCATACGGGCCGGCACCGCTGAAGCTCTGTGGCACAGCAGGACCACAAAGTGTGAAGCCGACTCAAGTGTCCTTCTCTGCTCCAAAACACCCAACAGAACGCCGTCCATTCAACATCTGGACACGCTGTGCCCAACCAGCCCGTTAACAACCACCGACACGCTGGTGTAGCAAACATGAACAGAACGAACGGACATGAACTTACAGACACTTCATGTTTCTTATGATCTAATGAAGCCTTCACAATTCAAAAGTTTGGGGTCGGTGACATTTTTGACAGAAAAGCATGTATTCAAACGATCAAAAATTGCATTTATAATGTTACTGAATATTTATATCTGTTCTTTGGAACTTTCAATTCTTCAAAGATTCCGAAAAAAAAAATTATGAAAGTTCCATAAAAATATGAAACTGTTTTCAATACTGATAATAATAAATAATATTTCTTGAGCATATCAGAATGATTTGTGAAGGATCATGTGACACTGAAGACTGGAGTAATGATGCTGAAAATACAGCTTTGGAATAAATTACACTTATATATTCACATAGAAAACAGCTCTTTCAAATTGCAATCATATTTCACCATTTTTTACTGTGTTTTTGCTAATGAGACTCACAAAAATCGAACCTACTCCACACTTTTGAACAGTAGTGTATATAAGCACACTGTAAGATTAACACACCATATAAAACGCTATACCATATACAGAAAAGACTATAAAATAGTCTGATATGAAATATAAAGACAAAATCAAGCACCTTATGCCAAAAAAGAGCTGAAGGAGAAGGAAAAAATACATGCACTGACTTCATGAGTATTTAAATCTGTAATGAACACAACCGTATTTATTTAACGTATGGTATTTGTTTGCATTTGATTAATGGCATATTTAATTTAGCATTTACATTTTTTAAGACGTTACGTGTTTTAATACTTCTTGTCTTCTGTAAATAAGTCAACATTTTAAAAAAGATAATCCAAAGAGATGATTGTTTCACACAATAAAGCTGCAAATCTCACATTGTTGATTCATCAGTGTGCATTTAAGACGCTTAAAAATATGTACATAAAACATCCTGCAATAAAAACATCAAATGATATTAGAGCTTGTGTGATTTTTCTGCAATGCAAGACAATGGTGGAGAAAGGATTTCGATGAGGTGCGACAAACAGCGTGATTGCATGTGAGAGAGGGGAGTGTTTGGGTCAGGAGGGTAAAGCGGTTTGAGCTGATGCGGGGTGATTTGGTGCTTACAGGTGTACAGTATTGGTCGTGACGTGTTGTTCTGCATGGTAAAGGTGAACTCTGACCGTGAGCCGTACCTGAGCAGAAGCTCCTCCACGCTGAAAGGTCAAAGCAACGAGCCTCAGACAGAAGCGTCACACACCCGACCAACACACACCTGAAAGGTCACCCGACACAAACAAAACAGTGTCAACGTTCATTTATTTAGCACTTTATTACTCAGTTCTACGTTTTTAAGACGTTATGTGTTCCAATGCTTCATGTCTTCTGTAAATAATCAACATTTTAAACAAGATCATCCAAAGAGATGATTATTTCACACAATAAAACTGCAAATCTCACATTATTGATTCATCAGTGCATTAAAATGCTTAAAAATCTGTACATAAAACATCCTGCAGAAAGGATTAAGGTAAATTGAAAGGTAAACCATAGAAATATGAAACACTGATGCAATCATCCATGATTATTATTATGAATCTGGCATCAGGGATGATTTATTACTTCCCATAAATCAGCTAGATTTCATCTCTGTACAAGTATTAACTACGGGTAATGTAGAAATAGCTAAAATTGATTTGATGTTTGCCAAGATAAATGGTTAAAAACATTAACAATTTCTGATTTTAAACATTGAGTTGGAAGCATAACACAACGAGCATTAAACCGGCATGAAAACGTCTAATAAAAATAATAAACAGACAATTGTTCATTGTTCTCTTTGTGGTTTTAAATGGATAAAAACAAACCTAATTCGATTATTATTGCTAATTATGCTATTGCTATTATTGAATTGCTATTATTAAACTACAGAGAGCAATATATTCTGTAATAAAAAAGACATTTCATATGAATGAGTTATGCTGTGGCTTCTTCTTCACTCAATAATGTAGATAAATATAGCCATACATAAGATCATCAACTCATTTGCTGAACACTTCACGCTTTATCAACCTAATGTTTTCCCCTATGGTTTTTAGGGTGTTATTTAATAGTCCTGGATAACAATAATTAGTATTTGCAACTTTCCTGAGGGAAATAATCACATGTAATCAATCGTCACTTGCTCACCTGTGAAGATGTGAAGCTCAATGGCGCCCCCTAGCGAACAAGAAGCGCTCAAACTCAAATATCCTGACGTTTTAGATGCATTTTCTCATTGGAAACAGCTTTATTATACGTAACTATAACGATATGATCTATAAATATACATGCACGTCTCTGCGTGACTCTATGACTGTACATAAGTTTTCAATATCGCATATCAATGGGGTTTCATACAGTGACGTTAGAGCTGAAAACCATTAGCAGCACATCATTTCTGACACTGATCTTCCGTATTATTGGGTTATTTCAGCACAATAGGGGGCGCTGCAGACATTTCAATCAGTATAACCCAAGTTTCCGGTGGGAAAATCCCTTAAAATACACTTTTCACACCCTGACTAGTTTACTCAACTTACATTCATGCATTTGTCTGACGCTTTTATCCAAAGCGACTTGCATTGCATTCAAGAAACACATTGATATTCTAATCAGTTCTTGCTTTCCCTGGGAATCGAACCCATGACCTTGATGTTGCAAGCGCCACTCTCTACTGATTGACATATAGGAAAGTCTAATTTGTCTACGGACCACAAGGGAATGACCAAATAATATTTTTACCAAAATGTCATTTCCACCATATCTCAAATTATAAATTATTTATGTGTTAAGTATTTCCTTGAAAGCTGGTTCGGAAGGAATGCTAGTAGGCCTATCATTTTATTTTTCATCATATTTCTATATTCAAAATTTAATTTTTAAAACATTAATCTCAACATTATTTATACAGGTATAATTGTAACTTATGTGCCTCTTCACAACAAAGATGAACTTTACTTAAATACAATTTTAATGTTTGCAAATAAGAAATACATAAAAACAAAACATCTAGAATTTGTGCCATGCTTAGTATTCTTTCGAAATATACTTTTATTTATTTTTGAGCAGTCACCCTTTTTTCTCATCTTTTCTTTTCTTTTAGTTTTATTTGGGATATAATTTTCAATACATTAATTTGGCTAATTAATAGAATTTCTCTTGTTGACTATTGAGCCAGAACTTGTTTATTGTCTGAAAGATTGTTTGTGTTTTTGTATCTTCTATTCGTTAACACTGCAATAAAAAATAATGATGTTGAATACATTCTAAAAGGATAAAATACTAAATAAAAACACTTTGCCCTGCTAAGATTAATTACAAGTTATGATTTAAACAATAAATGTATCTAAATAGACCTACACCCAAATAAAAATATAACACATTTTGCATCAACTTGGTAGAGTATAATTACAGTTTGAAATAGTGAAATAGAGATATTGTTCTTCAAGCATAATACTTACTGTATAAGCACTGATGGTGCACTTGATTAAAGCTGTAAATTATTTAGTCACAAAATGTTGGTTATGATGGAAATTATGTCACAACTAAAGGACAATTTGTTGTAAGTCACTTAAGTAGCAAAGATTATAAAGATTATATGTTTATCAGATCATTTCAATCATCCAGGATGCCAGAAAGGGTTTTCAAAACATTTAATAGACTGCAAGTGTCTCGTCTCTCACTTTAACTGGTTCCTGATCTGAAAGACAGAGAGTAAAAGGCGGTTTATGGTAGAGAATTATAAAAACCATAACTTAAATCTCCAAGCCTTCAGTCCTTTCTGGATGACCTTCTCACATTTCACTTTACAAAGCCACTCAATAGATGGCATTTCCACAATCGCATCTCTATAGATCACATTACCATCCTGTGCACAAAACAATTATCATGTGTGTGTCCAGTTCAGCATCAGGATTACGGCTCTGATCCCATAAGCAAACACACACATGACATAGACACACACTGTTACTCAGATCTGCACAGCTGTGATGTTCAATCCCCGACAAATCCCACAAGACACCAAGACCGCAAGCCCAGATTTGCAGTATCAAGTGAAAGCACTGAGACGGTAGACCTTCAAAACATATTCACATTACATCTCTCAACACTGGCCAAGCTACGGCTCAGACACATTTGAACTAATATTAAAAATCATGTTCTGACATGTAGTTTTTCTTAAATATGTCCATAGCTTCATTGAGTACTCCAACTTATCTCAAAACAACATTTCTGCGTTTTTTAAATTTAATTTCTATGTATTTACATAGAAATTAAATTTAAAAAACGCAGAAATGTTGTTTTGAGATAAGTTGGAGTAATCAATGAAGCTATGGACATATTTAAGAAAAACTACAAAAATAATAAAAGGTATTCTCAAAACTCAAACTTAGACAAAAAATATTATGCAAACCATGTTAAAGTACACAAATATATTTTATGGATTAAATCTCATTTTATTAAGCAAATGTCTTTGCAGATGATCCAAATAAACACAAATAAACAAAAAAAAGTATTATTTAAAATTATTTAAACATGAAATCTGAAGTAAGAGTGTTGAACTTTCTGAAAGGTTTGTTAGATCTTCTGCACAGGTGTGAATTTATATTTCCTCAGGCTTATTCGTTTCTTTTTTGGTTTGAAAGGGCCTTTAAAAAAACAAACAAGCCCAGTCCAGGGGTCTCGTTTATAAAGCGTGCGTACGCACAAAACGGGACTGGAAACGTACGTACGCCGGTTTTCATGAATGTGCGCACCTTTAAGCAAACTTTGAGCCGCGCGTATGCACATTGTGGAGACAAAAGGAATTGGCGACACAGATGGTGAGGTTTTATAAATCTAAATATTTTTTGCTATATGCCAGTTTTGGCATTTGGGGGCACTTAAACTTTTAGTAGGGATCCTACGCACAGTTTTATAAATAAGACCCCAGGAGAGCAAAAAGTTACGCAAAAGTAACTTAACGCATTCCTTAAAATGTTACTAGGCAACATAATTTACCTTTACTTTTAAAGGTCACTTTCCCCAACTCTGCCTCAAAGTACAGCCGAGTAAAACGGCACACAATGACCTCCCTAACTCCCTAAC
>JAWRVZ010000300.1:232500-317500 GCA_037043235.1 Rhodeus uyekii | reverse complement strand
ACTAATGATCTCTGACAACACAGACTCGGGGGTCACTCGGAGTCAAGGCAGGAGGTCAGAGGGCAGCTTTTCAGAGAGACTCGATTGCACTGTCATTAATTCGTGACATGCTACATTTACCAATCTGTGAGCGAGTGTAATTCGTGTAAAACTGTATTCTCAAAAATAAGGTTTATCCTCCAGCACTTCATATTGAATCCGCAGTTTCTTTTGTTCAATCTCAGCTCATGCATTTTGCCCGGACAGCTCTTTTGTGCTGCTATTGATCAACTCACACACACACACACACACAAACACACTCAAATCCCCAGGGAATCCCGTGCAATTTATTCCTGAATTCCTCAGAAATGGCGGTAAAATTGTCTTTTGGGTTTGAACTGACTCTGACTGACTTTTTCAGCGTCTCGTCTTTGTATCCGAACCCTTCCATACGCATTACCATCACAAACATCAGAACCTCGCTGACCTCGATTAGAAAACACACACACACACACACACACACTCAGCAGTCCGAAGTTTTGTTGGTCAATTTGGTGTAAAAAAATTTGGCTATGCGGACTAATAAATTCTCAGAGAATCACAATAATGAGGCTCAGAATCAAATAAACACTTGTCTTACTCATTTTGCCTTCATTTACAAACTACATTGTAAAAAAACTGATGATTGAAAATACTATTTCAGTCTTTCTGCTTCAAAATTTCATGTTTAGAAGTAGTTCCCTAGCAATATAGGAAGTTAAAATTGCTTCAAAGTCATTTTTGCAGTGCAGAATGAAACGTTTCTGTCATGTTGTTTCACTTCCTGTTCCCTTCCCATGTCATTTCCTACACCTGTCTTGTCAATCACTCGCCTCGTTAGTTGTTCAGCTGTTCCCAATTTCCTTGTGTATTTATACCCTCTTGTTTTCCCATATCTTTGTTTATTGTTGACATTGCTACCATGTATGTGTATGTAATCTCCATGGTCCTGAAGGTTAATGCACAAGTGTGCAGTTTTGTTTATTACATTCATGCATTTATCAGATGCTTTTATCCAAAGCGACTTGCATTGCATTCAAGAAACACATTGACATTCTAATCAGTTCTTGCTTTCCCTGAGAATAGAACCCATGACCTTGGCGTTGCAAGCGCAACACTCTACTGTTTGAGCAACAAGAAAGCTATTTAAAGTCTTGTTTTGTTTGCTTATTTGAATGAAAGAGCGTTTCAGCTGGAAAGCTGCTTCTCCTCGTCTTCTCTGCAGTTTCCTTGTTACCAGGGTGTTGCTATGCAGTTGCTAAGATGGTCTGGATCTCTCTCAGATGTTCATAAAGTCTCTTTAGGATAAACAAAAATGAGCTTTTACCATTACAAAAAGAATCAGTGCCGGATGGAAAGTGGTCAAACTCAGGTGTCATGGTTTGCTAAATGTTTATGAGTTGGCGTCTGATTTCCTCCATATGACTCTTGTTGAGAAAACCACAAAGAGGAGAACATTGCTCCTTTAATGTTTGTTTTGTTATGTTTTATGGTCCAGCAGGTGAAAATGGTGAATCTGATCGCTTAAGGTAAAGTTAGAGCACAGTTCTCAACAACTCATGATTTGAGGAATCATCTATATTGATCGTGTACCGGTCTCGAGGTTTTCTCACGTAAAGATCTCATCTCTTTTCACTGACATTTGACTGTTTAATCTGAGTAATTAATGTATGCATTTGTTTTGAACTTGACTTCATGTTCTCGAAGGGACAGTTCACCTAAAAATTAATATTCTGTCATCATTTACTCACTCTAATATCGTTCCAAACCCGTGAGACTTTCGTTCATCTTCAGAACACAAATGAAGATGTTTTTGATGAATCTGAGCGCTTTCTGTCCCTCCATTGACCGTTTACACAAATTCTACTTTAACGATTTAAAAAGAGATTGTAAAACGAATTTGGATTGAGCAGTTTAGCTCAAATTCTCTGAAGAGACTCGACTGCTCGACTCTTTTGGGTGAATTGTTAGGTCCTAAAGCACTTTGGCCAACATGTGATGTTTTTAAATGTGCTTTATAAATAAATGTAATTGATTGATTGATGTACGGAGCACAAACGCTGAAGGACACACACTCACCTTTAGTGCTTAAGTGACAGAGGACTGATATATGCTAATGATTGTCTTAGCGAACACCACCAATTACAGTCACCTATTCAATAATGACATGATCACTGGTTTCACAGAGGTGCTTTACAGCGTATGCAACACCTTATAGTTATTTCTGCTCTGCTCGTGTGAAAAGACCACCAACTTACAAGGAAGTCTTTGATCCTAATAATAACAACTAAAAAAACTAACATGGATGCAATGTTAATGGACAAATAACTGAAATGCATCCTACTCCATTTTTTAAAAGCATGCGAAAGTTTACTGGGCAAAAATACTTACTTCAAAGCTTCATCACCAGGAGAAAGTTGTTCATGTAGTCCTCCGTTTCATTTAAGTCTCTTGGTCGCAGATGTTTCTCCTAATAGAGACAAAGAACAGACACAAATGAGTCATTGAATAACATACAGTAAGATTATAAAGATACACCCTTAAATATAAAGATTAATTCCCAGTAATGCCATATTGTGAAGAGCACTTTAAAATATAAAGATTTTTTTCTTTATGGAACCATCGATGCCAATAAAGAACCTTAATTTTTAAGAGCGTAATTCTGACCGCTTGCATTTATATTTATGCATGTGCATCTGAAATATAATTCTTAGTGTTAGCAGTTAGTTTGAATCACTAACCTTAATATGTATATAGATTTATCTCAGATAAGTGTGTTTGAGAACTTCGGGAAAATGAGTGAGTGTGTAAACAAGAGCTCGGGAGAGACGCAAAAGCCAATCTTCCACACACACAACCGACACTAAACACACACACTCACACTCGCACATATGTAATAGTGTACTAACAGATACTCCACAGCTGTGTGCTCATGTTTCTTTACTCTTTTTCCTTTTAAATGTTGTAAGAATATTTAACTTCACTTTAGCACATCCCTGTCAATCATGAAGAAACTATTTCACACACAGCTTCAGTACATCCACTGATTTAAACAGCATTTGATACTACAGTCCTAATACAGAATCTAGGAGAATTAGCAGAATTAAAAGGACACAACTTGACTTCATTTATTAATAAATAAATAAAGCTCAATCAGTAGAGCATTGGTGTTTACAACGCCACGGTCATGGGTTCGATCTCAGGGAAAGCAAGAACTGATTCAATGTGTTCCTTGAATGCAATGTAAGTCGCTTTGGATAAAAGCGTCTGCCAAATACATAAAAAGATTTTTGAGCATGTACATGTAACATGTTTTGGTTTTGTTTCACCACTTCCTGTTTGCCTGTATTGCTTATGCCGTTACACATTGTACGATATTGTGCTGTCCCAGATGACAGGCGATTTCTGTGTTCATGGCTCCTAAACGCTGATCCTACGTCATACAGTGAGAAACGTTTAAAGACAGCTGTGGTCGCGGACTTGCAACCAAAGATGGCCTGTGATGATTTTCTGACAGTAGTGTAGGGGAATTACAGTTTAGACCTGAGGACCAGATATGTTGAATGAAGAGCAGGAGTCAGAAGTGCAGTCAATAGAAGACATTTTAGTGAAGTTTAGTTTGCAGTTTCATCAGCAGAAGCTTCAGGTCTCACAAGGAGTTCGTAGGCCGCCCCAAATACAATAACATTGTTACAGCAATTATACTCTAACAGAGGGTGCTAACTACATCAATGATGACGGTTAAATGGTTCTGATTGGCTAAGAAAGAAAGAAAACTAGACATTTTCCACACAAGAGCAGATAGTCAGAAGCATATCTTCGTTGACAGATTGAGTGACCTTCCACACGGCAGAAATGCTTTTTTAGGCGTCAGCCTGTCGAGAACAACAAGTCATTCCATCTCCTTATGGTGCCAGTTAATCACCTCAACAATACAGACCATATTAACACACACACACACACACACACACACACACACACACACACACACACTCACAGATACACAGCTTCTCCAAGGCTGAACTCGTCTCAGGCTCCAACTATCAACAGAGAGACTCTCAAAACATTCTGATAACATGTTCTGGCGAGAAGTGCAGACAATATTCATCCTTACTCTATGGAAAACTACAGAAAAGTAAAGAAAGGCTTTAACTAATAATTGGTTACATAGGTGATAGACTGAAGTGTATGCAAATTAAAAATCTCTAACTTGATTATAAATTACTCATTACAAATCGTTAAAATAAGAAAAAGAAAATTTTATATATATATATATATCATTTTTCTTTTTCTTTTTTTTTCCTTCTATACTAAGTTTTTTAGATTTTAGATCCATGTCGTACAGTGTGATTTGTAATGACGATTCAGGTTGTTAATTAGTTCTACACACTTGTTTCATTTATCTTGATAAATCTCCTCATGTGTTTAAGCCCTGAGTTTCCTCAGCTCATTAATCCGGTATCGCCTATGATAAAAGTGGTTGTGTTTAAAGTTTCTCCTGTGATTTTTCTAAGGTTTCTGTTGTGGATTTAATAAAACCTATTTTTGTTTTCCAATTCTTTTGTCTCTACAGCCATGTGTAACAGTACTAAGACAATTTTTTGGCTCATATTGAGAATTTTTCATTTGCACATTTTGGGAAGTTCTCTTGAGATCATTTCTTGTGAAACTCTAAATGTTTTTGCTCAGCAGGACATGAATGCAAAATACTGACGTGTTTAGGAGATGTTGAAAAGATCGTTTGTGTCTTGCTGATGCGGCCTGTTTAATGAATCCTGAAGTTTCTCTCTCAAAAGACTGGAGATATTTTAGACGGCGGTGCTGACGGCAGGGGGAGGAGATGCGGTTCTCGGGGGTCAAACTGCACTGGCATGCGTTCATTGTCTGTGAATACGGGTGTGTGAATGTGTATGCGAGAGGGTGTGAGCTAATCACGCTTAATGTGAGCGGACACACAATGAGAGAGGAGTCCAGACTGAGAGAGGGACGCGGAGACACACACACACACAGAGATAGAGAGAGCGAGCGCAGAGATATATTCGTCTGATTCAATGAAGAAGAACATTAGTGAATGCTAGAGGGGGAGGGAGAGAGGATGGGAGGATGGGTGGACACACTTAAACTGATGAAATGCAGAAATACAGCTTTAGAGACATGGGGGAGATGGAGGGAATGAAGAGACACAGAGTTAAACTGAGGAAAGATCCAAGGAGTTTTTCCTAAAAAAAAAAAAAACGTTTCCACAACAAATATGAGACAGCACAACTGTTTTCAACATTGATAACAATCAGAAATGTTTGTTGAGCATCAAATCATTATATTAGAATGATTTGTGAAGATCATGTGACACTGAAGACTGGAGTAATGTTGCTGAAAATACAACTTTAATGACAGGAATAAATGACACTTTACTATATATTCACATAGAAAACAGCTGTTTTACACTGATATAATATTACACTGTTTTACTGTATTTATCATCTAATAAATTCAGCTTTAATCACAGGAATAAATGACACTTTACTATACATTCACATAGAAAACAGCTGTTTTACACTGATATAATATTACACTGTTTTACTGTATTTATCATCTAATAAATTCAGCTTTAATCACAGGAATAAATGACACTTTACTATACATTCACATAGAAAACAGCTGTTTTACACTGATATAATATTACACTGTTTTACTGTATTTATCATCTAATAAATTCGGCTTTAATCACAGGAATAAATGACACTTTACTATATATTCACATAGAAAACAGCTGTTTTACACTGATATAATATTACACTGTTTTACTGTATTTATCATCTAATAAATTCAGCTTTAATCACAGGAATAAATGACACTTTACTATATATTCACATAGAAAACAGCTGTTTTACATTGATATAATATTACACTGTTTTACTGTATTTATCATCTAATAAATTCAGCTTTAATCACAGGAATAAATGACACTTTACTATATATTCACGTAGAAAACAGCTGTTTTACACTGATATAATATTACACTGTTTACTGTATTTATCATCTAATAAATTCAGCTTTAATCACAGGAATAAATGACACTTTACTATATATTCACATAGAAAACAGCTGTTTTACATTGATATAATATTACACTGTTTTACTGTATTTATCATCTAATAAATTCAGCTTTAATCACAGGAATAAATGACACTTTACTATATATTCACATAGAAAACAGCTGTTTTACATTGATATAATGTTTATTATTATTTAGCTATGGTTACTGGGGATTTTAGTCCAGTGTCAAAGCATTAATGAATCTAAATGAATAAATAAAAGTTATGTCCTTTTAATTCTGCTAATTCTCCTAGATTCTGTATTAGGACTGTAGTATCAAATGCTGTTTAAATCAGTGGATGTACTGAAGCTGTGTGTGAAATAGTTTCTTCATGATTGACAGAGATGTGCTAAAGTGAGTTTAAATATTCTTACAACATTTAAAAGGAAA
Source organism: Rhodeus uyekii (assembly GCA_037043235.1). Classification (NCBI taxonomy): domain Eukaryota; kingdom Metazoa; phylum Chordata; class Actinopteri; order Cypriniformes; family Acheilognathidae; genus Rhodeus; species Rhodeus uyekii. The sequence continues at coordinate 310,995 of JAWRVZ010000300.1, read as the reverse complement.
AAGAGTAAAGAAACATGAGCACACAGCTGTGGAGTATCTGTTAGTACACTATTACATATGTGCGAGTGTGAGTGTGTGTGTTTAGTGTCGGTTGTGTGTGTGGAAGATTGGCTTTTGCGTCTCTCCCGAGCTCTTGTTTACACACTCACTCATTTTCCCGAAGTTGGGGAAAACCCACATTGATTTACACCGAAGGAGAGGCAACTGGGTGGTTGCTTGCTTAGCAACCACCCAGAACACCCTAGCAACAAAAAATGCACACTTTTAAACACACTGTAGCATCTTCATTGCAATGCCCAAGCATCACTTTTTGAACAGACAAGCATCAAGTATTTTCTTCATGTTAAAAAGTTAAAACAGTTTTCTATTTTTTAATTGTGTCACAGAAATAATGCATGCATGAAAACACACAAGCGTTTCAATTACAAATTTTGACTTAGGGGGTCAGTAAGATAAAAAAAAAATGTATTTATATTTTTTTATTCATACATTTATTTATACATTTATTCAGCAAGGATATATTAAAATTCATATTCACATAGAAAACAGCTGTTTTACATTGATATAATATTACACTTTTACTGTATTTATCATCTAATAAATTCAGCTTTAATCACAGGAATAAATGACACTTTACTATATATTCACATAGAAAACAGCTGTTTTACACTGATATAATATTACACTGTTTTACTGTATTTATCATCTAATAAATTCAGCTTTAATCACAGGAATAAATGACACTTTACTATATATTCACATAGAAAACAGATATTGTAATATCTCACAATATTAGTGTTTTTAGTGTATTTTTCGTCAAATAAACGCAGCCCTAAGAAACTTATTTCAAAAGCATTACAAATTCTTATTGACCCAAAGATTTAACATATATACTATACGTACAACTCTGTACAGTAATAAAATTACCCATAAGCCAAAACACATCACAATATGTTAAACCCAATGTTATGGTTTTCAACAAATAAATAAAATAAAAATCTTGGAATAAAAAATATTATACTTGAGTTTAAGCCTTTGTAACTTTAAATACAATGGAAGGGAAGCTATAAACAGAATCTTTCTACACTTTTTAATATATATATATGACCATTCTCTCATTCTCACTGTCTTTCTATGTCCTTTAATCTTTCCATTACAGCAGCGTAAGAAGTGCTTTCATTGAGGAAACACACACAATGCTGTATTTGCCGGCAAACCCCTATGAGAGAGCTGTGAAAAATGACACTGTTGTCCTCATTGCTCTCTCTCACGTGCGTGCGTGCATGTGTGTAGGGGAAAGACTGCAAACACAGCTGGATCAAGATCTGAGAACACAGAAACCAGTGCAAGTCCAATAATCGGACATGAAAAACATGCTTGAATGAGGTTGAAAACATGGATGGATCGCCACAGAACATTCAGGGCTTAGATAAAGTTGAAAGCTGATTTGTTGAGGACTAGATTAGATTAGAGTGATTGGCTGGCTTTTTTGTTGTTGTTGAAAATGTTGTTTTTAATGTCGTTAAAATGCTTTGAAACCATAAGAAAATATATAATGCATCAACTTCAATCCAAATATGATCATAGTTAAGTTCTATTTCACTTACCGGTAGTTTGCAAAAGATTTAAGTGCGAATATTGGAAACCGAGACTATATTGATCAAAAACATGTCCAGACTTTAGCTATGCAACAGTGCAATGCTTAATACACATATGCACACACATGCACACACATTCACGTTAGCTTTCATGTGTCTATTCTTTAAAGTGGCCAACAGAGAACAAAAGCCTCAGTTTATGCACAGCAAATCAGCAGGGAACACACACACACACACACACTATATACACTCCTCAGCAGGACTACTGGACCTGAGGCTTTGAATACGTCAAAGGTCCTGTCATAACCACATCAAAGGCACACACTCGCATACACACGCATGCACACTATCCGAAAAGATAGATTGCAGTGGTGATACAAAAGAATATTTGATTTGCTTATAATGCAGTAAGATGAAAGAGTCGCTCAGCATGGGCTGAACCGAGGGCAGGCGTCATGTGGAGAGCTCCATTTACCCCCAACCCGGCCATCCCCCTCTTCTGTCCCTCTCTTCATAAGTTTAAGTAGGATCATTAGAGTGGATTTATCCTGCGTTCAGCTGATTTCATCCTAGCCCTTCTCAACTTGACCCCAACTTCAGCTTTGACCAGATCTTACAGTCTTCAAGCACTTTGTGTCTTTAGGCAAGGACTGCATTACCAACAGATATGAATCAACTTCCAGCATCTTAATTAGATTACAATGAATAATATAATTAGGTTCGATTACACTGCAATTTAACTATTGACTACATGGTAATATAAAGCCTTTAACTGTTTTAAAGCAAACTGAATGCCTTCTTGCATTTTGCTCTTAAAGGGATAGCTCACGCAAAAATGGTTTTTTTCTGAACAAAAATATCCTCTTTTTTTGTTGAACAGAAGAAATAAACTCATACAGGTTAGGAACAACATAAAGGTGAGTAAATGAAGACAAAATGTAGGGATGAACTATCCCTTTAAAGCTAGAGAGGAAACACAAAATGTGAAAACTTACTGATGTGACAACGAAATGTATTTATTTGGAAAAGTCTAGCATTTGTAAATCGCTAACTTGAGAACAATGTTCTTAGTATTGAAAATTAACATTCTTGTTTAAAAATTAACCATGCTGGGGGGAATGCTGCTGTTAATTTTGCTATTAATATTATTTTGAAACAATAATTCAACGCAGTCTATATTAACGCATTTAAAAACAGTGATTAAAAATGCTGTTTTTCAGGAATAAAACGAAAAAGAATCAATGAATCATTTAATCGGTTCATTGAACAAACCAATCGATTCACTAAAATGATTCGGCGTCACCCCGTGTTATGTTTCAAAATCGTTCACATTGCCCACATTCAGAAGAATCTGATTAAATATTCATCCATCGTAATATCAGAGTGAACGCCGTTGATTGGTCTTTAACTGCGGCGAGGCCACGCCTCCTTGCGATGGGCGGGGTTGATTGGTCTTTAACTTTGTAGAGGGCGGGGTTTAAAGTTGAGTGCAGTTCGGAAACTCTCGCGCTGGAGTTCAGTCCGTCAGGAGCAGCTGAGCGCGCCGCACAGGGACAGTTTAGTTACAGTATGGAATTAGCGGGGTTTCCTTGTGTTTAAATCCTGATTGACGAAGATGGAGGTTTGGGGCTTTAGGAAGCTGGCGCTGTGGGTCTCGTGTGTGACGGGCTTCACGCTGGCCGGTTGCTCTGAAGAGCAGTGCAGCTGGAGAGGAAGGTAAACACCATCCCTTAGTTCACCACTTTTACTTTTTGTCCTGGAATGCTGTGATTTTTTTTTTTCTGCTATCTTGCATGATTTTTTTAATGCAAGTTTAAGTGTGCTAAAAGTATGCAAATTATCTGTCTGTCTATCTATCTATCGTTTGTAAAAGAAGATTTTTATTCATAAGTTGTTTTCATTTTTAATCCATGTTTATGTATCGTTCCATCATCTATCTATCATCTAAATATCGTTCCATCTATCATTCCATGTATCATTCTATCGTCTATTTATTTTCTATCCATCTCTCGTTCCATCTATCCAACTATCTAGTAGTTCTATATATAAATTGTGGATAATTTGTTCAATGGCAAAGGTAAATTTGCGCAAAAAAAGCGTAAATTAAACTCTTAGTTTATAAAATATAAGGATTAAATAAAAGTATAATATGAAATGTGATGAGGGTTGCGATGGCTGTTTCTATTAGTGCGGTCAGGAACCAGTTGGGGGCGTTGAACTTTCCCTGCTAACTTTAAAACCCAAACAGTAGAGTGTAGCGCTTGCAACGCCATGGTCATGGGTTCGATTCCCAGGGAGAGCAAGAACTGATTAGAATGTCAATGTTTTTCTTGAATGCAATGGATAAAAGCGTCTGCCAAATGCATAAATTACATTAAATTGAACTGCTTTTGGTGAGGCCAGCAGAACAATACTGGGAAAACAGAAGATGTCAGAACGGTTTGAGAAAACATCCACGAGAAATGCTTGCACCGTATTTAAAGTGTCCTGGTTTTCTCTGGTTTCTCCGCAGTGGCCTCTCTCAGGCGGTGAAGAACGTGGAGCAGGTTTGGTTGAGGTGTGCGGAGGGTTCGGTGGAGTGGCTGTATCCCGCCGGAGCGCTCCGTCTCACTCTTTCCCCCCGCCTGCCGTGGAGCGCCATGACTCCAGGCGAGTCCAGCAGGAGCCCGGTGTCCGCCTGCGTCAAGCCGGATCCGCACTGGGGTGGAGCTCAGCTCTACCTGGAGCGAGACGGGGTCCTGGAGCTCCTGGTGGGAGACGAGGCATCCGAGACGCCTGGCCCGGCCCACGTGCGCTGCTTCAGTGCCATGCCCGGGGAACGAACAGCCCTGTTCCTGCAAGCAACACCCCACCAAGACATCAGCAGACGCATCGCAGCGTTTCGCTACGAGCTGAGAGGGGATTGGGCGGCACAGCCGTCAATCAAAACGGACCCCAATGGCAGTGAAGGTGAAGATACTTGGTGATATTCATAATGCAAAAATGAAGCATTTATATGCAACTTTATAATTTATATCTGAAACCTTACTTTTATAATTCCATACAAGCACAAAAAAGGCTATTATCGTCAAGTAAAACCTTATTGGAAATTGAAAAATATAAACTTATTTCAGCTATTTCTCGTTTTCCTTTACCTTAATTTAAATGACTAAAGTGAAGAAACTAAATCAATAAGATAAGATATACGTTACCTTTATTCGTCCCACAATGGGGAAATTTCTCAATAACTTTTATTTAACTTTTTATTTGTTAACGTGAACTAATAATGACCTGCACTTCTTATCAATCTTAGTTCATGGTCATTTCAACGTTTACGAATACATTATGGACATCAAAAGTTGTATTTGTTAACATTAGTTAATGCGCTGTGAACAAAAAATGAGCAGCTGGATTTTTATCAACTAATGTTAATTAAGACAAACTTTCTTAAAATGAAGAATGTTTAATAACTGTAAGAATATGTACCGGCTCAATTGGTACTTTTAAGATCATTCACATCTTCGTTTCTGAGTCCTCAACTCATTCAAACGCTGAAACTATGCAAAGTTGGAGATTTTCCCCAAAATTAGGTTGACCTCTGGGAGGACGAGGATCATGAACAGAGCATTCATTCAAACTTTAACGAGACTTGAACTTTAGAGTAATGTATTTGAGTAGTTGCTTCCTCAACTTCCTCGAAAAAGCACTAATTTGTCGCTTTTACTTTTCAGGCTGTAATTGTAGCATTGCTCTTATTTAAATCTAACGTCTCGGGTCGCCTCAGATCCTTCCAGCCAGTTGTGAGAAATGGGGGAGGGAGTGTTCAGATTTGAAGGGCGGAAAAGACGAGAGGGGATGGGGGGGAGGTAGAGAAAGACAAAAGCTGAGGATGGGGGGGGGTCGTCTCTATAGTGAGCCGTTTCAGAGAATTGCATGAGAGCACAGTCGCCGTGGTAACAGGGGGGTTGGGGGGAAACCACGAAACTGAAAAGCGGATCTTTTGTTCTGAGTTTTGGGAGCAGAGAGGGGACTGGGAAGGACGTTTAAAGTTTTAAAGGGCCAACAGCTTTCTCTCTCACACACCCACACACACCTGTTGCACATGTGCAGCTGCATTCCTGCACAACCTTTAATAATCATGACTTTAGGTAGAGATTTAGAGTGCAGAACAGATGTTGAGTGGAAAACATGTATCAGCCAGTTTTTATATATATATTCTTATTACAGTTTTAGTTATTTTAGTATATTAAGTCAATTCTTGTTCTAATGGTTATAACAACTTAATTACTACAATAATATATAAATTTATTTAAATAACTTTTAATACAGTAATCCCCACAACCCCTGCGATAGGTGAAAATCCGCGAAGTAGGATCAGCCAATCAGTTCACGAGATGCATCCACCCGTGCTCTCATTCGTCGATCTCGCGCCGGGAGCCAATCACGTGTCTTGTCTGAGTGCTGTGGGCGTGTACAAAGCTTCATTGGCGAGTTTCTCTCTTTGTCTGGCATCCTGGGAAACCGTTTCTCTCACATCACGTTGAAGCAACGCTGCTTTCCGCAATACGGCTGCCGATATGGCGATATTTTTTAATTTTTATTTTTCGATGAATATTTTGGAAAAATCCGTGATGCACTGTATGTGGCGAAACTTGAACCGTGAAGTGGCGAGGGATTACTGTATAATATATAGAAGACAAAAAACACTGTAAAATTGTAGAATATTTAACCAAACTGCACATGGAAAATATAAAAATAAAAAACCAATGCATACTATAATAGTACCTCAATACTAATTCAAGAATATATACCAAAACTACTTCACACATATTAATACGTGGTGATTTTCCAATCATAAAAGTCAACAAATTAATTTGAAATAAATTTTGGAACACTGTTTAAATTATTCTTAAAACACTATTTAAGATTATTCTTTAAAACACTATTCTTATATATTTAAATTTACATTACATTTAAGTTTGACATTTTTCAGTATAGTTTTTGTCATGTAGAAAAATAGATGTGAATTAAGATAAGCACATTCTGTCTATTCATCAAAGCCTTATTTTTATTTGTTTCAAGTTCGTGAACCATCTGCCCTGACTTAATGTCCGGTGTTTTGACTAGCAACTATAGTTGCCATGCTCCGTTTTTGCAAGCACATCTATACAAACATCTTCCAAACAACACAAACCTGAAGGAATGAGATGGTTTTATAAGATCAGCTGTTAGCAGCCCGTATAAATCAGCCGAAGGAACAATAGAGAGGAAGTGGGAAGTGTTAGGATCTGGATGCTTTACACACTTCTCTCATGAGCTTTGATGAGGTGAGACGCTCCATCACACCTCCACCGCAGCTGTGTCTCATTCATCCTCTCTTTCTCTCTCAGGAGCCTGCAGGCCCTGCAATAACACCGAGATCCTGATGGCTGTGTGCACTAGTGACTTTGGTGAGTGTTTGAAATGAGTTTTCCTTCTACCTTTTAGGATATTCTACCTTTATTCTGAAGCCAGGACGTTTCCACTAAGGGTGGATGGCAAAAACCTACAACCTTCAGCTTCCAGTCCAGATCTTACACTTCTTCGCCACACTTTCTGGTGCTTTAGTTTAAGATCTTGATTGGCAACCATAAAGGTCAAGGTTCAAACCCAAGTAAGGGTCAGACCTTTTGTCTGCAAGGTACTGTTATTTAAATACCGGTGAAATACTACAATTTTTTTTAATTCGATTTTATTTTTATTTTCCATATTAATTACAATTTTAAAGCTGTGTTTTGTCATATTAGGTTGTTTTAAAATCTGTATATATAGTTTATTTATAGTTGAGTTTAAGTTGTTTAGTTAAGTTGTGTAAGGGAGGGCTTGTATTTGATTTCATTTGATTCACAAGTTTGTTTTTTGTGGTTTTAGTCTTTCCAAACTTCGACTGTAAATTGCTTTGGATAAACGGAGGTTTCTGATTTATTCGCACCAAACCAGATTGAATCAATTTCCTGTATCTCGAACAGTAGCTTGCAACGCAAGGTCATGGGTTCAATTCCCAGGGAAAGCAAGAACTGTCAATGTGTTTCTTGAATGCAATGCAAGTCACTTTGGATAAAAGCGTCTGATAAATGCAGAAATGTAAAATGGTTCTTTTAGTCTCAATCCCGCTTTAATTTCTAGTTTAGATGGAAATCATAAACCAACCAAAGCATGTTAATTTATCAACCATCTGCACTTACTAATGGAGATTTCTGTGTTTGTAGTGGTCCGAGGGAACATCCGTTCAGTGGAAACAGACTCAAATTTGAAAGCGGCAGTGATCAAAGTGAGTGCAACGCGAGTTTACCGACAAAAGTTTGCGTTGTTCCCTGATTCCGGGCGTCTGACGCGGTCCGGGGAGATCCGTACACCTCTGCAGTGCGGTGTTCGGCCCGGCGCCGGGAGCTTCCTGTTTACCGGGCGCGTGCACTTCGGCGAGGCGTGGCTCGGCTGCGCTCCACGCTATAAAGACTTCCTGAAGGCGTACGAGCAGGCCAAGCAATCCCTGATGATCCCATGCACTCTGGTGAACGACTGACGGAAGACAAGGGATCATGTGCGGGATCACGAAACTTGACTCGGATTCGCAGGGTCTGAGATGAAACTCCTGAACGAAAGAAAGCAAGTTTAGGAGAGCAGAGAAAATACACTGAGACATGGCAGGATTTCTCAGTGCAGATCACTGGGTCAAGATGGACATTTGGGATCGTTGTGTGTCGACGTTCATCGGGTTCCACCCGTTTAACCCTGATTTCGGGCTCCTAAACCGGGCCTCTTTTTTCACTCAGGAAATTGTGTCTTTGGACACTTTGATATGGACATCATATCATTGAGATATCCAAAGTCCTTGTGATGTTGGGGACGAGCTCTGTTCCCACTCCTGTGGGTCGAGTCGGTGAATAAGCTGAACACAATGCATGTAGCGCAGTCGTCTTTGCAGTATTTGACGCCACCGTGAAAAAACCCTATTGATTTGTCATCCTTTATATGAAAAAGTTTAACACGTTTTTGTATTGAGAGTATATATTTTTTCCACATAAGATTTTTTTAATAAAAACGAAAAGTGTCTATTTTCTAAATTTGCACTGGGGAAGGGAAGGGAACTGGTGATACCTGGATGCTGCATGCACTGAGAAACCAAAACGCATCTATATGTAGCATAGCGAAAGATGTTTTATATAAATCCATTTCTATAATATGAAATCAGCCATGGTTTAAATGCTAACAGGCTGAGAATAGCATGCGGCTAACATGAAGTAATAAAAGCTGATACAATAGCAATAGTATATTAATTATTCGACGTCTACGGATAGCATGTGCTGATTACCTCATGGTTAACGTCAAACGTTAGTTTGCTTTGATGATGCTAATTATCAAGCTAACAGCATTTGCCATTCGGGTTGTGCTAGCTTGAGATATATACGGAGAAGTTTACTTGTACTCTGGCAAAAATTACGTATTTTCTGTAACGAATAAACAGGTGCGTTCACACCGACAGCGGTTTGCAATCAAAAGTCGTTAATTTTCCATAAATGTCGCGACTTTTGAATTGGGACCAAGTTGAGCGGTTTATATGCAAATGAGCAGTGGCGTAGTGACCAATGGAAATGCAGACAGTGATGGTCATGTGATACTGTAGTTTAGTTGGAATAACCGCTGTCAATGTGAACGCTCGTCAACAGGGTATGCTCACAAATCGGGATTATATTTGTAGTTTAAATATATGTACTTCTGATATAATCTATAAAGATAATTTAACGTCTGAAATAACATTCACATGCTGCCTCTGTAAAGTCAAATTGTGGGCTTGTGTACCAAAACATTGAGTGCTGGACTGCAAGCACCGTCCTGATTCTGGTTATATGCTATTGCATGTCTTTATTTTGAGCTTCACATCCATTCTCTGTCAGCGACGTACGTGCACTAAACAAACGAATGGATAAACCAAACATGGAGAGCGAACCGACATGCGAAGCTGCCATATTTTATGCTGCCTGTGTTTGTTATTAGTGTGTCTTTAAAACCAATGTGACTGCTGTGTGTGAAATAAATGTATATGTGTGTTTATGTGGATATCAATGTATATAAGATGTTTTAGAGTTGTAAAACTGGATGAAGAAATATTCTGTTAACATTGTAGAGTTTGTATGAAAGTTTGGTTAAAAATATACAATTATAAAGAACAAAACTCATTTTGAATTTGTGTTTGTCTGGTTTCTGGATTTATGGAAGTAATTAATATAGAAATATCACAGTATTTTCTATCAGTAAATTAAAAATTACATGAAATAAAATTGATCCATCACTAGATAGATAACCAATATAAAGCTTGTATTTATTTGATTTAAATAAGTACTGAAATGTTATTACTATTTAAAATAACCTATGTGAATATATAGTCAAGTGTAATTTATTCCTGTGATTAAAGCTGAATTTATTAGATGATAAATACAGCAAAACAGTGTAATATTATATCAATGTAAAACAGCTGTTTTCTACGTGAATATATAGTAAAGTGTCATTTATTCCTGTGATTAAAGCTGAATTTATTAGATGATAAATACAGTAAAACAGTGTAATATTATATCAATGTAAAACAGCTGTTTTCTACGTGAATATATAGTAAAGTGTCATTTATTCCTGTGATTAAAGCTGAATTTATTAAATACAGTAAAACTGTGTAATTATTAATGTAAAATAGCTGTTTTCTATGTGAATATTATATAAATTATTATTAATATGTGTAATTATTTTTAATTATTTTTAATAGAAAGTTAAAAAGAACAGCATTTATTTTAAATAGATTTTTTTAACATTATAAATGTCTCTACTGATCAATTTAATGCATCTTTGGTGAATTTTGTTTTTTATTTCTCTAAAAAAAACTTTTATTTACCCCAAACATTTAATGCGTTGTAACTATAAACGAATGTTTATCAGCATAAAAGGCTGTGTCGCTGTCACACTGACCATGTGTCACGTATTATGATTATCAGCATATGTACAAACTTATACTGTAGTTTTAAGGTGAATAACAGGAAAATGAGGAAGGGTGTTGGTGAGCTGTCCAGGGTGTGTGTGTGTGTGTGTGTGTTCAGGTGTACAGTGTGTGCATGTTTGGCCTTTTAAGAGCTCCAGAGATAGAACAGGAAATGAGGGTGGACAGGAGCTCTCTGACCTGGATTGTGTTCATTTATAGCAACAGACATCCACCATATCTCTCTCTCTCTCTCTCTCTCTCTCACACACACACACATGTTGGAATTCCATGTTTTATGGTGACAGTCCATAAAGATACAGTTTTTTATACTGTACAAGCTATATTCTCCCTTAAATGTACATGTTTACATCAATATTTAAAATACAGTAATACCTCAATTTACGAGTTTAATTCGTTCCAAGAGCGAGCTCGTAACCCAAAATGCTCGTACACCAAAACAATTTCCCCCATAAGAATGCACTAAAAATCGATTAATTCGTTCCACACGACACGACATAAATGCCCATTTTAAATATTTATTTTGTTTTACCCTATTAATTACAGTTACAACCATTAAGATCTCATAAATACTAATTAATAATTGACAAACTCTAAAAATACTTGACAATTTACTGTAACGCACTTTGAGCAGCGTCTGCTGACTTGAAGGAGACGAGAGACAGAGGAACGGGTCGTGGAACGGGAGTGCGCCCCGCCGCCCAATCAGGGATCGGCCCTGCTACAGCAGGCGCTCGAGGTCCACGGTGAGGTCGGCAACCCACCCTACCCGTCTTGAAACACGGACCAAGCACCGCGAGCTCCGGGAGACGCGCACACGAGCACCGCGTGGACATAACACAGGAGTGGAGAGAAGTGAACTACATAGGCAGATGATATGAGAATCAGGTGTGTCGGTGATCAGTGACCACGCCCCCACTCACACACACAGGCAGAACTAGGAGACAATGAATTCATGAACCACGTATATATATATATATATATATATATATATATATATATATATATATATATCACTACGTGAACAATAGCGATCACAATTAATGTTATCACTTCTAAAGTATCACTGTGGTGAATGATGCAACCAAACCGAGCGAAGCTGAGAGAATGAATGAGTTAAGGGGTGATAAAGGGGTTTGAACTGCGTGACTGTGTTATGCGAGGCTGTCATTAGGATATTTCCAGTAAAAATGCACGCAACGATGCTGAGCGTTAGGACTTTTCCACTCAAAAATGCGTGTGGGTGAGGGAAAAATTTACTCGCACTCCGATACAATGCTTGTACACCGATTTGACACTCCATGCTCGTACACCGATTTGCTCGTATACCAAGTCGCTTGTAAACCGAGGTATTACTGTATATTTATTTATATGATGTGCTAACATTTAACAGTATGTTTTGCGTCATCATTTTAAGCTATATTGTTAAGTGTTAGTTAAGTGTTTTAAGTGTTAAAAGATCTATAGTGGCACAATAATGTGTGTGTTTCAGGTATACCCTACATTATGGGGACACAGGGATGGCAATATCCAAATTCCTTGTCCTTTTGGGGCCATTTTTTGGTCCCCATGAGGAAAACAGCGTATAAATTACACTGTTTTTTGAAAATCTAAAAATGCAGAAAGTTTTGTTCAGCCAAAGTGCATTAAACTAACCAAAAGTAACTCATTCGTTCATTTCATTTCATCAAAGAAACATGAAAACAAGAATATAGCATGGTTTCCACAAAATGAAGCCATTTGAAGCAGCGTAACTGATAATAATTATAAACTTTTCAGGACCATCATATATGTATCATAACCATCATAACATAACACCATCATCATATGGGAATGATTTGTAAAGGATCATGTGACAGTACAGACTGGAGTAATGATGCTGAAAATACAACTTTGGAATAAATGACACTTTACTGTATAATTACATAGAAAACGCTTACTTTGAACTGCAATGATATTTCATAATATTACTGTTTTTACTGTATTTTTTATCAAATAAATGCTTTCGTCAGCTGACCCTAAAATATTAGTTTAATCAGCTTAAGATGTTACAGATGAAATACCATGTTTATCTACTCTGCAGAAGTTGGGTTGGGAATAATCATGCATGAATGTCTTCTAAAGGCACTCAATCCCTGCTGTGTGTGTTAGTACACTGACATAACACTTCAACCCCCCTAGAGAACGCGACTTCTCCAGGAACACACACTTTTGTTCCTTAAGGGTCTGCAGATGGCTCTAATCCCATTAAAATGTGGAGGGAAACCCAAGTGTGACTGTGATTGAGTGAGCTCCTCATGTTGGGGTGGGCAGTGTCTTACTTATTTCCCGCCAAAATTACCCTAATTATAACCTCACACAAAATATGCAGATACCCAGAAAAACAATCTGAATAAGCATGTTCATTTAGTCCTAAAACTCAATACTTTCCAACCTTCTTCTCACTTCAGTCTCATAGACTATAAATGTATTGTCTCAAAAATTAATAATTGTGTAATCAAAAACACAATCTCCTTTCCTAATGACATTTGCTCAACATTGTTTTTAAACCGTAAAAAAACCTACCCTCTCCTAAAATAAAAAACAATACTGTTGCAACAAGAATATCACTCAACGTCTCAAAAAAAGGAAAAAGAAAAGTCCCACATTATTGGCACATTGTTTAAATAAATAATAAGAAACATTTGACTAATATATGAGTGTGAAATTATGAAATTAGATGCACAAGAACTATTAAGAATTACACACTAAATGCATTTACATTTTGTCATTTAGAAGTCGATTTTATCCAAAGCGATTATAACAAGCCAATTAATCTTAATTATTTTAGTGTTACTTTTTAGCATAAAGATGAGATTACTATATTTTGATTAAAAACTTTATAACATGACATATAACATAATATAATGAATATATGAATACATATAACAACTAATATAACATAATATAATGAAAACATTGTGATTTATCAAAACTTACTGAAAGTTTTAAAGGGGAACTATTACGCAAAATTCATATACACTCACCTAAAGGATTATTAGGAACACCTGTTCAATTTCTCATTAATGAAATTATCTAATCAACCAATCACATGGCAGTTGCTTCAATGCATTTAGGGGTTGGTCCTGGTCAAGACAATCTCCTGAACTCCAAACTGAATGTCAGAATGGGAAAGAAAGGTGATTTCAGCAGTTTTGAGAGTGGCATGATTGTTGCTGCCAGACGGGCCGGTCTGAGTGTTTCACAATCTGCTCACTTACTGGGATTTTCACGCACAACCATTTCCAGGGTTTACAAAGAATGCTGTGAAAAGGGAAAAGCATCCAGTATGCGGCAGTCCTGTGGCAGAAAATGCCTTGTTGATGCTAGAGGTCAGAGGTCATGGGCGACTGATTCAAGCTGATAGAAGAGCAACATTGACTGAAATAACCACTCGTTACAACTGAGGTTTGCAGCAAAGCATTTGTGAAGCCACAACACACACAACCTTAAGGCGGATGGGCTACAACAGCAGAAGACCCCACCGGGTGCCACTCATCTCCACTACAAATAGGAGAAAGAGGCACAATTTGCACAAGCTCACCAAAATTGAACATTTGAAGACTGGAAAAATGTTGCCTGGTCTGATGAGTCTCAATTTCTGTTGAGACATTCAGATGGTAGAGTCAGAATTTGGCGTAAACAGAATGAGAACATGGATCCATCATGCCTTGTTACCACTGTGCAGGCTGGTGGTGGTGGTGTAATGGTGTGGGATGTTTTCTTGGCACACTTTAGGCCCCTTAGTGCCAATTGGGCATCGTTTAAATGCCACGGCCTACCTGAGCATTGTTTCTGACCATGTCCATCCCTTTATGACCACCATGTTCCCATCCTCTGATGCTGCTTCCAGCAGGATAATGCACCATGTCACAAAGTTCAAATAATTTCAAATTGGTTTCTTGAACATGACAATGAGTTCACGGTACTAAAATGGCCCCACAATCACCAGATCTCAACCCAATAGAGCATCTTTGGGATGTGATGGAACGGGAGCTTCGTGTCCTGGATGTGCATCCCACAAATCTCCATCAACTGCAAGATGCTCCTATCAATATGGCCAACATTTCTAAAGAATGCTTTCAGCAGCTTGTTGAATCAATGGCACGTAGAATTAAGGCAGTTCTGAAGGAGAAAGGGGGTCAAACACAGTATTAGTGTGTGTTCCTAATAATCCTTTAGCTGAGTGTGTCACCCTGTTTTAGTTGTCATTTGTCCAGTCTATGTTTGCGTTTTTTGTTCCCTATTCTGACCCTGTTAAACTCTACTATTCAATTTAATCCTCATCGTCATGCCTTTCATCATCAAACGTCTGTCTCTTGCTGACAGTCACATGACTGCATATTTTCAATTCAAAATGGCAAAGTTACATTTAAAAACTCGATTAGTTTGCATGACTGTATGTTACTGTGTGTCGTATGTCGTAACATATCCATTGTAAAATAGTTGTAAAAAATGTTTAGCTACTTTATCTTACTACGCACACACTCTTTCACGGTAAAAACTAAAAGCGTCACATTGCCATTCACACTCAATTTCAGTCTACATTAAACCCGTCTTCTTTGATCTGGTAAGAAAATATAACGAGCGCTGGTATATCACGAAGACAGACCATCCTAAAAATGTAACTTTTGAATATGTCGGCCATCCTAACAACAAACAAAGCGGTGTGTGATGGAGAGCAGCATTAAGAAATGGCCATTTCCAATTATTGGCATGTGCATGTGGCATCCGAAACCCATCAGTGACAGACAGAGACAGATCTGGGTTACGGGTGTGTGAGTGTTTCCCTGAGGTACAATCAGTGCCGCTGATGAAACTCCTGCTGTAATGGACAGAATGTGTGAACATGCAAACGGACTGTGAGAACAGGAGCAGAGCCAAGATATGAGGAGAGGTCCGGACCGGAGCCACGTTCAGTTCATGTGCGTTTGTGAGAGAAAAACGTCTGTTCTTTGTAGAGCGGCTACAGGAGGGCGTCTGAATTTTGTCCTAATCATGACACGGATTAAACCACAGAAGTGTGGGAAAAACTTCCCTACCCCCTCCTCTCCCTCTCGCCCTTGTACTTTCAAACTTTCCTTCAGGTTATTTTCCTCTAGCTCTCTTAAACCGCTCAGCATGTCATTCCTCTCTCTCTCTTCTCTCAATCTCTTGATGTTTTGTATTTTTCTCTTCTCTCCCCAGCGTTATTGTTGTTCCTCCTCTTTAACTGTTCGCTCCTCAGCTCCTCTCTCTCACTCCTCCAAACACGTTAAAGAGCTGAAAATCCATCAGAACGGTTGAAATCTGCCAGCAGGTGCTTCTCAGAGAGAGAGAGAGAGAGAGAGAGAGAGAGAGAGAGAGAGAAAAACGGTAAAACATGTCCCACATGACATGAGCGACTTGAAAAATTATTTTATACATTTTCTAGCCAATTAAACATTCATACCGGAGCATAACTAGAAAAATATTCCTTGCCTATGGAAATATGTATTAATTTTTAAAATTGTATTAATTTCTGATGGCATTTCCAGGGCTGAAAATCACAAGCAGGCGTTTACAAGTTTTCTGTGACCATGGGAACTTGGAAATGCTCAAGCTACCGAGACAATAACAATCACTATTTAAATGGGTATTTAAATACAAATGATTTCTTTCGGGAAAGGTAAAAGTTCATTGATTTTTTTCCTGGTTCTCAGCCTGTCTGTCTGAATTCACACACTCATTAATTTGATAGTGAGTTCTTCTGTCTCTGCTCAAATTCCTCTCTCACGCGTCCCACATTCTTTCGCTTTTGTCACTTTTTTTCTTTCCTCCGTCTCTCCCCCTCCAGCCTGTTCTCATAAATTACTGCCGTTCACAAGGCTTGTTCCATACACACACTCACACACGCACACTCACACACGCACACACACACACTTTTTTGAACCATGCAAACTGTATCTTCCATCCCCCTACACTAAACCTACCCATAACACAAAACTTTCAGCATTTCTTTAATAAAACCCCCACTGTTTAGTATGTTTGGTTGATGTTTTAATACCCATGTCATTATACACATTTGTGTCCTTATAAACCACACACACACACACACAAACACAGGCTGTCAAAGAATATTAGGCACATATGAGCATTAAAATGACAAAACCCCCAAACAACTAAAGCAGCACTTCTCATAAAGTGAGTACACGCAGGTTCAGTAACTTCCTGTGGAAGATGTACCCAGACACCCAGCTGCAATTCCCACATTTTCCCACTGTTCATGGATTCAGACACACATTCCGAGTTCATCTCAATGTCACTACGGGCTCAAATGATTAGCGCTGGATGATTCATGAATGATTCCTGTAAAGCATGATGAAAACTACTCTATTATACTATACTGATGTTTTACTGTTTATAAATTAAAAAATAAATACTATAAACAGTAACATAGAATAAATAATATGAATTAAATATAAATTAAACAAAAATAAGTATAAAGTAATAAATAAACAAATATAAAATATGCATAAGTAAATATTTATTAATGTCACTGTTTATAATATTATTTTATATTAAAATGTATTATATATATATATATGTATATATTAATATTTTATATTTCTTAATGTTGTTTATTTATTTAATTCACTGTTATTTTTATGTTATATGTGCATATTAATATTCATTTACGTTTAATTAATATTTATAACATTAGATTATATTTATGAATTAATTACATACATTTTATATATATATATATATATAAATCTGTATTATCTTAATTACATTTAACTATTTTTTTCATCAAATATAATTAATATATAAATTAAATAAATAAAAGAAATATAAAACATGCATATGTAAATATTTTAATATTTATTAATGTCACTCTTTATAATATTATTTTATATTAAAATATGTATACAGTCATATTTTATATTTCATAATGTTATTTAATTAATATAATTTTTATACTATTGTTTATAATATTATTTTATATTAGAATTTGTACACATTAATATTAATTTACATAATTAATATTTATAATATTGTATTATATTTATATATATATTAGATCAGTATTATCTAATATAATTACGTTTAACGAACTATTTTTATATCAAATATATCGAAAATTAAAAATTAATGGAATAGTGAGGTAACGCATTCAAACCACTTTGTTCTTTGTCTTTCCAGTTCTCTTTGGTGTTACGTTCTCATGATGTCAACGTGCCTCTGCGGATGCCACCCAGTGTGAGCTGGCACACAGTCGGCCGACCAGCCAACCCCCGAAACCCCCACCAATTACCCTCTCTACCCACAAGCCCCCTCCCGCCCTGCTGGTTTCCCAGGGGTTCAGGGGCCACTGTACTCACTACACCCCGTTTCCCATACGCATAATCTTGATTTTTTTCCCCCGGCTCATAAAGAGACGCTCGAGCCCTCTTAGTCTGCAGCCTATTTCCCAAACACTCTCCCTTTATCTGACGAGCCCCTAGCCTCTTTCTGTCTCGCTCGCTCTCTTTCTGTCTTTTCCACGCTCTCTTTCTGTGGGTAATCCGTGCTATTTTCTTCCTTCCAGTAATACGCTTTCAAGCTTGCCCTGCAGTATTTCCAATCTTAAATTACTAGGATGGATTCAGTTATACTTTCTCTACGTTTTACTATATATACGGTGTGTGTGTGTGTGTGTGTGTGTGTGTGTGTGTGTGTGTGTGTATCTCCATTTACTATAAAAATAAGAATCTGAGATTCTAACACTAAATTGACCCGAAAAATTGAGTGTGAGAAAATACGACTAGATCATGAAAACACTGCAATTTATTTATTATGTGTCTTTCACTCAGTGTCGAATCTTTCTCAGGGATCAGTGTGTGTATGTGTGTGTGTGTGTGTGAACTACATGCTCTGTAATGAAATTATCTTATCCCGTCAGACAATTAATTGTCAGCAGCCTTTCATTCTCGCAGCCCGTAAAATTGACATAAGCTTTACAAACATTCCACACATACTTTCTCAGGAAGGAAGAGCAAATTCAATCACACACACACACACACACACGCTTCTAAAGGGTTAAAACACAGACATATGCTGTGATTCATTTTGATAATTTATCAATAAATGCACACAATCAATAACAAACGATCAATAACTAAATATCAACTATTTAATCTGTGAAAATAACCAAATTTCTTTAAATGAACTGTGAGTTTAACGTTAAATGGAAGTAAAAATGCACTTAACGAGTGTTTACATGCATCAGAATATGCTAATGATCAAAAACACAGTTTTAAGGGTTTACGTGCAAATCAATGATCCGACGACACAAGAAACATCTAAACTTAAACAGATGTGATAAAGGTATTTACATGCAAAACGAAATCGAAGTTTTACTGACACCATTTTCCCCTCCTATTATTTACAAATCTTTCAAAGCCTTAACAGATATTTCCATACATTTAAGGTTGTTACTGACACCATTTATTACGATAAAATGTCATCTGGTGTAAACACACTCATTAATTAGCCAACAGTTTATGATTGCTTAAGAAATGCATTATATTTTCTTATTCTGAGCAAATTTTTTACCAGATGCAAAAATATCTAATGACATAATATTTACATTCATGCATTTATGAGACGCTTTTATCCAAAGCGACTTGCATTTCATTCAAGAAACACATAGACATTCTAATCAAGTTCTTGCTTTCCCTGGGGATCGAACCCATGACCTTGACGTTGCAAGTATTATTATTAAAGTATTATTTCAGTTGTTTAACTCATAACTGATTGATTTATGTAGTGCATTAGATCTCATAACCGCTGTTGATGATGGATTTAGAGTGATATATGTATATATGTATATGTATAAGTGCTAATTGATGTGAAAAGCTGCACTATATTTCATAACTGCTGTTTCTGAGAGATTTGTGGAGTGTGCGGGGCTTATGGGCTCTTGCACTATTAGATCGTCCCTCCTGTGATCCCAGCAGTCTGCGCAGCCGCGTAATCTCCAGCTTATACCTGCACACAGACGCCACACCTGAAGATCACACACCACCTACTTCCCCATCATCACAGCGTGACGTGTGTGTTGAAGTACCTGCCCAGGTGATTGTCCACATACTCCTGCAGCTCAGACACCTGCTGCTCAGCGACCGTGGCTCGGGTCATCAGCTGGACGCGCTCCCGCTCTTCCGCTTCCTGTTGAACGTTTACTGGGATCAGCAGCTGTTCATATATCTGAGGTGTGCCTAAATAATACATGCTAATAACAGCTGCTGATTGGGTTATACGGTCACATGTGGTTTGGCAGGTGTTTTGATTACCATAATAATTAGGACATTATGGATTAATGTTGGTGTTTTACATTCATGATTTTAGGGTTCAGCTCTAAAAAAAACAGAACTAAAAAAAAAAAAAAATTAGATGTAAGACTTAGAATTAGACTAAGAAATAGGTTTAAGTTGAAGCACTAAAATGGGGAAAATGTGGGGAAAATAAACTGCAATAACAATAAATGAAACCCAAAATTATATATACGTAAAATTGAAATGGCTACACATGAAGCCATCAGAGTTTAGGGGTTGTTACTGGTTTGAGTAACGGTTTGTACTGGTTACCTGTGTGGAGCTGGTGATTTCAGCTCTGCATCCAGGTGATCCAGGTAATCCAGCTCTGCAGTTATTCAAGTGCAGCTCACAGAACCAGCCAGTGATCAGAAGTGTTCAGATATAATTTACTGATACTCACCTCTGAGAATCTGACAACACAGCCATCTGAAACACCAAACACATGATCAAGACACTAATCCATTAAATACACACTCACTCACTCACACACACACACTCTCTCTCTCACACTCACTCACTCACAAACAAGACACACACACTCACACACAAACAAGACACACACACACAAACAAGACACACACACTCACACACAAACAAGACACACACACTCACACGCAAACAAGACACACACACTCACACGCAAACAAGACACACACTCACTCACTCACTCACGCACAAACAAACAAGACACACACTCACTTACTCACTCACGCACAAGACACACACACTCACTCACGCACAAACAAGACACACACACACAAACAAGACACACACACACACTCACGCACAAACAAGACACACACTCACTTACGCACACACACACTCACACAAACAAGACACACACACACACTCACTCACACACAAACAAGACACACACACACACACACACACACACACACACACTCACACACAAGACACACACACACACTCACTCACTCACGCACAAACTAGACACACACTCACTTACTCACGCACACACACACACACACACACACAAACAAGACACAGACACACACACTCACTCACGCACGCACAAACAAGACACACACACACACTCACTTACTCACACACACACACACTCTGTCTCTCTCTCACTCTCACACACACACACACACACACCTGTTCTTGAGCCAGTTTCAGTTGGCTCTCCAGGCGGGCTTTGTCCTCTCTCAGTCTGTGTAACTCTCTCTCTGTGTCTGCTCTCGGTTCGGGCCCCGCGGGACAGAAGTGGGCCTCAGGGGGTCCGGCCTCTAAAGCGTGTTCAGGGAGCGCCAGGATCTGCTCACGTTGCAGTCTGGGACACAGAGACACACTGCTTATCAGACCAAATCAGATCAGTGTGTGTGGGAGCAGGATCTGCCTTTCTTACAGGACTGAAAAGTCTGAATATGACCACAGATAATTTGCAAAACATGATCAAACGTGATCCTGGTTAGGGTTCAGCTCAGGGTTATTATCGTTAACTCCGTATTAATAAATAAAATCCAAATATTAGATGAACTAGACTACATTTCTTACATTTGTCAGACGTTTTTATCCAAAGCGACTTGCATTGCATTCAAGAAACACATTGACATTCTAATCAGTTCTTGCTTTCCCTGGGATCAAACCCATGACCTTGATGTTGCAAGCGCCACACTCTACTGTTTGAGACACAGGAAAGCCATAAGTAGAGCAGATTTCGCTTTTAACACAGAGCTCGGGTTTGTGAGTCTGATGAAAAGCCAATCACAATTTTTTCAAGTGAATATCTTGAGTCAAAGGCTGACAAAAAAACATTTGCTGCATCAACACACGTAATCGTAAAAGGTAAATAGCTTGCGTAAAGAGCGATAGGAGTGAATGGGTGGATGATCCTGCACCTGTAAGCGACGAGTAGCTGCTGAAAGGCGTTGCTCAGAGTCTGTATGCGTCTGCGGTATGTTCTGGCGGCGCTGGCGAGCTGTTCCTCTCTGGAGCGATATGATGTTTTCACCTCCTCCAGCATGGACTCAACAAACCCCTTCAACTTCTGGCCCAAATCACCGGCGCCGGCCGCAGTGACACACTCCTACCATACGACATCAAACCACTCTTACTACATCAATTCAGTTTAAAGACAAGAAATTATAGTGCACTGGGAGAGTCTGGAATAATTTAGATTTTGAAAGAAGTCTCTTCTGCTCACCAACGCTGTATTGATTTGAGCAAATCTGCAGCAAAACCGTAATATTGTGATAATATTTTCTGCTGTTTTAACATTGATATAATATTACACTGTTTTACTGTATTTATCATCTAATAAATTCAGCTTTAATCACAAGAATAAATGACACTTTACTATATATTCACATAGAAAACAGCTGTTTTACACTGATATAATATTACACTGTTTTACTGTATTTATCATCTAATAAATTCAGCTTTAATCACAGGAATAAATGACACTTTACTATATATTCACATAGAAAACAGCTGTTTTACACTGATATAATATTACACTGTTTTACTGTATAATCTTATAAATTCAGCTTTAATCACAGGAATAAATGACACTTTACTATATATTCACATAGAAAACAGCTGTTTTACACTGATATAATATTACACTGTTTTACCGTATGTATCATCTAATAAATTCAGCTGTGATCACAGGAATAATAAAATATACTCAAATAGAAAATGTAAAAGAAATTGAAACATTATTTCACAATATTAGTGTTGCATTTTTGATCAAATTAATGCAGCCATGTTGAGAGAGACTTCTTTCAAAAACATTAAAAATTTTTAATTATTAAGTCGCAACTTCAAGGCAACATCTAGTTTTTATATATATATATATATATATATATATATATATATATATATATATATATAGATGGATGGATAGACATTCATTTGTTTAATTAGACTCAATGTCTGATGGCATGTTCACATACTGTAACATCCTGAATATAGCGTGTGAGTCGGGCCCTGTACTCTCTGTTGAGCTCCTTCAGATGATTCTGTAGTTTCGAGACCTCAGTCTCGGCCTCCTTCAGCTGCTGCTGAGATATAATCAGTGTCTGCATGCAGACGGGAACAGATCAGTAGTCAGAAACGCATATACAGCATGTTGTGTGTGTGTGTGAGCGAGGGATCCCGCTCTCACTGCGGACTGCTGGGCCAGCTCGTGTCGGCTGCTCTCAACGGCTCGCTTACTCTCCTGCTGCTCCCTCCCAATGGCCACACTATGAGAAAAACACAAAACAACGCACACATCAGCTGACCGTCACCGCCCGCGTCTCTGACTAAACGAGTGAGCATGTGTGTAAAGATAAAAGCTCCACCACATCACTCCTGATGTAGCAGGTGCTCAGAGTTTGGTTTCACGAGGTCAAACTTTAAGCAGACAGCATTGTACCCTCGTCTGAGTCTGTTTACACGACCGATCCGATCACAGGCGCTCAGGTGAGACTGACGCTATTAAAATACGCCGCCTGTGAGCATTTGAGATCAGATTTCAAGGAGAGGGTCTATAATTTGGGGACTACAAACAAGTATTATCATATATAATGTATATATGACATTATAGTACTTACAAAAATTGAATGAGCTGTTATATGAAAGTTCAAAAGAACGGCATTTATCTGAAATAGAAAGCTTTTGTAACATTATAAATGTCTTTACTGTCACTTTTGATCAATTTAATGCATCCTTGCTTAATAAAAGCATTCATTTCTTTCAGAAAAATGTAAAAAGCTTGACATAAATAAAGTTTTAAAAGCTTTCTATTTCAGATGAATGCTGATCTTTAGAACTTTCTATTTATCAAAGAATCCTGAAAAAAAATAATTTTCTTTTGTTCTACAAAACGTTTTCATCATTGATAATCATAAATGTTTGAGCATCAATTCATCACATGATAATAATTCGTGAAGGATTGTGCGACACTGACTACTGGAGTAACGATGCTGAAAATAATTATAATTTATTATAATGCAATAATAATTTTTGCTACATGCTCTTCTCATTTTTAAATATTTCTACTTAGCCTGTTAATAAAGTTATCTAGAGGATAAAGTTCGTCGAGAGAAACTTTAGAAGTTGGCTTGAGAACGTCGGACCAGAAACTTCAATTTAGCATGTTGGTAGCACGATTTAATAATGACATAAACCAACTTCAACGCCTCTACAACATTCAGAACTGAAGATATCTCACTTTGCATTTAGTTGCTAGGGTGCTCTGTTTGGTTGCTAGGATGCTCTGTTTGGTTGCTAGGGTGCTCTGTTTGGTTGCTAGTGACCATGAGACACTCATTGGTTGCCTGAGTAAAACTATGCATGTTACCATGAAACATGAAGGGAATGAAACCGTGTGGTCGCATGCATTTCTCACTACATCCAAATGTGGTTTCAGTGATCTCAGAACATTCTGGACCCTGTTCTCAAGTGTATTTAGTGCCGCCCACTTGTGTTTAGTAACCCCAGACGTCATCGTGTGTCTTACATTTTCTCCTGTAGTTGTCGTTGGTGCTCCTCGTAGCTTTTCCTCAGTTTTTCCAGCTCATCTCTTAGGTTATTCTGCACTCCCTGCATCAAATAAGATCACACGTGTAAAATCACCACCATATTATAGAAATATCATCAAAACTCCCTTCCCACAAGAGGACCCGTAGCATTCCTTAATTCCCTGAGAAAGACTAGACTGAGAAACATTTACACATTCTAATCAGTTCTTGCTTTCCCTGGGAATCAAACCCATGACCTTGGTGTTGCAAGCGCTGCTCTCCACTGATTGAGCTACAGGAAAGCAGTAGCTACATACAGTACATATACAGTACGTATACATATACACATACGTATAGTACATACAACTTTGCATACATATACTTATGTTAAGGGATATATGCTGTATAACAAATCTGAACAGCTTGATTATATCACTGCAAAATATAAACTATAATACTGCACAGCTCTAATCTGCAAAATTAAACTATAAAAAATCTATTAAAATATTATAAACATTTTCTGTAAAGCTGATTATTAACAGTGCGTTTGGTGAAATGTGTTATACAAATAAAATGTACTTTTTGTGCTAGAAAATAAATACATTTTCTTACGTTTCTTTCCAGTGGGCTCTTGCTTTGTTCAAACTCCTCTGACTGTTGAAACAAACATCAGAAACCGAGGATTTCAATATAATATAAATATTAGTTCATTAGGAAATATTGTTGTTCTTGTTTCAGGGATTTGTGGGATCTGATAAAGCAATGCATCGCTATTATTATGGATCATACTTCTGCATGTTTTCAGATCACAGATCAACTCGAAATGTAAGTATTAAAGGGCCAGTTCAACCAAATATTAAAATTTTGTCATTAATTCCTCACCCTCGTGTCGTTCCAAACCCGTTAGACTTTCATTCGTCTTTATAACACAAATTAAGATCTTTTTGATTAAATCTTAGAGCTTTCTGTCGCTCCGTTGACAGTTTACGCAACTCCCCCTTTCAAGCACCAGAAAGTTAGTAAAGACATCATTAAATCCATGAATCCATGTGACTCCAGTGGTTTAACCTCAGTTTTATGAAGGGATGCACATTCTTTATTTGTGCAGAGAAACATAACTGACCACTTTATGTACAAAATATTAATCTTTACCACATTTCTGGGCGTTAAAAGTGGAGAAAGCTGTCAATGGAGGGACAGAAATCGCTCAGATTTCATTAAAAATATCTTCATTTGTGTTCTGAAGAGGAAGGAAAAGCTCACGAGGGTGAGATGAGACATGAGGGATGACATGAGGCTGACGATCTGGAATGGATTCATTAGTTTTCTATTATTTCTTATGGGAAAACATGATTCCAGATACGAGCAATTCGAGTTACGAGCTCCGCCCTGGAACGGATTATGCTCGTATCTCGAGGTATTTCTGTACCTCTAAAGAATCATACTTTGCTAAAGGAAGTGTTTGATAAGGATGAGCATGTGCATGTGTGTCTCTCACGCTGACTCTGTTCAGAGACGCCCTGCTGATTAGCGCTCGAACCCTCTCCGCCTCCAGCGTGTGAGTGTGTGCGCGCTCTCTCTCCTGCAGGAGCGTGTGTGTGTGTGCGCGCTCTCTCTCCTGCAGGAGCGTGTCGTGTGTGTGCGCGAGGGCGAGCAGCTCGGCACTGAGCTCTTCGGAGTGCGTGCGTTCGCTTTCATAAGCGCTGCTCAACGACAGGAAGTTGCTCTTTAGCGCTGTGTACTCTTCGGCCAGGTCGCGCTCATTTCGCTCGATGACTTCTAAACGGGCCAGAGCTGCTGACACTTCCTGTCTGAGCCGGTCACGCTCTGTCTGAAGAGAGGAGGCCGTTCCTTCCTGAGATAAAACCTGGGAAAGAGAGCGTGCATTAGAAATGTTAAGCTGCTTTATAGCTCAATCAAATGTGTTCCATAATTGACCGTTTTTGCAACATTTACAGTAGATGTGCTTCCATTCAAAGTTGCAAATTTGATTGGAATATTTGCAAAACATTTGCAAATAAAGCACCGTTTCAATCCGGTCACTTCCTGGAAAACTGGTGCAAAATATCTGCAATAATTTTTAAAAGTTACTGGAAACTATGCTGTTCTTTTGTGTTGGGATGCTGGAGCTTGGGAACCCCATCTCAGACGCTTCTGGGAGGGAATTAAATGAAATCATGGTAAACCTGCGATATAGCGACGGTAATTACCCACTCACACCAACAGGGGGAAACCTCCGCTATAGCGTCGGTACTTAATAACATTAAAATAGACCCAAAACAGCTTTAATAGCATGAAAAGATACCAAACAAAGCTGTTGTTAACAGTTGAGGTGTGATTGGTCCACTAGTTACTCAATTTATCCAATCACATCCTGTTTTTATGCAAAGTCATGCACGTTTTTTGTTGTGCATTGAGGGATTTATTCTGTAAATACGTTTCTATCTTTATTATCGGATAAAAAGACGTATCCGACAAAATTCACATAAAAAGAGGACGATGGAAACTTGAGGGGAAGAAAAATGACATTATTGTCTTTACAGCTGAATTTACCATATTTTTAACCACATAAGACGCTCCGGAACATAAGACGGGTCCGCTCCGGGTCTCTCTCCCCATCTCTCACTTCCCGGCTGTTTATATACGGTCTACATTACGGTGCGTAAGTAGATCAAGTGCAAATTGACAAACACCTGTGGCTCGTCTCCCGACTCTCTCTCCCGCTGCAGACCTCGCTAAACCACGCCCCCTCGCCACAGTCATCACTGTAAAGTCCACCATTGCCCCCCACTCATCATCACCATGGCTACGGCCGTGGCCGCGCTCCGCGGATTATTTATATTCGTCGGATCGGACGCACCAACTTTTCCCCCCAGTTTAGGGGAAGAAAAAGTGCGTCTTATGCGGCGAAAAATACGGTATCTCACATGTGATAAAGTTTGCATCACTGTCTCTGTTTATTATTGTGCATTTGCTTTAAAACAATCTGTATTGCATAATGTGCTTTATAAGGCTGACTTCACATTAAATGCCCATTGATCATGAGTGTGTGCTGCACTTACCATGCTTTTCAGTTCAAAGATCTCCGCTTCATACCGCTCTCTCATTTTATTGGCCTCAATCTGTACATCAACAAGGTCTTTTGAGATCTGAAACACATGAAACGTGAAGTAATATCAAGAAAAATCCTGAGTGCAGCGTTTTCATAAGCATGCATCTGCCAGCGTAGAAGCCGTATTTCCAGGCGTCTTCAGTTCTTACCTTCAGTTTGTCTTCCTCACACTGGACCAGTTTGACGGACAGGTCGCTCTTTGACGCAGCCTGCAGGCCCAGTTTGTTCTGGGCCGAGTCAAGCTTAGTAAACATGTAGCGTATTCTATACGGCACAACAAACGACCCACTGACGTCAAGCTCTTTGGGGGATTCTGCAATTTATTAAAAGAGGACAGTCAACATACACTCTCAGCTTTACTTTTCTTCTCTCAGCTGCCTCTCCTCAGTCACAGACAATACTCAGCACATTTCAATTCACATACATTTTACACAAACTTTCATTCAAACCAAACTCTTTCTCTTAATCATTAAACTCAGTTACATACAAGAAGAAATAAAATCAAAAATCACATTAACAACACTTTATAACATTACTACATTGGTCAACATTCTACTAGATCGTATAGTGGTTTTTTGGTTCACATACCTGCAATTTATTAAAAGAGGACAGTCAACATACACTCTCAGCTTTACTTTTCTTCTCTCAGCTGAAGAATGCATGGAAAAGACATGTTAAATGCTATCCTCTCTAACAGTGACTGCAGTTCAACTTAATACACAAAACACGAAATTGACTGTAAACATACAATTTACAATTACCCATGGAATCACATATATCTACAATACTAACACACATTTATACAGACAGAATCCACCGAAATTATATGTAGAAAACTTATCAACAGAAAAACCCGCGCTCTAATTTGGCGCGCGGGCGGCAACATAAAACAAACACGTGCGCGAACTTAATTTGGAAAATAAAACTCTCTTATTGATGAAAACTTACATATGACTACTTATTCTAGTTATAGGAACTTATTACAATCAATATCAACTCAAAACTTTACTTAATTTTACATATTTCTCGCTCTTTATTACAGAGCTCCCCGAATACATACCTGCCTCTCCTCAGTCACAGACAATACTGAGGGAGAGCAGGTGCGACCCGTCCCTTAATTCTGACGTCACACAATAACCAAATTTAACATATCAATTTTAAAACAAAAATGAATAATTTTCCCTTGTTTCTATAACCAATATTCACAACATACATCCATAACAATATAAAAATAAAACGAAAATAAACGTATTTCTTATTGAGACACTTAAATGTTTGCTGGAATAGCAGCAAAACTCCCAACATTACAAACAGCACTTCATTTCGTTCCCGCAGCTGCACCTGTCCAGTACAAATCAATGCAGTTACACTACATCAACATTCAGCAGGAGGTTTCAACCCTCACAGACCATACAGTACCATTACAATTTGCAGTTAGTAAGAAAAAAGTCTCTAGGGTTGCATTTATTACATAATTTATGTAAATGAATTTTCAGCATCATCACTCGAGTCTTCAGCGCCGATAGCACACGCACATCTCAGAGATGTTTATAGGATGTGTGTTTACATCCGGAAGACGCATTTTGTTTGGAGCGTTTACTCATCTGCAATACATCTCTAGAACATTCCCAGCCAGACGTTAAATAGACATTTAGAAAAAGTCTTTAAGATGTTATAAATGTATATAAAATCAACATCTTGAAGACTTTTCTCAGATGTTTGTACGACGCAGATGAATCGCTCTTTAACAGAGGTATTGCAGACAAATGAGTGTCACATGATCCTTCATAAATTATTCTGATATGATGATTTGCTGCTCAAGAATCATTTATGATTATTATCAATGTTGAAAGAACAGCAATTATTTATAATAGTAATTAAAAATTTCATAAAGTTTTTATGTCACTTTTGATCAATGTGTCCTTGCTTAAATGTATTAAGATACCTTTTTGAAGTAAAATAATTCAATTACGTTTTTGAGATATATATATATATATATGTGTGTGTGTGTGTGTGTGTGTGTGTGTGTGTGTGTGTGTGTGTGTGTGTGTGTGTGTCTTTATATACACACACACACATATATATACATATATAAATACACACACACACAAAATAAGATTTACATATATACCTTTCACTGACCACTGACTGAAGACACAGCACTTATAGCGCACTATAATATTGCTTAAGCATTAATGCCTTTATATGAAGGAAATATCTTACATTTTCGTCAGTCAGAGAGTGAATTTGCTCCTGAAGTTGGTTAATGGAGTGTTTATTGCTCGAGTCCATGTTCAGCTGTCAGAGGTGTGTGTTGGTCTGTTTCTATGAACACGAGTCTCCATGGGCGCTTATAATGACAAACATCCTTCGAGTCCTGCTGGGAACTTCGTGTTTACGAGGTGGGAAGTCGTATTTATGACGACAGGTGCGTCCAATCACTTTCATCGGACGAAAATATCGCTAGATTATTAAACTGTACGTCTAGAAAAGGAAGAACAAAGAAATGCGCATCAGGTGTTTTTTGCTTGAAGCCTCTGTTAACCTTATCGTTGCGTTTTACAATGTTATATTGGCATGGCGTCCATGTGCAATATTGCATTACTCCTTAAAAAAGATATAATTGCATGCTAACAGGTGCATGCTAGGTTGGGAATGCTAACGAAAAAAGAACAATAAAACTCTTACGTCAGCAATTAAAACAAAAGAAAACACAAATGTGATGTTTCAAGTCATTTTCCCTCATTCTAATGGTTGAATTGGATCATCAAAGATAAACTGAGATTAAAAACACAAGGTATATTTGTGTGTGTGTTTTTAAAATGTATTAATTGTTGAGTTTATATTTCACTGTTGTTATTCATTTCTAGAACCGGAATCGGTTTTGAGCAAGTGAGGCAGTTAACGCCTGCTTACATTTAGTCTGTAAATGACTACATTTTCATTTAGTCAAATGAAATTTGATCAAATGCAATATTATATCAATGTAACACAGCTGTTTTCTATGTGAATATATAGTAAAGTGTCATTTATTTCTGTGATTAAAGCTGAATTTATTAGATGATAAATACAGTAAAACTGTGTAATATTATATCAGTGTAAAACAGCTGTTTTCTATGTGAATATATAGTAAAGTGTCATTTGCAGCATTTTGTGGAATTACCATTATCTTTACACAGCAAGAGAGAGCTGAATGCCAATAAATGGTAAACAAAGTAACTCAAACAATGCCTTAACTTATTAGTTTCTTGGAAAACAAGTAATCTGATTATGTAACTCGTTACTTGTAATCATTAGAGATTCTAAGATTGTGATTCAGATTCTGTTAATTAGATGTGTTTATTTCAAACAATATTTGCGACTTCTTTCCATAAACTCCTATGTCCTCCTACTCCATGTCAGTTTAATATGAATTAAAAAAATAAAAATAGTACACACTGACTAATAAAATGCAGTAAAATAAAAGTTGTGCAGGAATGTAGTCAAATCAGACTCGGCACGTCTACTATCGGCTCTGTTTGTTGTGGAAACAGTCTTGCTGAATTGTTGCTTCTGTTTGGTAAATGTAAGGTGAATCAAAGTCTCCAAACCTTTGCCCTTTACAATGGAAAAGGGTTGTAAATCCAGAGCATATTGTTAAATTTGACTGCAACTGAATCATGATTAATTTGCACGATTAACAGATTAATTGAATTCAATTTGGTAAACAGAACCCAAGCGGCTAAACGTATTTATCAGTTTTTTTCTCAGTTTATTTTTAACACATTTATTAAAACTAGATTTTCATAATAGGCTCTGCAACAAACTGAACTGAAAATATAATAAAGCCTGAAAAGAATCTGACCTGCTTGCAACGATTTGGAAAAATGTGAAGAACTAATCTGGATAGGATTTGGAAAAATGGGATGCGACCACGACCGTTGCCATTCAATCTCATAGATGGTTTTCCGCTACTACCTATAACCCCCTCAGTCCGCCATCTTGTACGGCAAAAGAAACGTATAGATCAAAAGGTAAACAAAATCAATAATTTAAAAGTCTAATCGGATTAAATGCACAAAAGAACCTAAACAATGGTAAATACCTGTGTTGTGTGGGACATTATCGATTGTTTACGCTTCTCAAATATTGAATTGCATGCTTTTCTTGCCATACAACATGTCCGCCGCCGCAGTGCATGATGGGTATTTACAATTATCGGAAAACCATCTATTAGACGTCCTGAAGAAGCTGTTTAATGTTACCTGTTCTGTTCCTAATTCATATGGTAACTGGCGGGAAGACGAGCCAATCAGCGACGATCTGGAGCAACGGAAGTCCATGAGGAACAAGATCTATCCTAACTGATGCAACATTTTCTATATTTTCCACAAAATTGATGAACTAATTGTATTCATTTGACTTTGAGAGATTTTTCACTCACAAAAGCAATATGATTAAGTAAATATGTAGAAAATTTATTAAAATGTATACAAGATATATGATACAAAGGTAGCAGAACAAGTCTGATCATTAAATAATTAGTAAATTGTACAAAATGACTTAAATATCGCGGTCCCACTGGATTCTTGTTCAAAAGGCGACACGCGTCACATACACAAGTGCATTCTGGGCATTTACGCTCTACTTAAGGCAACCTTTAACAAAATCACACATCAACTATCAAAGATTTATTATCAGTCCCAGAGAAATATGGCACTGAGTCTCAGACAGACAGACTTCTGTGTGTTTGTATGCGTTGAGAAATGCGTGTAATTCAAGTCGTTCTCTCAATGATTGATGTTCTCATCTTCCTCCACCTCTTCGTCATCCTCGGCAGCATGGATGTTTGTATCTTTGTAGACCAGGCGGATTCCAGCAGCGTTTTGTATAGCCTCCAGACTGGTTTGACTCACATATAAGCTCATGTTTATGTTGGGACGTGTTGATCTCAATTCCTCTATTTTACTCCATGCCTTATGAGAAACACAAAATAAATGAATGTTCACCGAAAATGAAAATACACCCTCATTTCAGATATTATAGACTATTTGCAAGCAGCAATAATGATGTAAGATGAGCGCAAATGCAACAAGTTTGGATAGGATCAACCAGACCAATGCTGCTAGAGCGCCGGGAACAATCATAGTCAGATTTGGACTGCAGCAAACATCCCCAGGTTGAAATCCCCGTAAACACAACATGCCATGAACCCCAATAT
This sequence comes from Rhodeus uyekii, assembly GCA_037043235.1. NCBI lineage: Eukaryota > Metazoa > Chordata > Actinopteri > Cypriniformes > Acheilognathidae > Rhodeus > Rhodeus uyekii. The sequence continues at coordinate 278,256 of JAWRVZ010000300.1, read as the reverse complement.
TCAGATACCTGCTGGAAGTTGCCACGATGGCAGTAGTATTCCACCAGGAAGCCATACACATCTCCAACACGCACCGCAGGATCCAGATCCTTCTCTTCTAGCAGAGACTCGCACACACGCACCGCTTCTACTGGATCCTCTTCAAGCATCCTACACACACACACACACACACTTGTAAATGCATGCACAGGTGTTGAAAGAATGCACAAATTAAAAGCCAGTATTTCACCAGTACCTTCGAGCCTGAATGAATCTCTTGATGAGTCCGAGTCTGTGTGTGAGTGTGAGGAGTCTGCTGTCAGTCTCGTCTCCGCTGCGACCCTTCGCTTTAGTCAGACACTTGCACGCCTCGGTCAGAGCTCCATATGCCTTCTCATAATTCTGATAATCGTCAGTTTCCACCTGTAAAAAAACACCACAAATAAGTCATCACTGCATTTAAAGCGACAGTTCACCCTCAAAAAAAAGATTCTGTCATCGTTTACTCAAGTTGTTCTAAACCTGTGTGAATTTCTTTCTTCTGTCGAACACAAAAGAAGATATTTTGAGGAATGTCGGTAACCAAACAACTGAATACGTTGCATTTTCCCCCCATATTATGGAAGTCAATGGAGCCAATCAACTGAGCTGTTTCAGTGGATGAACTGGAACTTAACGTTGAGTAAATGATAATAGAATTTTGGGTGAACTATAGCAAATACAGTAATATACGAGCAAGCCTTCAAGCAAATTTTGCTTTGAGATACGCCTCATTCCTTCACTTCACATGTTTGTCAACTTCCGTACGCATCTCCTGCGAGTCTTCCTGTGGTGTGTGTTATATACATTTATGGGTAATTGCATATGATCTCCACTAGAGGCAGCTTGGTTTTACAGCGGGGGTTACCGGGGGCAACGAGTGATTCAGGAGTATTAAGCTGGGAGCAGCACGAGTTATGAGTGTTCAATAATAATAAATATGAGCTTCTGAGGCTTTCCAATACACAACACGGGAAGAAACACTACACTTCCGTATTGTGTTTGTGTTATCTATGTTATCCCTCTTCCTCCTCCTCCGCACAAGTAGCTACTGTCTCGTCTGTCTCGAAGGCAAGAACTCATAATTAAAACCACATTTTATTTTATATCACTTAATTTTGTGTGTCTACAGCAATTAAAAACCTGTTTTTTCCATTGTTATTAGCACTAATAAGGGAGTTTTTTTAGAGGGCCAGAAAGGATACATTTTTTTCTGTTATTTCTTATTGGAAAAATGATTTGAGATACGAGCAACTCGAGTTACGAGCTCGTGCTGGAACAGATTATCCTCGTATCTCAAGGTATTACTATAATTGAGATATTGATTATGGCATTGTGAGTTTTGCAGTGCTCTCAGCACCTCAGCACAGGCCTCGTAAAAGCCAGCAAGCAGGTCAAGAGCACGTCCTTTAGTGTAGAAGCCGATGATGTTCTTCATGATCTCTGGGTCGTTCCTCCAGTCCAGAGACTGCAGGTAGTTGGCTGCCATTATGTAAATTTCCTTCTGTCTGGAAACGCCTGCGAAAAACACTATTTTCTCTGTATCGCCAGACTTCAACAGCGCTCGCATTGCCTGTCAAAGAAAAGCACAGGAAGAGAAAAGAAAATCTTGATACCTTTGGTTTTAGAAGAGGCTGGGGGAAACTTATTTCAGGCTGAGAGAAGATATAAATGAACATGAAGTTTAAATGGATACAGACATAAACAAGAAATAACAGCTGGTGAAAAAGGTCCAAAATTTGCACAAAAAACAAACAGTTTGGTGCTAATGTTGTTTTTGTTTTTTTATACAGCCAAAAGATGAAACTCTGATAGCATTTAATGTAAATCAATACGATTTTTATAACAGAACAAACTACTTACATAAAAATGCATATAAATATTTTTTACACTTGTCATTCAATGCTTAGTTTTATGTATCTTAATATCTTAGTAGTAATAGTGTGTGTGTGTGGGGGGGGGGGGCAACACACATAATGCAAAGCAATATAATGAGAGATAATAAACATTTCTCAAAAGTTGTGAAAAACTGTATGCAACAACGTTTTGATCATTTAACGGCCTTAGAAATTCCTGTGTCAATTATGAGTGTTGGTTTTATAGGGTTAATTTGAGTGCTGTGAAATTACATGAGAAACATGACGAGCACAGTGTAGGAAATTGATGGGGGAAAAGTCAATTCTATTATTTAGCATCATTACATAAACATATTTGACTGATTGACCAATCAGAATCATGTATTCCAGAGATTACGTGAATTCAAGGGCAAAACGACAGATCTGACTGAATCAGCTGTGGATCTGAGCAGAAGTCCAACCTTGATCTTGTTTCCAGCTTGTGTGTATTTCTTAGTGGCGAGGTGGTAGTTGCCCTGCCGCATGCAGCAGTCTGCGATCTTCTCCAGCAGCTCCTTTCTCCCGGCCTCAGACAGATGGCTCGAGTCTCTCGGCACCGTCAGGCTTTCCGCCAGATCTTCAGTGATGGTCAAACTCTGGTCCAAACACAACTGGAGCGCCTCGTGGTACTTCACAAATTCATATGCATCCAGTTACAAAACATTCAGAGATTTCTACAATTAAAAAGGGTTGCATAAGCGTTATGAGTATGACAGTGTGTGGCCCGTGTTCACCTTCTTGGCCGTCACAAGCAATTCCACAGCTTTCTCATACTGAGCGTGTTTTATGAAGAAATCGGAGCAGCGTGCAAGTAAGGCCGGGTCACTGGTTTCATTCAGGTCCTCTGCGATCAGCTGCAGCGCTCCAAACTGCTCTGTGGCGAACGCTAGCTCTAAAGCCTTAGAGACGTGACCCGCCTGGAAAGATGGACACGTGTTATATAAGAAATCAGCACCACCTAGTGGTAAAGCTTGACTCAACACGTATGTATGGAAGTACCTTATGATAAAGCATGACGGCTCGATCCATGTGCGCTCCTTTCTCTTCATAATACATGGCTGTGTCCATCATGTCTTCTGGATTGCTAAGCAGCGCCAGATTCATGAGTTGCTCGTCGAGGTTATTCTCTTTACACAGTCGGATGGCGTTGTTGTAGGCTTGTGCTCGTGTGTAGAAGTGCACCGACTGGCTGATTTCATCCTGTCCCTCGTACTGCCGTGCAACATGATAAGATGCTGCTCTGTTCCCCGTCTCATTGGCTATCTCACTCGCCTAGGAAATACACAGATCAGCATGAAGCATTCAGTACATCAGGGAAACAATCAAACTCATTAAACACACCTTCTGAATGTTTCCCAGATAGCAGTGCACGCGCACTTGAGACAGGTAGTCCTGAGCGAATGCGTAGTAATGCAGCGCAGCCTCCATGTCTGATTGGCTCTCCAGATAATGACCCCACCACTTATACAGATCCCTGTCCAATTACACACCAGACAACCGACAGCAGGAACATCAAAGCCATGTCACAATCATGAATCCTCTCTGCATACTAACTCACTTGTCTTTCATTTTATTGATGTAGATTTCCAATGAAACATTGTCCTCGATCAGCATCCTCGGAACTTCAAAACGATGCGTGTCTGACTTCTCAAAACTATTGAAAGGGAAAGAAAACCACAAACAGATTTAACTTTTTTTTGTTGAGGATCAAATCATCATATCAGAGTGATTTGTGAAGGATCATGTGACACTGAAGACTGGAGTAATGATGCTGAAAATACAACTTTAATCACAGGAATAAATTTTATTTGATAATATATCAAAATAGAAAACAGCTGTTTTACACTGATATAATATTATACTGTTTTACTGTATTTATCATCTAATAAATTCAGCTTTAATCACAGGAATAAATGACACTTTACTATATATTCACATAGAAAACAGCTGTTTTACACTGATATAATATTACACTGTTTTACTGTATTTATCATCTAATAAATTCAGCTTTAATCACAGGAATAAATGACACTTTACTATATATTCACATAGAAAACAGCTGTTTTACACTGATATAATATTACACTGTTTTACTGTATTTATCATCTAATAAATTCAGCTTTAATCACAGGAATAAATGACACTTTACTATATATTCACATAGAAAACAGCTGTTTTACACTGATATAATATTACACTGTTTTACTGTATTTATCATCTAATAAATGTATTATATATTTTATTTTTTTATTTTAAATCAACATGCACCACTGTCAAATTTATTATATATTGTAATCATTGGGTTCATAACTTATAATAATTACATTACTCATGATCTCATTGTTTCTGCCTAAAACTAATGTTAGACAATGGCATGATTTGTATTATCATAGAACTGTACATTTCTGAAATATGGTCATTAATTAGAGACAGTCACCTCTGATAACAACTAACTCTGAATAGAAATGTTTTCTGTAAAGCTGCTTTGAAACAAATTGTGAAAATAAATGTGAATTGAATTTGTAGAATATTGCATTACGGTTTTTGAAGCATTTCTGGTGAGACATCTTTCAAAAGCATTAAAAAAATATTTTTTGAATGGTAATATTTCAACTAGGGCTGTAAAATTGATTAATCACGATTAATTGCATACATAAAAGTTTGTGTTTATATAATATAGGTGTGTGTGTGTATACATATACATACACACGTATACATTTGCACAAAAAACAGTAGAGGAGAAATCAAATCCCTTCGTGTGAGCTTTGTGAGCTCAGTGTGCATCTCAGCAGTGATCGTGTGTGAGCGTGACTCACTACGCCAGCGCTAGGTTCTTGTCTTCCATGGCCTCCAGGTGTTTGGCGTAGCTGTAGTACGTGGTTCGGAGGTGAATGCGGTCGTGCGTTTCTGCCGTCTCAACCGCCTGCTGCCACTGACCCGCTGCCTGATAAAACTTATTCAACAGATCAAACCTCCCGCACGCCTTATACAAACGCTCGGCATCCTCCTGCGAAAAATAGAAATGCTGCAATAAACCCAAATGTTTAAATCCAAATGTTTAGTCCTTGTTATTGTGCTGAATGAGACAGAGAGGCTCCAAGTGCACTAGGTTTATTTAGATAACGTTGTGTTTGTGCTTGTTTGATTTAAACACGAGATGAAACGTCATTTGCAATGTATTCCGCTTTTATAATGAGACAAACCTCAGAGTGAAACATACACTTCATACATCAGTTGTTTCAGAGGGGGAGACACTTATTAGACAACATATAACAAACTTCCCTTTCTTTAACAATAATGCATACTAGTGAATGAGCAGAATGAGAACGGGAACATGTATTAGGTTTGCAAAAAGGTCCTTTTTGTAAAGCCATGTCAATTTGTGTGTCATACCAGCATGCCCAGTTGTGTAGCCAGTACAGCCACCTGTGCCTCCAACTCCGGCTCTTTCTCAGCATCCCTGAGAGCACGAGCGGCCCGTGCGTTACCCATCTTCCCCAGACACACGCGCGCCACGTCCAGCCGACGACTCTTCACACACATCCGCGCCATGCTCTCCCACACCGCCTCGCTGAAGATCAAACCATACATACACACAACATGCACACATTTTACATTCACTTTAAAGTCTTTATCCAAAGCAACATTGCATCGAAGGTATACATTTTATAAGTTCATGCACTCCCTGGAACTCGAACCCAAGACCGTGGCATTGCTGTTTGAGATACAGGAGTTCATCAAAAACACAAAAGCCTCAGTATGAAGAATGTCATATTGCACTTTCTCCCATTCATAGTAATACGAGTCTTTGCGTATCTAAAGATCATGAAGAAGCGAACGTGTGGTGAAATCTGCTTTTCTTGGCAAATATTCAGAAGTCTTTAAGATCGGCCCTGTTTTAAAGCATGTACTGAAACATAACATGAAGCATCAGATCCGTCTAGAAAGGCTCTTTTTTCTCTTCAGGACTCGCAGCTGCATTTCGAGTGTTTCTGCTGTTTCTCCTTTGGTTCGACCTCATGAGCGAACCGTTTCAGCTATGCAAGGAATGACCCATCAACTCCCAACACTCTCTTTTCCACATTCCCTCTCTCCCCCTCACTCGGCCCTTCGTGCCCTCCCTACCTCCTTTTTTTATTCAATCCCATCTGGTCTTTATTTATCCAAAATCCCCCTGTTCTCTCATCTTTTTTTGCTCTGTTCGGCTTTAGTAGATACAGATGTGGGCTGTTTATTAGAGTTAAGCAACAGGAAATTCCCTGAATCTTTGGGGGCCCGAAGAACGGAGCAAGAAAGAAGCAAATCGAACCAATTTAATGGAAAAAAAACATGAAAATGAAGTACATTGTGAAGGTGTTTGGCTTCTTCAATGTACATCCATAGGGTTTTTCACTTGTTTTATGGTCCAGCAGGTGAAAATGGTTCATTGGATCACTATAAAAACATGTTTAGTGCACAAACCCTGCAGGACGATGCATAAGCTGAACTTTAACAATTAGTGCTAAAGGTGAATTTTACAGAATGCATATCTCCTGCTCCATTAATAACCAGCTCAGTAAGAGAGAAAGAGGACAGTGATGCATTCTGTTCGGTCTTTTTTCCTTCCAGGAAACACATCCTGTAGCTGGAGTGTAACGTGTTTGTCACCGAGAGAGAGAGAGAGAGAGAGAGAGAGAGACGTACTCCCAAGTACTCCCTACCCTCCCAGTTCTTCTGAGCTTTTCAGGGATGAAGCACATACGCTCGCACAAGAACATGGGAAACTGGTCAGGACGAGTAATCTGAGATAAACGAGTGTGGGAAAGAACAAAAAGCACTGAGACGGCATCGCACAGACATTCCTCAGCGTTCCCAGCAGGGAGACGAGGAGAAAAAACCGACCCACCGCACATCTGCAGGAGAAAGGGGGAGGAACAGACCTCACAGACGGAGAACGGAGCGATTTAACGAACGTGAGCTGGTTTATGTGATGGCCTTGGAGGTCCAGCGTCCAGCCCTACGAGCAGCAGCGGCCCCGGACTCTGAGGAAGAGGGCTAGAGACTCCCATCACCCCAACGACCCTCAAGACACAAGAATGAGTGGCGATGTCCTCTAGCTAACCTCTTACAGCGTTCATGTCGCTCTGCGTTTAGCGTGCACGTGTACCCGTGGACATCTCAGGCATTTAAGAGGCGTATGGCCGTTCGCAGGCTGGTGTTGGTGGCGGCGGCGGTGGCCCTGCTCTCTCTGGTGCTCAACAACGTGGCGACATTCAGCTCCAACTGGGTGCGACAGGTGCTGGAGGACGGACGGAGGAGAAGCGTCGGGCTCTGGAGAGCATGTGCGCACGAGGACACTCACGAGCCCACAGCCTGCCAGAGACTCAGCTGGGGGTCGGAGCTCGCGGGGTACCAGGAGTCACGCAGCACTGTCAAACGTGAGTCTCCAGGACGCAGATTGAGTGTGTGTGTGAGGGAACAGACGTCAAACGACCTCTGCTGCAGATTTCTGCACATTTTAATGATAGCCTACAAAAAACTACTTTGATTAAAAAATGATATAATATTAATTCATTTTTAGCAGATCATGTACATCATACTATATTTAATTTATATACAACTTCAGTGCCAAGCATGATACAAAATTAATTATTGAAAGACATTAAACACAACAAAAACTCACTTAAAATACATAAAGATTAGTAGATCTTATACACAAGATGTAGATCTTATACACAAGATGTAGTTCTTATACACAAGATGTAGACCTTATACACAAGATGTAGACCTTATACACAAGATGTAGATCTTATACACAAGATGTAGATCTTATACACAAGATGTAGTTCTTATACACAAGATGTAGACCTTATACACAAGATGTAGACCTTATACACAAGATGTAGACCTTATACACAAGATGTAGACCTTATACACAAGATGTAGACCTTATACACAAGATGTAGACCTTATACACAAGAATATATATACAAGATGTCATCAATGTGTCATACTATCAACTTAGGATTTGCTAATATAATGTTTCATAGATTGTTACTTTAAAATAACTTTCACTAAGTAATTATTGACGTTTTGTGTATATGATTGCTTGAGTTTATTAACCGCTTGCATATGAAATGGATATCTTAAAATACAGTTTTCCTTAAATCTGAGTTCTAGACTCCACCGCAAATAAAGTCGATGTCTAGAGGTCTTGTTTTTAGATGTCTGGCTAGTATTAAAGCATGGCAACTATCACTTGACGAATAGCCAAGCAGAGATTTGCTGGCTTGTATCATGCAGCCTGGCACGTCTGTCCATCGACCCTGATTTAGAAATAGGAAACGGATGGACACAGTAAAGAATTGTGGCTTTCAGGAAGTGACACCCACATTGGCAAAGCTGTGTCTTATGCACATCTGCAGCTGGATCTTCCTTACAATGATTCAGATGTTCTACTTACACACACACACACAAAACTATCTGCTCTAAAAGATTATCTGCTCTAAAGTTATAAGTAAAAGATTACTGGAGCGCGTTTTACAAGAAAATGCTATTTCAGTCTTTAAATCTCCTGCTTCATTTAATGTGTTAGTTTCTGTTTCTTTATAGTTAGTTGTGAATGTTATTTTCAGTGCATGTGGTCTTGAATCACTTATTTAAAAAAACTGCATTTATTTTTTCCCGTTTACAGTTCAGTTTGACATGATGCGGGCATGTAACCTGATGGCTACGGTGGCTCTGACCGTGGGTCAGCTGATCTTCCTGTTTGGGTTACTGGAGATAAGCCACATTACCCAGGATTCTCAGTGGTGGGAGGAGGCCATCGCTGCCCTGTTCCAGTTAGCCAGTGAGTGTTCAAGCCTGTTTGTACAGTCGGTAACAAACACTAACAGCCCCTTTGAGGAGCTTCAATAAGCCTGACAGAAACGCAACACACCCACCCTCAAATAACACATTAATTCTTCAATATCTAACCCGGCTGTCCTTAGAGATACGGTCTCTATTGTCTCGTGTTTGTTGTTCTGCATTTTGGGAAAGGAAAGATTTGAGGCTTTGAGGATCTATAACAGAGCAAACATCAACAAAGCATAGCAGCCTGAGCGCGGCGAGACTACACACAATTCAACCGGAAACAACAGAGTCCTGGCCAGAGGCCCGCTGACAAATTAAATGAACTCCCATTTGGGACGTACGCAGGCCTGTCTCTACAGAACTGGCTGTTGATGTCCCATGAAAGTGTGCCGGCTGTGATGTTATCTCGTTTTATCGCGTGTGCACTTTGAATGGCTGTGCATCTTTCATCTGCATGGATGTTCAAATGCTGACTGGCATTCTTCACATAAAGCCATGCTTGTTGATCGCCTGCTAGTGAACGTGCAGTTTTGAGTTTGAGTGTTACAAGTAATGATCTGCAAATTGATGGCGTATTTTATAAATAAACAAATAACATTACAAAACACCCAGAACATTCTAGCAACACCCTAGCAACTGCTCAGAGCATACAAGCAAACACCCTAGCAACCATGCAGAACATCCTAGCAACACCCTAGCAACTGCTCAGAGCATACAAGCAACCACCCAAACACCCTAGCAACCATGCAGAACATCCTAGCAACACCTTAGCAACTGCTCAGAGCATACAAGCAACCACCCAAACACCCTAGCAACCATGCAGAACATCCTAGCAACACCTTAGCAACTGCTCAGAGCATACAAGCAACCACCCAAACACCCTAGCAACCATGCAGAACATTCTAGCAACACCCTAGCAACTGCTCAGAGCATACAAGCAAACACCCTAGCAACCATGCAGAACATCCTAGCAACACCCTAGCAACTGCTCAGAGCATACAAGCAACCACCCAAACACCCTAGCAACCATGCAGAACATCCTAGCAACACCTTAGCAACTGCTCAGAGCATACAAGCAACCACCCAAACACCCTAGCAACCATGCAGAACATCCTAGCAACACCTTAGCAACTGCTCAGAGCATACAAGCAACCACCCAAACACCCTAGCAACCATGCAAAACATCCTAGCAACACCTTAGCAACTGCTCAGAGCATACAAGCAACCACCCAAACACCCTAGCAACCATGCAGAACATTCTAGCAACACCCTAGCAATTGCTCAGAGCATACAAGCAACCATCCAAACACCCTAGCAACCATGCAGAACATCCTAGCAACACCTTAGCAGCTGCTCAGAGCATACAAGCAACCACCCAGAAAACCCTAACATCGATCTAACAATGGCCTTGTAACCACCTAAATCCCTCAACATGGCGTGTTTCATAAATAAAATAAAGTACATTACAAAACATCCAGAACATTCTAGCAACACCTTAACAACTGCTCAGAAGTCACCTTTATTTACCGATATTTAGCGCTTTTTACAATAGATATTGTTTAAAATCAGGCTTAACAGAGAAAATAGGAAAATAATGCAACAAAGTTTGTTTTGGCTGTACAGCTGCTCTAGAAGAGCAGGCCAATCAATTATATTGATGAATATTAAGTGTTAAGAACACCCTAGAAACTCCACAGCAACCACCCTGAACACTTCAGCAAATGCAACCACTTAAAATACAGTAGACACTGCCTAGAACACCCTACCAACCACCTGAGACACCCTGACAACCACCTAACAACTGCCCATAACACCCTAGCAACATCCTAGAATGCCACAGAAACCACCCAGAAAAAAACCCTAGCAGTAGCATCCACCTGACAATCTCCTAGTAATCATGTAAATCACCCAGCATGACATATTTCATAAATAAATATTCTTAAAAAAAAGAAAATTCTAACAGCACCCTAGCAACTGCTCAGATAACCTAGAAACTCCATGAAACCGCTTAAAATGCAGTAGCAACTACCCAGAACACCCTACCAACTGCCCGTAATACCCTAGCAACAATTTAGAACACCCTAGCAACGTCTTATTAACCACCCAGAACTCCCTAGGTGCATTCCTAACCATCACCCTAGAACACAACACCATAGCAACCACCCCAGAATATAAGGCTACAAGACTTAAATCGAATTGCAATTTCATATTATAATTACTATATTTGTATTATTAATACTACATACATACACATTATATATAAAATATAAATATTTGTTTATTTATATACAGTTTTATTTTGATTAAACATGCTGCCCTACTAGAACACCCTAACAGGCACCTAACAACACCCTAGCAACCACCCAAAACACCCCAGAATTATAGCACCAACTGTAGCACAGGCAAACGCCACTAATGTTTTATTCATAAATATAAAAATGTAGTAATACATAAGTAGTTCATAAGAATTCTTTGATCACACCCACTGTTTTCTTAACCTCAGGTCATTTTTTAGAGCTACCCTGTACATTTCCTGTGTTTTAGAAAAAGCTATTTTCAAGTTTCATCAAAGACATTTGTGACTGCGTGGTTTGGCTTTTGAGATGTTGTGCTACGAGGGTGGTCTGCTACTAGTTTGGTATATCAGTACAGTTATTAGTGCGCACTGCCTGTGTATGTGTGTGTTGTTTTAAGTGTGACAATAGTTATATTTAGCTAAACGGGGTCCAGAGCACCAGCGGCTGCCGCACAGCTCCAGAGAGCGACAGTCAGGCGCCAGGATATCCCTGCTCAGGACGAGGAAGTGTCTGTAACTACCTGTTATGCAAACCCAGAGCCGCAGAGGAAAGACGGGGAGGGGGTGTGTGTGACAGTAAGGAGTGGGGCGGCCGAGTGTCAGAGTTATTAGGCATGGACTTGAACGGGAAAGGATGATATTTTAAGAAGCGCAGACCGATTGAGAAGAAAGAAAAGTGGATGTATGTGACGCCACAGAGGAGCACGTTTCATCAGGACGGGTCTAGAATCTCCCAAAATGTGTGTGTGTGTGTGTGAGAGATGGTGGAGGAAACAAGTGTTCTGATTAACTGCAATACTGCATCTGTTTACACAATCTCAAGAGACAGACTATGCCTGACAAAATTAAAACAATTATGTCCTCATACTGCCATATAAATTATAAACAAGCACAAACTGCTTCCCTGAAGTAAACAGGGTGACTCAATCAGATGCAGGCAAACCATCAAGTCTTTATAAACATCCATACGTAACATGAGGCACATGCATAAGCAATTTGCATAGTTTAAGTATACAGACTAGACATTCATTGAACAGGGACTTCCCCCCCCCCCCAGACAGATGCTCAAGGGCACAATGACGATTGTTCAAGGCTTGTTTCTTGTGTCCTTAATTTCAAACTCACTTTAGTCTTTGTGTCAAAGAGTTAGTTCACCCCAAAATAAATATGATCTCAATTTACTCCCCCTCAAGCCATCCTAGCTGTATATGACTTTCTTCTTTCAGCCAAACACAATCGAAATTATATCAAAAAATATCCTGGATCTTCCAAGCTTTATAATGGGAATCCCAAAAAAGCGCATCCATCTATCATACAAGTAATCCATACAGCTCCTGTGGGTTTATAATGGGCTTGTGGTGTGTTTTTGCATGAAAAATATCCATATTTATAACTTTATAAACTATAATCACTGACTTCCAGTAATGGCCGTATTAGAAGTCTAAAACGAGCTTTAGTTTGTTTATTTGAGCCGCGAGAGGCGTCTACTCTCACCTAACCTCACGCTACTCCTATATCCTACATCATGCGTGAGGTCAGAGGTCACTCTCCCGCGTACGCCCATTTCCACAAGCCAGTGATTATAGTTAATAAAGTTATAAATGTGGATATTTTTCTTACAAAAACGCATCTTTTCGCTTTACAATGCCTTTATTTATCCACTGGATTACTTTTATGATGAGTGAATGAACTTTTTTGGGGCTTCAAAATCTCGGGTGTCATTCACTCCCATTATAAAGCTGGGAAGAGAGTCTCATATACATCTAGGGGAGTCAATTATGGAATAACCAATCCTTTAAAGAGAGTGAAAGCTTAAATATACGGCCAAATGGATAGTTTTGGTACTAAAATCCGATTAAGCCACCAAATAAACAAATATCAGTTCAATATCCACAGCCAACGGTTAAGCTAATGAACATTTACGTAGTGTAAAAATGTTTACGAACACTAATTTTCAACAAACAATAAAAAACATACACATATTGTACACTATACATTATAGTATTATACATATTGTACACTACATTTTCTACAACAGCAACAAAAAAATATAAGTAAAATTGTATTACTTATTGAACATTTACAGACTAGCATTTTGTAAAAGAAAATATATGTCATAGTGATTTTTTTTACATCCTAGCAACCACCCAAAAAACACCAGTGACACCCTAACAACCACCTAGAACAACGACAGAATTGTGACATCCTTATGCAAGAAAAATGATAAAGAACATCTGATTGATGTTTGTCTGAATCCTCGTGACACATTGACATGATGTTTCCACCACCAACGGCCGTCAGGAAGTCAATTACTGACAAAATATCATATTACTTTGTGAATATTCAGTGCAACTACTCGAAATATAATCTTAAACACACATTTCTAAAATTGGACTTCGATCCAATTTCGATCTGAAAGGTTTTTATATAGACATATTTATATTTTTATATAAAACCCTTTCAGATGAATTTTAGTCCAAGTCCAATTTTAGAAATGTGTTTCAGATTATATCTCGAGTAGTTTTTGTCATTTTATATATATATATATATATCTGTCTGTCTAAACAAAACTGATCAATACTGAAAAATAAAGTGAGGGATCGAGAGAGAGAGAGTAAAATGTAAAGCAAAAATAGAAAAACATCTGTTTCTGAATAGATTTAATAGAGCCTGTTATTGTACATCATGTTCTAGTTCAATTGTACGAGCGTGAGTAAGAATCAGATGAAACTGAATGAAACGAGGGAAGGAAGGAAGAATGGAAGGATAGAGGAGAAAAGGAAGGAAAGGGGATGACACTGGGCCAAAAAAAGCTGCATTCAGAATAAAAACAGAATGAACAAATGACTCTCTCGCTCTTGTTTCTGCCTAAATAAAACACGTGTGTAACATGATCTGAATCCTGTAGCTTTTTCCATTGCGTTGCTCTCCTGCACTGGATTCATCTCACATCCTCTGCGTTCTGTGTTTCTGGGAATCTACTGTTGTGTTTTCAGGCCACAGTTATTAATAACACATGTACTCGGAGTCTTTACAGGAAGTGCGAGACGCACTTACTCCGATTGGTCAAAACCAGCCAAAACCAACTCGAATGAGTCAAAAGGGAAGAAGATTGAACTATTATTATGGTTGTGATGAATTAAAGGAATGTTTCAGGTTCAGGCTCAATGGTCAGCTATGTGAAGTGCCGTCTAATTGCAACGAAAATAATTCAGTTTGTAAAAATAGTCTTTATAGTAATGCACTTACAATAAAAGTCCATCGACAAACAGCTTCTGGAGTGTGTAAAAGCAAAAATGTGCAGCTCAAAAAATATGCCATTTCTAATTTCAATCACAACCAAACTACTTTGAAAAACTCTGATACTTTAAAAAGCTTGGTCATGATCTTTATACTTAAATTTCAATCTCTTTTGTTAAAGTCAGCATGAAATGGAAGCTGTGAGAAACTTTGCTCCCATTTTCTGCCGTATTTCCGAATTAAAAAGCTACTGAAGAAGAAAAACGTGACTTTATCCATTGGTAGTTGATTGGATTAAGAAAACGGAGTATTAGATTCCTAAATGAAGACAAACATCAAGTGAGCATATCACAAGAAAAACAAGTTATGACATTTTGATTTCGTGCACAATAAGACCAGTTATAAGATCAATTTATAAAAGTGCAAGTTTCCCAAATTTTAAAAGTTCTATGAAACCTTAAAATCTATGAAAAAGTAATTAAAGAGTAATGGTCAGAAGAAAAAAAAAAATCACTCCCCTAAATATGTGATTTACAATTTTAGGTAGAATTTGACTTGTTTTATTCTGTATAACCTATTGAAATTTAATGGTGATATTTGGCAGAAATCGATTGATATTTTAATTATATATATATATATATATATATATATATATATACATATAAAAAGATTTTATATTTTAAAAGTTCTTTTGCATTCCACATTAAGAAAGAGCTTTAATCTATCAAAAAATATAAGTCAGCATGAAATGAAAGTTCACTCTACTTTCTAAATGCATGCATCCCTTAACATTATGATTTTTTTTTAACTCTTTTCCTGCCATTGACAGAAACATCTCTCTGTGTTTTCAGTTATACGGTATAAAACACTGTTACGCATCTTCTTAAACAGCATATAAATCAAATCTGCCTAATGTTACTGAATGAAACACCGATCCCGGACGAGCCATAGGATTGTGAAGCTTTAATGGACTCGATCGACTCCATCTGTGTTTTGATCTTCGCTCTGAATCCCATCTGGAAGTTATTTAGCTTTTTGCTCGAAATGTTGCTTTTTTTAATGAAACACCTTTCTTTAATGTTGGTTTGTTTAAAAACAGAGGTTCTGTTCTTTCTTTTGATATATTGCATGTTCAGATATTCATATTATAAAATTTTACAATGCCAAAGTCATGGGTTCAATCCCAGGGAAAGCAAGAACTGATTCAATGTGTATCTTGAATGCATTGTAAGTCGCTTTGGATAAAAGCATGCATAAATGTAATATATTCTGGGGACCATGAAACTTTTGTGAAAATGATCAAAAATGCTGGCGGGAAAAGGGTTAAATAAGTTCCTGTACCATCAAAAACTCAATTCCATAAAACACGTTCCAATAAAATGATGCTTGGCCTATACGTTCTTCTGAAACCAAGTCCTGTCTCTCTGTCTCCGCAGGTTTTGTGCTGGTGATCGGCCTCGTGACTTTCTACAGGATTGGCCCCTACACTCACCTGTCCTACTCTTGCTACGTAAACATCGTCGCATGCTTGTTTGCCACGCTAGCGGCCGCCATGCTAATCTGGAATATTCTTCACCGCCGTGACGACTGTCTGTCACCGCCGGTCATTGTCATCAGCCGATCTCTGACCACACCCTTCAGGCCGCGCCTAGACAATGACTACGTAGAGTCACCGTGCTGACACACACACACACACACACGTCACCTCAGACAAAACACGTGATGGATATTTAAATGGGACGGACACAAAAGCCCATGGAGAGGATTTCAATCATTTTATGCGATACTGATCTGCTTAAAGGGACAGTTCACCCAAAAATTAGAATTTACTGTTAATTTACTCACTCTCAGATGTAGACGTCTTATTTTTCCCTCTTCAGTAGAGGAATAAAGAAGTATTTTAACTGGCAAAGTTGCATTATATGGACAATCACGATCACCTTCAGCTAAAAATCCTCTTTATTGTTCTATAGAAGAAGAAACTCTTGGACGGCCTGAGGGCGAACAAATTAAAAGCACATTTTGATTTCTGGGCGAACGGTTCCTTTATGGACTGGCGCAGTGATCATGTGACTGCAAAAAGTGACTGGCGTCGGACTAAAAATTGAAGACTTTTGAAGTTCCTTTAAACAGAAGCAGGACTTTGGATCGTGAAGAAGACAACCGACAGTAAAGATCAAGCTGGATCTTGACACGCTTATGTCCATAAGTGCACTTATGAGAAAGTAGATGCACATGTCTATTATAGTTGTGCCAAATATTGCTCCCAGGTCAGTTGAAAAGTCATTTACAGGCCGGCATGGAATCTGCACTTTTATACATTTATTTTTGGTGCTAAATCTGCAGAATGGATTCAAATAGGTGCATTTCATACCTATTTTATGTCCATGTCAAGATCCCTTTTTACTCCAAAATAAACATACATATTGCATGAAGAAAATCAAGTCTATTTTAGGACTTTTCGAATTCCTTTAGAATAGGGAGAGTTTTTTTTTCATACAATTTGCTTAATTTTGTTTAAGCAAAATATAATATTTTCTTTACTGTGAGGAGATATGACACCCAAATATGGTCAAATGTTTGAAACAGTTGAGATTATCAATGATACGGAGCAGATTCTGTGCAGGTCTGGGCATTTGGTACCAAAATGATTTTAGTGACTTCTGCCTGTTCATTCATGACATTTCATCTGATGTTACGTAATGTACAAGACGCCAAATGAGGAAACTCTGCATAGTAACCATTAAGAAGGAGATGATCTGAATCTGGTCATAATTGTATGATAACTGGAACTATATCAGTTCAGTATACAGTAGTCACAATATTTGTTAGCCTGTGCCTGTGGTACCCATATATGTGTATAATACAGAGGTATATTAAATATATTATTAAAGTTTCACATCTCACCCCAAGCGGGACTGATATAATATTACTGAAGTAATAAACAAAGCCATTCAACACACAAAAGGGGTTTTCTGGGATTGACTGTGTATGTGTGAGATCGGTGAGCATAGCAAAGTCAAGGACAGTCTGAATGAGAGGAAATGAATGGAGACACACACACACACACACACACACACACACTTCGGTGACCCCCTGATTCCAGACTGACATGAGAATAATTAGTGTTACTACATGCACAGAAACTATTTGTATTATTAAGGGATAGTTCGCCTGAAAATAAAAATCCTATTATTATTTACTCTGTATATAAACATTTTCAATTTTCAGGTGAACTATCCCTCAATCACACACATAGTTTTAAAAGTAAATGTGTCACGGCTTCCGCAAAAATATTAAGCAGCACGATTGTTTTCAACATCATAATAACAATGATAATCAGAAATGTTTGTTGAGCATCAAATCATCATATCAGAATGATTTGTGAAGGATCATGTGACTGAAGACTGGAGTACTGATGCTGAAAATACAACTTTAATCACAGGAATAAATTATATTATATATAATTTATATAGCAATATATAACAATAGAAACGGTTATTTACCGTAATAATATTTAACATTTATGATAATCGATTTATTTTAAAAATGTAGAATATATGCATATGAATTACATGTATGGTGTGCTGATATTTCTGCTCTTTATTCTTAGTTATTTTATTGAAATTTATCTAGAAATGATAAAGCTTTAGTCAAAATTGTTGCATTTATGGTATTCACACTTGCTCTTTCCCGTCTTCTCCAAAGACAAAAAAAAGTACCATAAAAGTGGTACATATGACAAAAGCTCTGCATGAAAAACAGCCCGATATTTCAGTAATTTAAGCTGCACTTAAAACTTTCTATTGTAATTCTGAAATGTTGCTTCCTCATTCATTTACGGTATGGCGAAATGACTTGCAAATATGATGCATCTTAATATGCCATATTGAATATACAATAATACCTTGAGATACGAGCGTCCCGACATACGAGTATTCCGAGATACGAGCAAGCCTTCCAGCAATTTTTTTGCTTTGAGATGCGAGTAAATATTTGAGATACGAGCAGCTGAGAGACGCAAACGCTACTATATACCGTACTGAAGAAACACTACACTTCCGTATTGTGTTTGCGTTATCTATGTAATTTACGTAATCCCTCCCTCCTCCTCCTCCGCACAAGACGCTACTGTATTGTCTGTCTCGGAGGTAACAACTCATAATTAAAACCATTTTTTATATAAATGTATATCACTTAATTTTTTTGTTCTGTTTTTTTTCGCTATAGCAATTAAAAACATTTTTTATTCATTTTTTAAATTTTTTAATTTTATATCACTTAATTTTTTTGTTCTGTTTTTTTTCGCTATAGCAATTAAAAACATTTTCTTAATCATTTTTTAATTTTATATCACTTAATTTTTTTGTTCTGTTTTTTTTCCGCTATTGCAATTGAAAACATGTTTTTTCCATTGTTATTAGCACTAATAAGGGAGTTTTTTTAGAGGGCCGGAACGGATACATTTTCTTTTCCTGTTATTTCCTAAGGGAAAAAATTATTTGAGATACGAGCAACTCGAGTTGCGAGCTCGTCCTGGAATGGATTATGCTCGTATCTCAAGGTTTTACTGTATTTATGTATTATTTTAGGAATATAGCATTCAAGTCATAAGGAAAATACTTTTATCATACTTTTAAGGTGCATATATGAATGACCAAACTTTTACTTTTAGGTTAACTAACCTTCAAAAGGCCATTAAAACAAATCCGACAGTACGTATCACAAACCCAACAGGGATCCGTCACAGTTCTTGAATGTGATTGTTAAAGATAGGCATCAATAGATCACTCAGTTCAAGCTCTTTTCCTCTCCTCTGCAATTCATCTGTTGCTAAAAAGAACTAAAACAATACAGCCGGAATGTAAAGTACACACACCCCATACAGTCACGTCTCTTACGGTTGCGCTCTCATACACACAGGCGTCTTTTGGGAAGCTGCTACACATACCTACATATAAACATCAGTAATCTTACAAGCACGCAAAGTACAATTACAATTCCCATTATAAACACGAAATACACACACCCTTCCCAAAAGCCACTTGTGTGTATTTGATTTGAACAGGGAGACGGCAGTGTCTGTTTAGATCACTATATCCTCTCTGGAAATATGACTGGAACTGCATTTTGTGTGTCTGAAACTAATGTCAACACACACACACTATATAAATGTATGGCTCACAGTCGCCTCGTTTATCATTAGTAATTCATTTTTATGATATAGATGATCTTACGAAACAACTGTGGGCCAATAGATTGACCAGGACAATATTTTGACATGATCAACATCAGCCAATTAACTTTCATCTGTTGAATTCTGATCAGTGTAACTTATTATTTATATAATGCTATAGCAAATGCTATTATTGTAATAGAGATTCAATTAAATATTAGTGTAATTGTTAGTCATTTTGTTTTGTGCTTGTCATTTTTATTACGGTAGTTTCATTTAAAAATTACTATTTTTCATCTAATGTTTACATTTTATGTTCAGTTTATTTCAATCACTTTTAACAGTTTATTAATAACATTTTTTGTATTTTTTAGAATACATCAGCCTGCCCTACACAGATCACAATCCACCCCTATAGTAGCCTTTCCGCTACTTAATTCACATTCGACACAAAAATGATTATCAGAAATAAGATTCTCTATGTAGCTAGGCAGCTCATTAGGTTATAATCTCATACACTGAAGAATACACACATCTAGTCTTTGATAAGTACAAAAAAATAAGTGCTGACATGTGAAAGGGCCATTGATGTAGAACGAGATTCGACTGCTGTTATATGGAAAATAAGGCATGGTGTTACAACTTTAACTACTTCTAACCTGACATGGCATCTTAAAATGCGGTACTCATGCACAAGATGCTGAAAAGCAGTGAGAAAGGTCCAAGACATCTCTAGCATGTTTACATTAAAATAAAGTTTTTTTAAAGTAGCGCAGGATCCATGAAAAAAGTGTCACTAGAAGCATTTTTGAGTGTGAAATCTTCTTATAATTAAAAACATACACATGCAAGTTCTGTTGTAACCCGAGGTTGCATCTTGATCAGGGTCACAGATCAGCCCTTGTGAGGTTTGAACATACAGTAATACCATAAAATACGAGTGTCCCGGCATACGAGCAAGCCTTCGAGCACGTTTTTGATTTGAGATACGAGTAAAGATTTGAGATGCGAGCAGCTTACAGACGTTAGGCTCACTCGTTCAACTTCGCGTGTTTGTTGACTTCCGTACACATCCTGTGGTGTGTGTTCTATACATTTATGGGGTAATTGCATATGATCTCCACTAGAGGCAGCTTGGTTTTACAGCGGGGGTTACCGGGGGCAACGAGTGATTCAAAAGTATTAAGCTGGGAGCAGCACGAGTTATGAGTGTTCAATAATAATGAATATGAGCTTCTGAGGCAAACATTACACTCTATCCAATACACAACACGAGAAAAAACACTACATTTCCATTTGCGTTATCTACGTAATAAGGGAGTTTTTTAGAGGGCCGGAACAGATTAATTTTTTGTCTGTTATTTCTTATGGGAAAAAATTATTTGAGATACGAGCAACTCAAGTTACAAGCTCGTCCTGGAACGGATTATGCTCGTATCTCAAGGCATTACTGTACAACCAGGTTGGTCAAAAGCGTTTTTTACCTCTTGATGAGTTTGATGGCTTTAAATGCTTCGTCCATGTCTCCTATAGTAAGGTAGAAGCTGAAGTTCAGCATGGCGTCTCGGGTCTGTTTCTCGCAGCTCTCCAACCCCACAAAGTCTCGGAGGGCTCGCCGTACCACCATCTGAGGAGGGGCGTCGCGAGTCGAGACCACCTGCGCCGGATCTCCACCCTCACCCGGCTGAGAGGACAGCGGGAAAAGATAAACCTTTATCAAAACTCAAACAGGTTTTTTAAAACACATTCAGAAAGATGAATGAAAAGAGAAAGAGTGATGTTAATCAAAAGGATGATTCTTTTGCCAAATGACCTCTGGGTGATTGTGATGTACTCACGTCAGGGAGAACGAGTCCTCCCCTCCGAAATAAGAGCTTAACAGTGGCAGGACAGTCAGAATGAAAGCCAGAATAAGAAAGAACGCAAGAAATATAGAAAAATGTATGTTAAGAGGAGAGAAACAAGAAGTGAGAAGGGAGGAATGAAGGGTTCCTGTGTGTTCGTACCTTACAAATATAATAGTAATACGGTGTATCTAGAGCCAGCAGAGAGAGCAGCGTAACGGGCTTGGGTTGCGAGTCCTGCAGGAGAAGACCATGTTCCTGCGTCACAAAGAACGTCACCACCATCACGTCCTCCTGCCAAGGAAAACCAAAAACCCTTTTTATATATTTTAACTCATTACTTAAGCCCTCATAATGCATTCAGATTTCAAATTCCTAGAAATAAAATTCTAATTGTTAAAAATGTTTTTAGTACAGAAAACAAACTTCCACATTTCTAAAATGAATAAATATAGAGCCGAGCCCAGTTCAACAAATCAATCTCATATTCATTATCATGTCGTGTTTTACCTTCTCTGTTTGTGATTGGCTGCTGCTGAGGAGGTCAGAGTTCACAGGAAGTGTTTCACACACAAACAGACGTGGCTCATTCTCGTCCCAGAACTGAGAAACAGGGCAGCGGGCGGCCAACTCTCCCTCACATCGACTTCTGCGATTGAAATACAAGTTTCCACAGTGAAAGTTTGCTGCTCTTTATGTACTTGCATCATGTCCGTTCCCGTGAGACATGCACTCATTCTCATGTCATCTCACGCACCTCTGACTGTCGTCGGCCAGGCCGAGACTCTCGGGCCTCCCGGTGAAGAAGTCGAAGTAAGACAGTGTGTCCAGCTCGATGTCATAGAAGTACACTTTGTTATCTGGCCGTCCATTCACCTACAATACACAGAACAACCTTTACTTAGATGAGAGACATTGACAAAACCTGCATATACAAATGAGATATATCTATCTGTCTATCTAATCATCCATCCATCCTACAATCCATCTATTCATCTATCTATCCAACAATCCATCCATTCATCTATCCATCCATCCATCCATCCATCTATTCATCCATCCATCAGTCCATCGATCCATCCATCCAACAATCCATCCATTCATCTATTCATCCATCCATCCATTCATCCACCCATCCATCCATCAGTCCATCCATTCATCAGTCCATCCATCCATCCATCCATCCATCAATCCATCTATTCATTCATCCATCCATCGATCCATCCATCCAACAATCCATCCATTCATCGATCCATCCATCTATCCAACAATCCATCCATTCATCCATCCATCCATCCATCCAACAATCCATCAGTCCATCCATCCATCCATTCATCCATCCAACAATCCATCCATTCATCCATCTATTCATCCATTGATCCATCCAACAATCCATCCATCCATCTATCCAACAATCCATCCATTCATCCATCCATCCATCTATTCATCCATTGATCCATCTAACAATCCAACAATCCATCCATCCATCCATCTACCCAACAATCCATCCATCCATCTATCCAACAATCCATCCATCCATCTATCCAACAATCCATCCATCCATCTATCCAACAATCCATCCATCCATCTATCCAACAATCCATCCATTCATCCATCCATCCATCTATTCATCCATTGATCCATCTAACAATCCAACAATCCATCCATCCATCCATCTACCCAACAATCCATCCATCCATCTATTCATCCATCCATCCATCTATCCAACAATCCATCCATTCATCCATCCATCCATCCATCTATTCATCCATTGATCCATCCAACAATCCAACAATCCATCCATCCATCTATCCAACAATCCATCCATTCATCCATCCATCCATCTATTCATCCATTGATCCATCCAACAATCCATCCATCTATCCATCCATCCATCCATCAATCCAACAATCCATCCATTCATCCATCCATCCATCTATTCATCCATTGATCCATCCAACAATCCAACAATCCATCCATCCATCTATTCATCCATCCATCCATCTATTCATCCATTGATCCATCCAACAATCCATCCATCCATCTATTCATCCATTGATCCATCCAACAATCCATCCATTCATCCATCCATCCATCTATTCATCCATTGATCCATCCAACAATCCATCCATCTATCCATCCATCCATCCATCAATCCAACAATCCATCCATTCATCCATCCATCCATCTATTCATCCATTGATCCATCCAACAATCCATCAATCCATCCATTCATCCATCCATCCATCTATTCATCCATTGATCCATCCAACAATCCATCCATCCATCTATCCAACAATCCATCCATCCATCCATCTATTCATCCATCCATCCATCTATTCATCCATTGATCCATCCAACAATCCATCCATCCATCTATTCATCCATTGATCCATCCAACAATCCATCCATCCATCTATCCAACAATCCATCCATCCATCTATCCAACAATCCATCCATTCATCTATTCATCCATCCATCCATCTATTCATCCATTGATCCATCCATCCAACAATCCATCAGTCCATCGATCCATCCATCCAACAATCCATCCATTCATCCATCCATCCATTCATCCATCCATTGTTTCAAGCTCCGTTAGGCTGCCAGCTTTTGATTGTCAGTAATGTGCGCTTCTCGCATAAAACATACAGGTGTATGTGTAAATAATCGTGATAAGAGGTTTGATCCTCACAAAAAAAAATTATACCAAATACTTGAACCATTAATTTGTTCAGTTTCTTCAAGTTCTTACTTGCTATGCGCAATTTTGGATGCGCTAAATAATCTTAGTGAGGGAAAAAAACAAAAAAAACTCACAGATTTCAATTACTGAATGCTATAATTACTATGACCATCATCACTAGAAACTGAGAGAAAATCTATTTGATAGAGGCATCAGTAGCAGCATTAGTTCTCGACGCTTCATAATGCCATGAAAAAAGATGCCATTTAACAAATATAAAAAATATACCATCTTCATTCAAGAGATTCAAATTTTAATGTGAGGTGTGATTAATCACAATTAATTACAGATTACTAAATTAAATGATCCAAATCACATAATTTCTAATTGGTTAATCAAGGTTTCTTACAGCTATAATACATTTTTTCATGACTACTTTCCACCTGCTACATTTCTGCAGCTTAATCTCAAAAAAGATCTACATCGACTAGGAAAGAGGTTTGCATTGTGAACATCAAACTTGTTCAAAAGAGCAAAATCCTGTTTTTAAGAATGATCTTTGCACCTGTGTAACGAGGACGCTCAGCTGGCTGCCGCTGGCGTTGCATTTGACTGATCTCAGAGCGCCCAGGTCAGCAATGACCTCACAGAGGTTCTTCGTGACGCCCAAGGGTTTGGCCTCCCTGTGCACGCAAACACACATTACACACACGTACATACATTTACACATGTTTGTAACTAAGTGTGTGTGTTTACCTGCGTGTGAGGTTAAAGACTCTAACGTGAGATGTATCTGTTCCCACAGCCAGGTAAGATCCACACACACTCAAGAGTGTTGGGTTTCCTTCTGTTTCAGAAAACACCAGCAACTGTTTCACGGTGCCCTGGACACACACACACACACACACACACACACACACAAACACACAAAGATACACTTAAGGAACACAAACCTTTCATTTTCATATGTTAAAGAACGTAGACGAGAGTGTGAAGTTTGTGTGTGTAAACATCACTTCTGTTGTATCGATCAGTGTGTGTGTGTACCTGTGGTGTGCGGATTTGGACGCGGTTGGGTTCTATGGTATAAATGTTTTCATCATGTAACGCAAGAGCAGCAGACTCACATGGGAAAGAACCTGATGGGGGGAAAGAAAAAAAAAATCAGAAAAACCCTTGTACTGACATATAAGTGTGTGCAGATTGTGTGTGTTGCTGCTGTACGAGTACCTGTGCTGTGCAGCGTTTGTCCTGACGGCTCATACACTGTGATACATTTCCCATTCCACACCGCAACCATATCCTGCATAAAGACAAATGTGTACAAACATTAGTAATTTTTATTAATAGAATATTTAATATATTACATTTATACACACACACATTTACTTTCTTGTTGTGTGAAAATTGGAAAAATGGTCCTGTTAATAAAAAAAGACACGTTTACATTTTATCCAACGCGACTTTTATACAACTGAGGAATGCAGAAAGCGATTCATCCTGTTTACATTCATGACATCATCTTTTGAACAATGATGCGGACGTGTGTGTTGCATGTGGCTTGCATGTCAAGCCCTAACGGTAAGCAGTCTATAGTAAGTGCATGTAGTTAATATTACTAATTAATTACATATCATATTAATATTCAATGTAATCACTGTAACTACACCAGCTTAAAATAAAGTGTAAGCAAAGCTTGTGTGTGAATGTGTTACCTTGGTGACTTGCACAGCTCTGATGTGTGTGTTGGTGTGGAAGGTGATGTGTGTGTTGGTGTTGAAGTTGGCCAGGCTGAGCTGTGTTGGCGTGAGCTGCACTGCTGCCGTCTGCTGGCTGTAATGAGAACACATCACATGCTCTGACAGAATCACCACACCGCTGCTGCTGCAGACGGCCAACAGATGACAACTCGAGCCCCACTGCAGACACGGGAGAGACACTTCAGTAATGCTATTCATTCACGTTACATTTATAATAAGCTTACATACATCATTGGTTTAGCTTTTTATGCAAATATCCCTGAATATGCTTCAGAAGGATGTGTTGTACCCGTAGCTGTGAGATGTTTCCCTCCACCTCTGCTGGTGTCTGGAGTTTCCATTGTGTTTTTGCGTCTTCTCTCTGATCGTTCACCGTCAGCATGTGCCACAGAGCGACACGACCCATGCTGGTGCCCGCCGCAAGAACCTCTGCAGATCAACATCAGATTAGCTCGGAGTAAAATGACAGACGTTCACATGAAAGTGAAACATATAGGGCTTCAGGTAAAGCATGCTAACGTCAAACAAGTAGTCAGTATAAAATCACGTGCATTTTTACATTATATTTGTATCTATAGGTTCAGAGAGTGCATTCAAGCTACACATTTGATCACACACTGGGAATCAAACCATTGATCTTGGCGTCATTAAATGTGATACTTTTGGGATTTTTTTTCTAGTTAAAATATCAGTGTCTGTAAATCAAGATACATTTACCTTTTAAACAAATTTCTATTTTAATATACTTTCAAATGTAATTTATTCCTGTGATTAAAGCTGAATTTATTAGATGATAAATACAGTAAAACAGTGTAATATTATATCAGTGTAAAACAGCTGTTTTCTATGTGAATATATAGTAAAGTGTCATTTATTCCTGTGATTAAAGCTGAATTTATTAGATGATAAATACAGTAAAACAGTGTAATATTATATCAGTGTAAAACAGCTGTTTTCTATGTGAATATATAGTAAAGTGTCATTTATTCCTGTGATTAAAGCTGGATTTATTAGATGATAAATACAGTAAAACAGTGTAATATTATATCAGTGTAAAACAGCTGTTTTCTATGTGAATATATAGTAAAGTGTCATTTATTCCTGTGATTAAAGCTGAATTTATTAGATGATAAATACAGTAAAACAGTGTAATATTATATCAGTGTAAAACAGCTGTTTTCTATGTGAATATATAGTAAAGTGTCATTTATTCCTGTGATTAAAGCTGGATTTATTAGATGATAAATACAGTAAAACAGTGTAATATTATATCAGTGTAAAACAGCTGTTTTCTATGTGAATATATAGTAAAGTGTCATTTATTCCTGTGATTAAAGCTGTATTTTCAGCATCATTACTCCAGTCTTAAATGTCATATAATCCTTCACAAATCAATCTGATATGATGAAACATTTATGATTATTATTAATGTTGAAAACAGTTTTGTACTATATTTTCAGGATTCTTTGAAGAAAGTTCAAAAGCTTTTGCAACATTATAAACATATTAACTGTCACTTTTGACAATTTAAAGCATCCTTGCTGAATAAATGTATACATTTCTTTCCAAAAAAAAAAAAAAATTATTCTCACTGACCCCAAACTTTTGACTGGTAGTGTATAATGCTGCAAAAGCTTTCTATTTCAGATAAATGATACATAGAAATATATAGAGTTGTCAGAGTGGAAGTCTTACGTTTAGAAGTGCAAAAGGACACACAGTTGAGCAGCTCTCCTTTCTCAAAGCCCAGAGTCTCATCCAGCGATAGAGCATAATTATCGTCCAACTCCACATCCCACAACCTACACACACACAACCAGAGGCATTTCAAACATTTCAACGTTTATACACACTGTAAAACCAAATACAGAAGCTCAAAATGTGATGTTAACCTGATGTGTTGTTCTCCTGATGCTGTGATGAGCAAACCGTTTTCTGTCCACACAATATCTGTGTGCTGCCCTCCTCTGCTGCTGAGCTTCACCTGCACACACACACACTTATTACAGTTCACTAAAAAACAACTTTAACTTAACTTTTATTTCAGCTAGTTGCCAAGGCTAAATTGACAGATTTAAAATATGACTAAAACAAAAATGAAAAATGGAAGATATACAAATATCAGTATTTCAATGACACAAACACATTAATCTTAGCAATCTGATGACATTTATATTTCTGCATTATTGTTTTCATAAAGCCCTTGAATCTGATTGGTTGTTACCTTACTGATCTCCTGGGCGATCCCTTCTGGCCCAAGGCTGAACTGAGAGAGCAGCAGTGACTCTGTTACCACAGCGAGAACCGCTCTCCTCTTGGAGTACCACATCTTCTGTACCGCACTCTCAACGGAGAGTAACGCCACACTCCGCACCTGCTCATCCACGCTGTACACGCTCCCTAAAACACACACACGGTTAGAACAAACCCAGAGCGATCACCAGGAAACGTCCTGCCATCTCTCACCATCAGCGGTGCTGATGTAGAAGGCCAGTCCCTCCTGTGATCCCAGTGCAAACGCTGCTCCTTTACTGCTCTTCTTCCAGTTAAACATGTCCAGAGCGCTCTCATCCCCGCTGACAGCAGCACGGGCCAGCATCGCCACATCTCTACACACAAACACACACACACACACACACAGAGTACGATTCTTACACCAGATACTTTCTAGCCAAATGAACTAACAATAAGAAGTGGACACACATATATACGTCAACTGCAGAATCCTTTTAAAAAGAGTACTTACAGAAATAATACACTTTAAAAGAAACTTAATGTTTAATTTTAAACTTAATGTAATGTTTTCTAAGATTTAAATGCATGTTTCTTGCAATCAAAAAAAGTATTATAATTTACGTTTATATAAAATGCAGTTAGCTGGAATTTAGATTTTTAACCCACTTAAGTCCATCTTTATGTGTAATTACATAATTCCTACTATCAGTTTAAATTTAGTACACTTAAAATATATTCATTTTAATAACACGCTATGGTTAAAATTATAATAAAGTACTTTATATGCGCTTTAATATGTTAGTCAACACGTCAAGATAAGCATACTTTTTTAAAGTATGACTTTTAAGATTAATAAAACAATTTAAAATGTACTTGAAAGTAAAACTTTTAATTTGACATTATTATAAAGCGCACTTTAAAAGTGTGTTAAGTCATGAAAGTCTACTCTCTTTGAGTACAGAGACATTTTATTTCATTAATATTATAATATCTGCAATATAGTTTAAAAAAAAGTGCATGTTCAACTATGTTCACAGTAAGATTTCAAATGCAGTTTAATTGAATACAACTCAAAACTTCCTCTCTAGTCCAGCAAGAACATTTACTTTTTTTAATGTATTTGTCAGACGCTTTTATCCAAAGCGACTTGCATTGCTTTCAAGAAACACATTGACATTTTAATCAGTTCTTGCTTTCCCTGGGAATCAAACCCATGACCTTTGGCATAGTAAATTTCCTGACATTAAACTGTTGAGAAAGCATCATGGTTTTGATGTGATGTTAAATGAGACTCACTCGGCAGGCGGTGGAGGTCTGAAGATGCAGCATGTCAGCGGTTTACTGTACTCATGTTTAATTAGAGGAAATCCCTGCAGTTTCCCTCTAGCGTCCACTCTCCACACCGCCATTACTCCTGCCTGAAACACACTCACATAACTCACATGCAAACTTTAAGCAGTCGCATTTATTCTAATATATATTGAAAGTGAACCTGATCTCCCGTGACCAGTCTGCTGCCGTTACTGCTCCACTCCAGCACTGTGATGCAGGCGGTGTGTGTGTTGTTGGGTAGGGGTGTGTGTTCTCCGGAGGGGTGTGAGAGGAGAAGGGTCTCGCCCGTATCCCACCCCACTGCCAGCAGGGGTTTAGTCGGGTGCCACTGCAACAGCGAAGGGCCGAATCCCCGTTCCACATGACACAGCTCAACATGCTCGCCCTAATGACACACAACTCAACATCATCACTGATAACACTCACAATAAACCATTCTAACTGAAAAGAGCAATCTCTGGTTAACTATTAAAAATTCACTTACCAATTTATTGATTTAGGTTAGGCCTGGAATGATCAAGAATGACCAGGAATGACACTACTGATCAAGTTTGGAACAAGTACGATTTTTTTAAATGTTTTTGAAAGTCTCTCAAGGCTGCTTTTATTTAAACTTAATAAATATAGTCAGTAATATTATATCAGTGTAAAACAGCTGTTTTCTATGAGTAAAGTGTCATTTATTCCTGTAATTAAAGCTGAATTTATTTGACGATAAATACAGTAAATCAGTGTAATATTATATCAGTGTAAAACAGCTGTTTTCTATGTGAATATATAGTAAAGTGTCATTTATTCCTGTGATTAAAGCTGAATTTATTAGATGATAAATACAGTAAAACAGTGTAATATTATATCAGTGTAAAACAGCTGTTTTCTATGTGAATATATAGTAAAGTGTCATTTATTCCTGTGATTAAAGCTGAATTTATTAGATGATACATACAGTAAAACAGTGTAATATTATATCAGTGTAAAACAGCTGTTTTCTATGTGAATATATAGTAAAGTGTCATTTATTCCTGTGATTAAAGCTGAATTTATTAGATGATACATACAGTAAAACAGTGTAATATTATATCAGTGTAAAACAGCTGTTTTCTATGTGAATATATAGTAAAGTGTCAATTATTCCTGTGATTAAAGCTGAATTTATTAGATGATACATACGGTAAAACAGTGTAATATTATATCAGTGTAAAACAGCTGTTTTCTATGTGAATATATAGTAAAGTGTCAATTATTCCTGTGATTAAAGCTGAATTTATTAGATGATAAATACAGTAAAACAGTGTAATATTATATCAGTGTAAAACAGCTGTTTTCTATGTGAATATATAGTAAAGTGTCAATTATTCCTGTGATTAAAGCTGAATTTATTAGATGATAAATACAGTAAAACAGTGTAATATTATATCAGGGTAAAACAGCTGTTTTCTATGTGAATATATAGTAAAGTGTCATTTATTCCTGTGATTAAAGCTGAATTTATTAGATGATAAATACAGTAAAACAGTGTAATATTATATCAGTGTAAAACAGCTGTTTTCTGTGTGAATATATTGTAAAGTGTCATTTATTCCTGTGATTAAAGCTGAATTTATTAGATGATAAATACAGTAAAACAGTGTAATATTATATGAAGGAAAAACAGCTGACTGAGTTTTGTAGAGAATGCATGAATAAGTAAAGACAGAGATCATCTCACACCTGTTGCAGGTAAAGATCCACGCAGCCCCCGCTGGAGGCGTTCACAGAGCCCACGGCCAGCACACACACACTGGGATGCCATGAGATGAGGACGGCGGCTCCGCTGCTGTCAGGGGCCCCCACACGATGATCAAAATACACAGCCATGACTCACAGATCTACAAGAATAATCATTAAACTGCATTAATATGCATTAAGGATGCGCTAGAGCATATATATCGCCCCCGATATATACGTTCATTTTTTATGTTATCGGTGCAAATTTGGATGATATATTAAAGTCGATAAATAATGGATAGTTTCCTTCAGCTGAGACACTTCAGATATAATGGGTGTGAATTGCTTGAAATATGATTGGAATCACTTCAGCAAAGGAAAATACAGTCAGTGCAACAGGGCAAGTCTGTTATATAAAGATACATAAAGTATCATAAGAAAACATCCTAATTGTGTGCTTGGGAAATGGGTTTAAATGGTTACTTTTGTTTTTTTGAATCAGGCTCTTAAAATAACAATTTGGGTTGCAATTTATCGTCTTTCAAATATAAAGAAAATGAGAAAAGTACTGTGGTGGTACTGAAGGAATAAGATGTTACCATGGTATTTTGATACATACTGTATGTTTACAGAGTAGTATTCAGATGGTAATATAATCTACTTAACCATATTTTCTTTAAGGTAGTATCCAAAAACATGGTATTAATGTGTTACTGTGAGAAAAAACATGGTATTTCTACATAGGTGTGACTCCTCAAAGTTAACGGTTTGCTGCAGTTGTAGATACGATGTATTTGTAAAACCGGGGGAACTACAGCACTAATATCTTGAGATATTTTAATGCGATTGATTTTGGTTAATGTCAGTAACTCTACCGTTAGCTGTTAGCTAATCACACCGAGGCCTGCCGCTTTAAAAGCGCTTCAGATAACGACTGTTTAAATCATTTACCTGAGACCTCTTCCACTCAGCACTGCCGTTATCACCGCGTGTTTTTCGCCCAGCATATGTATGATTTTAACGATTAAAAAAACGAAATTAGCCCTTCGAGGTTTACGACGCTCCTTTAGCCGTGAAGCGTCGTTTTCAGTTGCCCAGGCAACGCCTAGGGGCGGGGCTAAGACGAGTGCAGCGTCTCAGCCAATGAGATGAAGCGAGTGGAATTTCTAATGAGCTGTTTGTTATTGTGGTTTCAGCACGTGATTCGGAGTCAGAACGAATCTAATCTGAGTTTAATAGGGTAACTACAACTTCATTACACGTGTTTGCAGTCAATGACCAACACAGCTCATATTTCAAAGGAGTTTTAATACGCGCATGTCGCATTTGGATTTCTAGGATATAAAATAGAGGTTAGATATAAAATAGAGGAAATTATACATCAAGCAGCAAATGTTCGGTACAAATAAATTCTATTTGAAATTTCCATTCTATGTGAAATTAAGGGGGGTAATTGATTTTGGTAACATGTTATGCTACCAATTTCAAATTTTGTGAACTTGATTTAGCAAAATTCTTTCTCGGAAACAATATTTGGTGAACTTGCTATATGTTGCTGATCACATCAGAGCAAAACGCTTTCTAAAACATAAAATAGAGAAGGTTAGGTAATGTTGTTATAATGACAATAAATGATGAAATAAAGGTGGTAACAGGGTTTTGGTAACCTGTTATGCTGTCTTGTCAGATTTGGTGACCCTGCTGTATGTTGCTTTTCACATCAGAATAAAATATTTTGAGAGAAATAGGCTTTCATGTACATAAAAATGAGGCTAGGCATCACCAAAATTAATTTGAGGAGTAGTCTGTCCAAAATAAAAAATAAATTAACAATTAAAACCAGCTGCATCCAGATGGACTGGGTTATTTTGATGTATTTGTAATGTATAAATAACAATCAGAAAAGTAAAACAAATAGTAAAAAAATATAATCACAATGACAGAGAAAGCAATATCACTATCTAAGCTTATCTAAATTCTTGAATAAACTTAGCAATTTACTTTTTTTTTTAACGTTTTTAATTAAATATATTTGGTAATAAAGTAGTCAACATGCGTTCATATTCATACTGCTTTCATATTGCAGGGTCCAAAAGTACGAGATCACCTTTGAAAATACCTTAATTTTGCATTATTTTTTCTAATTATTAGTCCTTTTACATCAGCCCTGGAACTACATGAACAAAACCAGATGATCATATGCTCATTCATGATTTTAAAAATGTTTCAAAGAGCATTTTGAACTTCAGTGGAAGCAATAAAATCTGAAAAAAACCTGATCTAGAAATCTGAAGGGAGTGTACCGGTAGTAATTTGCCACATTTAAAGCCATAATGGAGAAAGAACAGCATCAAATGTAAAAATAATAATTGTTTTGAGGGCAGAAGTATTAATGTCCCTAGAGTGTTCTTTATTTTATGGTCACTAAAACATTAAATACAAAAACAAAGTACATGAAATGCAAAGAGCAATGCCATATAAATGATGGATCCATCAGGTCAGGGTCATCAAATCTTCCTGATCTTCGCAGCGTCTCTGCAAAGGTGAGCAGAGCAAATTTCACGAGTGATAACATATCTGAGGCATCATGTTTCCACATCTGGGATCTGCAGCTGAGACTTGAGGCTTTTGTCCAACAGGATTAAACTCTGAACAGCCAAACTCCTGCAGTCTGTGTCACAATCATTCTCTGCCACATCTGTACACAACAACATGTATAAACAACGTGCAAACACTCACACATGCAAACGGTCACAAAAACACGGTGTACCTGCGAGCCAGGCCCTGGTCTCCATCAGCTCGTCACCGAGCTCTGAGAGCAGGTTCTCACTGGGCATGCTCAGAAACACAGC
The DNA here is from genome assembly GCA_037043235.1 of Rhodeus uyekii. NCBI lineage: Eukaryota > Metazoa > Chordata > Actinopteri > Cypriniformes > Acheilognathidae > Rhodeus > Rhodeus uyekii. Next base: position 244,381 of record JAWRVZ010000300.1, on the reverse strand, counting down.
ACAAACCGCAAACATAACACCCCTCCTCACCATCCTAGTTAAAGCAAGAGAGGGCATGAGACGACACGCATACGCATATAATATTACGCATACAGGAACACAAACTTACTGGTCAGTGTGGAAGCGCACGACCCAAACAAAATCCAGCAGAGCTCTGCCCATCTGAGATGCAACCTGACAAAAACACACCATTGATTATAATAAGAGTATCACTCATAACAGGGCTGCATTATTAGAAAGAAAAGAACAAAATAAAACATTCGCATATGGAGCATTTACTGTGAAGTGAGACCGTGAAAACACTGCTGATGTGTAAAACAACATGCAATGCTTTTCTCTGAAAGATGCAGCGTATTTATTCAAACTGCAGCCTTTGTAATCTGACAATCACTTAATCATTTGATCAAATCTGTATCAGCATTTTGGATTTATTTCAATTAATTATGCAGCCCTAATGTATCAGGACTATGTTCATTTATTTCTATAATAGTGCTTATATCACTTCTTCAGTGTGTGAACTGTGCATGTAAATCATCTTTATGCACGGAAAACCCGTTGAACTGCACAATTTCCCATAAGGCGCAGAACCGTATTTTCCCGCATATAACCCGCAGATGAAGATAATCCGCACCCTCATATAGCCCGCAGGGTTTGTGTAAAAAATCGTTGGCATAACACGCACCCATAGATTGATGAACTTTTTTGTGTAAGTTCACATTTCGAATGTTGCTCGCATGACGCCAATTATCATAACTGTTCAGCTCGGTACACAGTGCTTGTGCGCGAAATTCAAACAATAAGAAAACAAACACAAGTCAGAATCAGAAGAAAAAGAAAGAGCAGTGTCTCCCGCTGTGCAGCAGCTCGTCCCTTAAGAAGCGATTCTACAGGTGTTGATCATCAGATGAGATGAGAAGAGCCCGCCCTCATGCAGCACAGCCAATCACGTCTTCTTGCATGATTGACAGGTCAGACAGCCAATCAGCACCAGCTGTCAGAGTACAAGTGCCAGAGACACAACCCTCGCAAGAAAGAAAATAAGACTGTATCCCACAACGAAATGTGCTTGATCATCCATTTGCATTAAAAAAGTAAAATAATTGCATTGATTATCAAAATAATAACCGGATGCTTATGTGAGACACAGAATGTTTGTGCGTGCTTTTACAGGTGCATTGATGGCCAGGTGCATGAGCAGCCCAAGCGTGTGCAACAGCCTTCCTAGCATCAGATGATCACTCCCCAGAAGGTCAAAGGTCACCTGCGGCCTATAAGAGACAAGAAATCATTGCAATAATTTAAGCAAGTGCTCATTTATTTAGCACTATTCTAGACGATTGTCACATAGCTCTTCACAAGAGACCTGTCATATTTCTGGAGCAGCGGGAAGAAGAAAAATCCAGCGACTGGAGCGTAACGGTTGGGAACAGCTTTGACGGGTTGAGTCCCACCCTGAGCAGAACAAAACAAAACAGATTATTAGACATCAAATCACTGTTGATATGCAGCCGGCTCCTCTCTGAGGCCGTCTCACCTTGCTAATTCGTCTGGTTTTGCTCTGGATCCGTTTTTCCACGATCTGCCGCCAGTGTGTGATGTCATCACACTTCTCTAGAGCCGTTACTGCAGTGATTGGCTGAGATCCAGCAAGATTGTTCCTGATTGGCTCAGACAGTTCCTGGGCAGAGAGAGCAAGGACCTGGAAGAGTAGAGATGTTAGTTTAGTGGGATGTGATCGCAAAGGTCACAGGTTCGGTCCTGAAGAACCATAAACGTTGCTCTCACAGCTTGTTACCAATGATCGGTCTGTGTTTGACCACTTTGAGATTGTTGTCATTGGACACTTGGCTGGTCAATTAAGCTATAAAATGTTCTGGCAGACGGGTCAATAGATGCTGGTGGTCGATCAACAGAGGTTTTCTAGTGAACTATGTCAAAATCTGTATACCAGAATAGACTAAATAATATAACAAATGAAATAATATATTCAATAAATGACAATTAAATTAATATACTATTAATAATCTAAACTTTAATTAAATTATTTATAATGCATTGACAAAGCTTTCTGGAACTGACACACGCTTCTAGATTATAAACATGTTCTGCTGTCAAATATTTAGAAATGCCTTTTAAAGACATTTTGAATAAAATGTCTTTATTCCAGCAATTTTGTATGCACCTCGTTTGTTAGAATTCATTGCATTACTTTTGAAATACTGTTAGTCAGTAAGATTTTTTTTTTAAGTTTGTGAAAGAAGTCTTTTCTACTCACCAAGGATGCAAAGTATTTGATCAAAAATGCAGTAAATACAGTAAAACAGTGTAATATTATATCAATGTAAAACAGCTGTTTTCTATGTGAATATATAGTAAAGTGTCATTTATTCCTGTGATTAAAGCTGAATTTATTAGATGATAAATACAGTAAAACAGTGTAATATTATATCAGTGTAAAACAGCTGTTTTCTATGTGAATATATAGTAAAGTGTCATTTATTCCTGTGATTAAAGCTGAATTTATTAGATGATAAATACAGTAAAACAGTGTAATATTATATCAGTGTAAAACAGCTGTTTTCTATGTGAATATATAGTAAAGTGTCATTTATTCCTGTGATTAAAGCTGAATTTATTAGATGATAAATACAGTAAAACAGTGTAATATTATATCAATGTAAAACAGCTGTTTTCTATGTGAATATATAGTAAAGTGTCATTTATTCCTGTGATTAAAGCTGAATTTATTAGATGATAAATACAGTAAAACAGTGTAATATTATATCAGTGTAAAACAGCTGTTTTCTATGTGAATATATAGTAAAGTGTCATTTATTCCTGTGATTAAAGCTGAATTTATTAGATGATAAATACAGTAAAACAGTGTAATATTATATCAGTGTAAAACAGCTGTTTTCTATGTGAATATATAGTAAAGTGTCATTTATTCCTGTGATTAAAGCTGGATTTATTAGATGATAAATACAGTAAAACAGTGTAATATTATATCAGTGTAAAACAGCTGTTTTCTATGTGAATATATAGTAAAGTGTCATTTATTCCTGTGATTAAAGCTGAATTTATTAGATGATAAATACAGTAAAACAGTGTAATATTATATCAGTGTAAAACAGCTGTTTTCTATGTGAATATATAGTAAAGTGTCATTTATTCCTGTGATTAAAGCTGGATTTATTAGATGATAAATACAGTAAAACAGTGTAATATTATATCAGTGTAAAACAGCTGTTTTCTATGTGAATATATAGTAAAGTGTCATTTATTCCTGTGATTAAAGCTGGATTTATTAGATGATAAATACAGTAAAACAGTGTAATATTATATCAGTGTAAAACAGCTGTTTTCTATGTGAATATATAGTAAAGTGTCATTTATTCCTGTGATTAAAGCTGAATTTATTAGATGATAAATACAGTAAAACAGTGTAATATTATATCAGTGTAAAACAGCTGTTTTCTATGTGAATATATAGAAAAGTGTCATTTATTCCTGTGATTAAATTTGTATTTTCAGCATCATTACTGCAGTCTTCAGTGTCACACAATCCTTCACTAATCATTCTGATATGATGCTCAACAAACATTTCTGGTTATTATCAATGATGAAATCAGTTGTGCTGCTCTCTAGATATCAGCATCAGTCATTAAACACCTTAATGGTTAACCTAATCTAACATTTAACTAGCATTGCAAAGGATGAAAGTATGCCAGTGTATGTCTGCATTCAATTTGACATTAGACTGACCTCCAGAATGTCCAGTCTCTGTCTCAAGCTGTAATTGAGAGAGTAGAACTCCGTCGTCCAATAATCTACAACCTACAAAGAGGAGAAAGAGTCACTTTCATATCCATCTATGTAGAGCTGAGCTGTTTGTGCTCCTCTGTCTGACGTCTGACCGGTTTTGTGTCTGTGACGGTGAGGGCAACCATGGCGTTCTGCCGCAGCGAGTGGAAGCGCGGCGTGTTGTACCGGTCCTCCAGGTGGAGCAGAACTTTACTGAACTGCACACTGACCTACACCACACACACACACACCAATGAGTGAAGAGATACACGAGAGCTTGTCATTAAAAGTCTGCTGTGATGACCTCTGACCTCTTGTGTGGTCTTCACATTCTTCCTAAGAAGAGAGTCCAACACTTGCAGACTGAGTTCAACCCTGTCAGCATCATCAGACGACATTAATGCTGCAAATAAAACATTTGCAAGATATTACAAACATTTTTGATAATTGAAACAAAGCAGAAATATTAGATGAAAAATGTTTTTAAGATTATTTAATATTTAATTTGAGTATTTAGCAGTGTTATTTATTTTTTTGAAATGTAAAATAAAACCTGTAGCTGTAAGTTTGCCTTTTTGCCAGATAATTTGTGTCAGATAAATACCTTAACCAAGCCTAGTGTTTTGTTCCTCTCACATGTTTTAAATATCTTCATATTAAATATTAAATATCTTCTATTTGGATGGTTTAATCCTTGAAAACATGTTGAATCTTTAAAAAAAAAGAAAGAATATTCTTCCCCCACATCATATTTTGCCACTAGTGTGTGTGTGTGTGTGTAAATAAAACGAAACAAAAATTAAACAAAATAAATTGAAAACTGATTTAAAATTTATATATATATATATATATATATATATATATATAAAATATTCTCATTAAAAGCTAATAGTATGTAAATAATTCGTTGGATTTTAGATCACCTTCCAGACAGTCCCGCACATAACGGGGCGGAGCGGATTTCCTCTTCTCCTGATCAGCTGACATGTCATATGGAGTAAGATCATCATCACTTAAAAAAGAATAGTGATGGCGTTTCAAGATAACTGTTATTAGAGAGAAAGCTCGAGTTCTCGTGTGTTTTTAGGGTGGTGTAGATGTACCTGTCCAGTTCAGAGTCACTCCCGCGACCTGGCTCTGATGTCACTGGCTGACCTGCTGACCCCTGAACTTCGGGCTCTGGTTGAAGACTGGAACAAAGGACAAGTCATACAGATGTCACATATACCAGAAAATATGCTAAACAAAACTAAAGTGAGGCGTGCGCTGTTACCTGCTGGAGGCGTCGGACTGATGTTCCTCATCGTCCTCAACTGAAGGAGAATCCATCAGTGACTTCAGCTCTCTGATCTCCTCGCTCGCCTCATACTGACACACACACACACACACACACACACACACACACACACAGCATTACAACAGTCCAATCACTCACTCATAAAGAGAAATCTCAATATCTCAAGTTCACAGTTGTTCTGCAAGATAGTTTCAGGATCAGATAGATAGAGAGATAAATAGAACGATAGACAGACAGACAGAACGACAGACAGACAGAACGACAGACAGACAGAACGACAGACAGACAGAACGACAGACAGACAGAACGACAGACAGACAGATAGAACGACAGACAGATAGAACGACAGACAGACAGAACGACAGACAGACAGAACGACAGACAGACAGATAGAACGACAGACAGACAGAACGACAGACAGACAGATAGAACGACAGACAGATAGAACGACAGACAGAACGACAGACAGACAGAACGAGACAGACAGATAGAACGACAGACATAACGACAGACAGACAGAACGACAGACAGACAGAACGACAGACAGACAGATAGAACGACAGACAGACAGAACGACAGACATAACGACAGACAGATAGAACGACAGACAGACAGAACGACAGACAGACAGAACGACAGACAGACAGAACGACAGACAGACAGAACGACAGACAGACAGACAGAACGACAGACAGATAGAACGACAGACATAACGACAGACAGATAGAATGACAGACAGACAGATAGAACGACAGACAGAACGACAGACAGACAGAACGACAGACAGACAGATAGAACGACAGACAGACCGATAGAACGACAGACAGACAGAACGACAGACAGACAGATAGAACGACAGACAGACAGACAGAACGACAGACAGACAGATAGAACGACAGACAGACAGAACGACAGACAGACAGAACGACAGACAGACAGAACGACAGACAGACAGAACGACAGACAGACAGAACGACAGACAGATAGAACGACAGACAGACAGACAGAACGACAGACAGACAGACAGAACGACAGACAGACAGAACGACAGACAGACAGAACGACAGACAGACAGAACGACAGACAGACAGACAGAAAGACATAACGACAGACAGACAGAACGACAGACAGACAGATTTAGCGACAGACATAACGACAGACAGACAGATAGAACGACAGACAGATAGAACGACAGAGACAGAACGACAGACAGACAGATAGAACGACAGACATAACGACAGACAGATAGAACGACAGACAGACAGAACGACAGACAGACAGACAGAACGACAGACAGATAGAACGACAGACATAACGACAGACAGATAGAATGACAGACAGACAGATAGAACGACAGACAGAACGACAGACAGACAGAACGACAGACAGACATAACGACAGACAGACCGATAGAACGACAGACAGACAGAACGACAGACAGACAGACAGAACGACAGACAGACAGACAGAACGACAGACAGACAGAACGACAGACAGACAGAACGACAGACAGACAGAACGACAGACAGACAGAACGACAGACAGACAGAACGACAGACAGATAGAACGACAGACAGACAGACAGAACGACAGACAGACAGAACGACAGACAGACAGACAGACAGAACGACTGACAGACAGAACGACAGACAGACAGAACGACAGACAGACAGACAGAACGACAGACAGACAGAACGACAGACAGACAGAACGACAGACAGACAGAACGACAGACAGACAGAACGACAGACAGAAAGACATAACGACAGACAGACAGAACGACAGACAGACAGATATAGCGACAGACATAACGACAGACAGACAGATAGAACGACAGACAGATAGAACGACAGACATAACGACAGACAGACAGAACGGCAGACGGACAGAACGACAGACATAACGACAGAACGACAGACAGACAGAACGACAGACAGACAGAACGACAGACATAACGACAGACAGACAGATAGAACGACAGACAGACAGAACGACAGACAGACAGATAGATAGACAGACAGAACGACAGACATAACGACAGACAGACAGAACGACAGACAGACAGAACGACAGACAGACAGAACGACAGACAGACAGAACGACAGACAAAACGACAGACAGACAGATAGAACGACAGACAGACAGAACGACAGACAGACAGATAGATAGACAGACAGACAGAACGACAGACAGAACGACAGACAGACAGAACGACAGACGGAAGGAAGGATGGCTCACCTGGAATTGCAACTGTGATCCCGGTGTGTCTAACTTGCGGCTGAGACACTCGCCCACGATCATCCCCATCCGACGGATGCGCTCAACACTGCTGTCCAGACGACACTGCACACCTCCCAGCATGCACTGCAGCATCTCTGTGGAATCAAGTGAGCCATTAAAAGCCCATTAGAGCAACTACTTCAAATCTGTTTGGTGAGTGGAAAAATATTTGAGTTTCTTTGAGATCTACAGACACTTGTGCGTTACCTTGACGCAGTTCTTGTATTTCAGAATCGTTGAGTAAAGACACAGAGATCAGTAAAGCTTTACTGACGTACAGCTGCTGTTCCACAGACGTGTGTTTCACTGCACTGCTGTTACACCAGACCTCACACACACTCCGGAGGACCTACACACACACACACACACACACACACACACACACACAGACAGAGAGACACACAGATAAACACCAAATAGAACTTCTCATTAAGCAACTTCTTGTGCATTTCATACAAAATGGACTCCTCAGCCCAATTCTAGAAAAGCCACTGACACATGAGATGATCAGACCTGTTTGAGCAGCATCCGACGCTGCGGATCCAGAGACAAATAACCAAGAACACACTTCAACAACCGCGTCTGAGATCAGAGCGAGAGAGACAGGGATTCTGTCAGTTCTGTGCAATGTCCACTTCATTGTCAGATAAAGAGCGTCACACTTATTAACCTCATGCATAATGACTCTACTGCTCAAAGGATTAGACAGTAAGATTTGTTTTCAAGAAATTCTGCAAGGATGCATTAAAACTGACCAAACGTGACAGTAAAGATATTTACAATGTTACAAAAGATTTATATTTCAGATATATTTCCAATTCTATGTCCGTTCTTTTGAAATTTATACTCAAGGAATGCTGGAAAAAATGTGATAATGGTTTGTGAAGGATCATGTGACACCGAAGATTGGAGGAATGATGCTGAAAATACAGATTTAATCACAGGAATAAATGACACTTTACTATAAATTGTTTATTTATACAGCTGTTTTACACTGATATAATATTACACTGTTTTACTGTATTTATCATCTAATAAATTCAGCTTTAATCACAGGAATAAATGACACTTTACTATATATTCACATAGAAAACAGCTGTTTTACACTGATATAATATTACACTGTTTTACTGTATTTATCATCTAATAAATTCAGCTTTAATCACAGGAATAAATGACACTTTACTATATATTCTCATAGAAAACAGCTGTTTTACACTGATATAATATTACACTGTTTTACTGTATTTATCATCTAATAAATTCAGCTTTAATCACAGGAATAAATGACACTTTACTATATATTCAGGTAGAAAACAGCTGTTTTACACTGATATAATATTACACTGTTTTACTGTATTTATCATCTAATAAATTCAGCTTTAATCACAGGAATAAATGACACTTTACTATATATTCACATAGAAAACAGCTGTTTTACACTGATATAATATTACACTGTTTTACTGTATTAATCATCTAATAAATTCAGCTTTAATCACAGGAATAAATGACACTTTACTATATATTCACATAGAAAACAGCTGTTTTACACTGATATAATATTACACTGTTTTACTGTATTTATCATCTAATAAATTCAGCTTTAATCACAGGAATAAATGACACTTTACTATATATTCAGGTAGAAAACAGCTGTTTTACACTGATACAATATTACACTGTTTTACTGTATTTATCATCTAATAAATTCAGCTTTAATCACAGGAATAAATGACACTTTACTATATATTCTCATAGAAAACAGCTGTTTTACACTGATACAATATTACACTGTTTTACTGTATTTATCATCTAATAAATTCAGCTTTAATCACAGGAATAAATGACACTTTACTATATATTCTCATAGAAAACAGCTGTTTTACACTGATATAATATTACACTGTTTTACTGTATTTATCATCTAATAAATTCAGCTTTAATCACAGGAATAAATGACACTTTACTATATATTCACATAGAAAACAGCTGTTTTACACTGATATAATATTACACTGTTTTACTGTATTTATCATCTAATAAATCCAGCTTTAATCACAGGAATAAATGACACTTTACTATATATTCAGGTAGAAAACAGCTGTTTTACACTGATATAATATTACACTGTTTTACTGTATTTATCATCTAATAAATCCAGCTTTAATCACAGGAATAAATGACACTTTACTATATATTCACATGGAAAACAGCTGTTTTACACTGATATAATATTACACTGTTTTACTGTATTTATCATCTAATAAATCCAGCTTTAATCACAGGAATAAATGACACTTTACTATATATTCAGGTAGAAAACAGCTGTTTTACACTGATATAATATTACACTGTTTTACTGTATTTATCATCTAATAAATTCAGCTTTAATCACAGGAATAAATGACACTTTGAATCGCATTCAAATAGAATTATTTTGAATTCAATTGTAATATTTCGCCATATCACTGTTTTTACTGTATGTTTAATTAAACAAATATAGCCTTGAGCAAAAAACAATTAAAAAAATATTACCAACTCAAAGTTTTTGAACAGTAGAGTAACTTATGCTTTAAAAATTGCATTATTTCAATGTAAATAATGACCATATTCATATACCATGGTATTTACAATCATATTACAATCATGACAGTGCCTAAAACTAAGGCTTTACGTTAGTAAAGGTTGTAAAAGGTATAGTTATGAATATGTTCTGCGGTCAGAGACTCACTGGATGCTGGTACTGCTGCAATAACAGTTTATGAGTGAGAACAAACTGAGCTTTCTGATTGGTCACCACCAGGTTTCCCATCAGCCTGGACGCAGCCGTCGCCCTGAAACACACACTTGAGTCGGACTCGACTAACACTCTAGTAAATCATTATTATTTATCCAACACTCTCTCTTACCCGCTGAGAGAGCGTATGAGTCCCGTGAGGACACACTCCGTGCATCTTTCTGGAACGTTCTCCAGGAGTCTCTGCGTCACGCGCTGCCACAGCGGGTCCGTACGGGTCAGAGACGAGAGACGAGGGGCCAGCGTCTCAAAAACCAGAGCTACGATAACATGCACACAGAAACTAATTCAGGTTTATATATAATACAGTGGAAATATGAAAATAAATAATCAGTTTTGCTACAATCAGTGCAGCAAACCTAAAAAAAGACTTACAGCTGTATCCCTGCATACACACTTTTCCCAACACCTGAGCCACAAACCCGAGAGAGACGTCCTGTCCGGCTAATACCAGAGAGATAAAGCAAAATAAGACAGATAGACTAGAAAAAAGCATTCAAATGTGCATGGGTTGCAAAAATGTTTTATGAAATGCATTGGTCGCAATTATGCATGAAATTGTGCATGGGTTGCAAAAATGTTTTATGAAATGTATTGGTCGCAATTATGCATGAAAATGTGCATGGGTTGCAAAAATGTTTTATGAAATGCATTGGTCGCAATTATGCATGAAAATGTGCATGGGTTGCAAAAATGTTTTATGAAATGCATTGGTCGCAATTAAGCATGAAAATGTGCATGGGTTGCAAAAATGTTTTATGAAATGCATTGGTCGCAATTAAGCATGTGTGCATGGGTTGCACGCAAATGTGCATGGGTTGCAAAAATGTTTTATGAAATGCATTGGTCGCAATGATGCATGAAATTGTGCATGGGTTGCAAAAATGTTTTATGAAATGCATTGGTCGCAATTATGCATGAAATTGTGCATGGGTTGCAAAAATGTTTTATGAAATGCATTGGTCGCAATTATGCATGAAATTGTGCATGGGTTGCAAAAATGTTTTATGAAATGCATTGGTCGCAATTATGCATGAAATTGTGCATGGGTTGCAAAAATGTTTTATGAAATGCATTGGTCGCAATTATGCATGAAAATGTGCATGGGTTGCAAAAATGTTTTATGAAATGCATTGGTCGCAATTAAGCATGAAAATGTGCATGGGTTGCAAAAATGTTTTATGAAATGCATTGGTCGCAATTAAGCATGAAAATGTGCATGGGTTGCAAAAATGTTTTATGAAATGCATTGGTCGCAATTAAGCATGTGTGCATGGGTTGCACGCAAATGTGCATGGGTTGCAAAAATGTTTTATGAAATGCATTGGTCGCAATGATGCATGAAAATCTGCATGGGTTGCAAAATGTTTTATGAAATGCATTGGTCACAATGAAGCATGAAAATCTGCATGGGTTGCAAAAATGTTTTATGAAATGCATTGGTCGCAATGAAGCATGAAAATGTGCATGGGTTGCAAAAATGTTTTATGAAATGCATTGGTCGCAATGAAGCATGAAAATGTGCATGGGTTGTAAAAAGATGCATTAAATGAACGTCTTGGCTTCTTTATCAAGTATTTCATCCCTGGACATGTGTGATACCTCTGAGAGCGAGGCATGTCTTCTCCAGTGTGTCCAGTATGCTGGCGGACAGCAGCGGGTAGAACTGCTGTGGCAGGAAGGCGGCAGGCGTGTTTGTG
>JAWRVZ010000300.1:95000-227500 GCA_037043235.1 Rhodeus uyekii | reverse complement strand
ATAGATAGAGACACAGACAGATAGATGGATGGATAGATAGACACAGATAGATAGATGGATAGATAGAGACACAGACAGATAGATAGATGGATAGATAGATACAGATAGATAGATGGATAGATAGAGACACAGACAGATAGATGGATGGATAGATAGATACAGATAGATAGATGGATAGATAGAGACACAGACAGATAGATAGATGGATAGATAGAGACACAGACAGATAGATACAGATAGATAGATGGATAGATAGAGACACAGACAGATAGATGGATGGATAGATAGACACAGATAGATAGATGGATAGATAGAGACACAGACAGATAGATAGATGGATAGATAGAGACACAGACAGATAGATAGATGGATAGATAGAGACACAGACAGATAGATACAGATAGATAGATGGATGGATAGAGACACAGACAGATAGATGGATGGATAGATAGACACAGATAGATAGATGGATAGATAGAGACACAGACAGATAGATGGATGGATAGATAGACACAGATAGATAGATGGATAGATAGAGACACAGACAGATAGATAGACACAGATAGATAGATGGATAGATAGAGACACAGACAGATAGATGGATGGATAGATAGACACAGATAGATAGATGGATAGATAGAGACACAGATAGATAGATGGATGGATAGATAGACACAGATAGATAGATGGATAGATAGACACAGATAGATAGATGGATAGATAGACACAGATAGATAGATGGATGGATAGATAGACACAGATAGATAGATGGATAGATAGAGACACAGATAGATAGATGGATAGATAGATAGACACAGATAGATGGATGGATAGATAGAGACACAGATAGATAGATGGATAGATAGATGGATAGATAGATGGATAGATAGAGACACAGATAGATAGATGGATAGATAGACACAGATAGATAGATGGATAGATAGAGACACAGATAGATAGATGGATAGATAGATAGACACAGATAGATGGATGGATAGATAGAGACACAGATAGATAGATGGATAGATAGAGACACAGATAGATAGATGGATGGATAGATAGACACAGATAGATAGATGGATAGATAGAGACACAGATAGATAGATGGATAGATAGACACAGATAGATAGATGGATAGATAGAGACACAGATAGATAGATGGATGGATAGATAGACACAGATAGATAGATGGATAGATAGAGACACAGACAGATAGATGGATAGATAGAGACACAGACAGATAGATGGATGGATAGATACAGATAGATAGATGGATAGATAGACACAGATAGATAGATGGATAGATAGAGACACAGATAGATAGATGGATGGATAGATAGACACAGATAGATAGATGGATAGATAGACACAGATAGATAGATACAGATAGATAGATGGATAGATAGAGACACAGACAGATAGATGGATGGATAGATAGACACAGATAGATAGATGGATAGATAGAGACACAGACAGATAGATGGATGGATAGATAGACACAGATAGATAGATGGATAGATAGAGACACAGACAGATAGATAGACACAGATAGATAGATGGATAGATAGAGACACAGACAGATAGATGGATGGATAGATAGACACAGATAGATAGATGGATAGATAGAGACACAGATAGATAGATGGATGGATAGATAGACACAGATAGATAGATGGATAGATAGACACAGATAGATAGATGGATAGATAGACACAGATAGATAGATGGATGGATAGATAGACACAGATAGATAGATGGATAGATAGAGACACAGATAGATAGATGGATAGATAGATAGACACAGATAGATGGATGGATAGATAGAGACACAGATAGATAGATGGATAGATAGAGACACAGATAGATAGATGGATAGATAGAGACACAGACAGATAGATGGATGGATAGATAGATACAGATAGATAGATGGATAGATAGACACAGATAGATAGATGGATAGATAGAGACACAGATAGATAGATGGATAGATAGATAGACACAGATAGATAGATGGATAGATAGAGACACAGATAGATAGATGGATAGATAGATAGACACAGATAGATGGATGGATAGATAGAGACACAGATAGATAGATGGATAGATAGAGACACAGATAGATAGATGGATGGATAGATAGACACAGATAGATAGATGGATAGATAGAGACACAGATAGATAGATGGATAGATAGACACAGATAGATAGATGGATAGATAGAGACACAGATAGATAGATGGATAGATAGATAGACACAGATAGATGGATGGATAGATAGAGACACAGATAGATAGATGGATAGATAGAGACACAGATAGATAGATGGATGGATAGATAGACACAGATAGATAGATGGATAGATAGAGACACAGATAGATAGATGGATAGATAGACACAGATAGATAGATGGATAGATAGAGACACAGATAGATAGATGGATGGATAGATAGACACAGATAGATAGATGGATAGATAGAGACACAGACAGATAGATGGATAGATAGAGACACAGACAGATAGATGGATGGATAGATACAGATAGATAGATGGATAGATAGACACAGATAGATAGATGGATAGATAGAGACACAGATAGATAGATGGATGGATAGATAGACACAGATAGATAGATGGATAGATAGACACAGATAGATAGATGGATAGATAGAGACACAGATAGATAGATGGATGGATAGATAGACACAGATAGATAGATGGATAGATAGAGACACAGACAGATAGATGGATAGATAGATAGACACAGATAGATGGATGGATAGATAGATACAGACAGATAGATAGAAAGATAGATAGACAGACAGATAGATAGATGGATAGATAGAGACACAGATAGATAGATGGATAGATAGAGACACAGATAGATGGATGGATAGATAGATACAGACAGATAGATAGAAAGATAGATAGACAGACAGATAGATGGATGGATAGATAGAAGGATGGATAGACAGAAAGACAGATAGATAGATGAATAGATATATAGACAGACGGCAGATAGATGGATAAAAGATTAAGTGAATCAATCTTTATAAAAGCAAAAGATCTCACAAAATTTGAATGGCACTTCAAAATAATCCCTTTTTCATTTCTACAAAATAAGAGTCATCATGAAAAAATCCATGTCATTTTTTTATTCAGTGTTTGAACAAGACATTTACACGAAAGATGTTTAAAAGATGTCTAAAGGTCTATAAGTAAATGTTTTTATGATCCCTCACTTTTTTCACTTTGTAGATTCTGCAAGGTGTGTGTAAACTTTTGACCATAAATATGTGTGTGTGTGTATAAATAATATAGTGCTTTATTAATACCAATATAGTTAATAGTGTATAATATTGTTCACAGAAGCATTAACTTCTCTTCTCAACATCTATGATTGACATAAGCAGTCGTGATGTAACAGGACTGAAGAAAACTGATTTTTAGTGCTAATTTTAATATAAAAGTGTGCGGTTATAAATAACATGGAAGTCTACAGAGTCACATCATTTGCCTTTGAAGTGAACTGAATACATTTTTCTTCCCTTGCCATTTTATCTTCATATATTCATTTGCACAAATGTTGAATATCATGTTCAAAAAAAGCATGTTGTAGTCTATGTGCTTGAAGTGTAAGTTATATAAACTACAAACACACAAGATTAAAAAAAAAAAGAAGACGACCAGAACGTCCGGAGAAATGATTTGCACTTAATTTATTGGTGACTAATTTTTTCCACTTTTCTTTTAACCTTCATACGATTATTTGAAAGACCCCGAACAGTAAAAGATACATCTTAAGAGGGGAATCTTCAAAAGAAAGCAAAACATTCAACAGAAGACAATACTGATATCTCTCATTTATACAGTAACCTTAACAATCAGAGTAAACATTTTTACAATTGTATCCTTCATTACGAGAGGAGTCCCTTCAGTCATATTTTCTTGTATTAACAACTATTTATAACTATGATTAGTCTTTTAAAGTCTAAGTGGCAAGCAGAACTCCTTTCTAAGCTGTGAAATGTTGTCTTTGGACATTTTAAATCATGTACAACAGCTGTTTTACACAGACGGATCAAGAGCAGTAGATTCAGATCTTCCCTTATTGTCTCTGGGAGGAAACGGCATGTGCCCACAATTCACAGAAGCAAGTTTTAACGTCCACAGCATTGGCTCGTCCTCACTGTGAGGACGCACAATCGTCCTCAAATGTTCTCCAGCGTCGTCTCGTACGAAGAACCGATCGGATGCGTTTCAAACAGAAATACGTCAGTCGGAGGAGAGAGAGGAGAAAAGAATCGCATCCCAAAAAGAGGAGAGGAAGAGGAGGATCGAGTCTCATCTTTCATTTAAACCTCTCCAAAAAGGTTTGGAGTGAAGGTCAAACATGCTCGTCCCAGATGAGAGGAATGATCCTCCAAAACAGATGAAAGGAGATCAATCATGTGGAAGACTAAACGAAACGGAATCTTCGTAAAACGAGGATTCCAAAAACGAAAGATACAAACGTTCTAAGTTGATATTTACATCCAAAATCATCAGAGAGGAAATGAAAGTCACTTTTTCCCACGTATTCATCAACGTTTCGATTTCCTTTCAAGTGTTCGAGAGTCTGCTTTTAAAACAGCGTCGCCTTATTTTTCCTTTAAACTTTTTAAATAGCAAACGATAGTTCCTCGTAATAAAATAAATCGGAGTGCAATTTACATTTCCAGTGTGTTTTAAAGACTCTTTTCTACAGAAAAATCACTGTTTTTGTGTGTGGAAATAATCCAGGACAGGAGGCAGGCGAATATCCTCAGCAAGAAATCGCACTGGATCCATCACCTTACCCACAATGCAACACTGCAAACTCCCTTAGTGGGGATCGGTCCTCTTGATCCTTTGCGTTCTGCATCATCGTCGTAATAAATAAGAATTTGAAGAAACAACAATGTTAGTTAACTAACGTTCAGCAAAAACTCGTTGACGAGCTGAATTGTTCGCACACGCTCAACCCTCGGGTCAGCAGATGTCCCTCACATGGGCGAACGGTGTGACTGCTTTACCCAGAATTACACTGGGAACTGAATCATGAACACACACATAGAGAGAGGGAACGGGCACCTCAATCCCAAAACTCAGGGAAGTCACAGGAACCAGAAGACAGAGCTGATCTCTCTCTCACACACACACACACACACACACACACACACACACACAGTGCTATGGATTATTAAATCATTTGATCAACATAGTGATTGTATTCTTCACTTCCTCTCCGGAGCCAGTCAACGCGCCTCTCGCCTCCTGTGTCAGTTCATAATTCAGGAAGGGTCGCCGCCTATTTGACCTCCAGGATTGAAGGGTTAGACTCCATGATGGCGACGATGATGCGGTCGATGTAGTCCTGCAGACGGAAGTTGATCTCCTCCTGTTTGTGGATGGCCTCCATCAGCTGTACACACACACACACATTAAATATCACTAAGCCTTCACATTAAAAGTATGATGTGTGTGTTACTGACCTCAGTGCGGGAGACGTTGTTGATTTCGGCGGCGAGAGACTCGGAGAGAGACTCGGTGAAAAGGCTCTTTGCTCCCTGGATGCTCAGATTAATGATCTGACCGTTTAGCTCATCGTTCTGCTCCTTCAGACTGCGGTTATCCTGCACACACAGAACCAAACACGTTTTTCAGGTCAGTCCCTCCTTTTCGTAGACGTGTTGACTAATTTTAGTCTGTTTACCAGCCAGCAGTCTTGGGTCGTTTTTTACCTTTATTTATTCTGTTGAATATTGAGAGTCTTTTTTTAAGTTTGAGTCTGTTTTACCCAAATCGTTTGAGCCTGTATTTACGCCGGTTTTCACCCATTTGTATCTACCTGGGTTTTTTTGGACCAATTGGAGTCTGTGTTTGAGTCTGTCTTTATCTGTTTGAGTCCATTTAAAAAAACAAAAAAAACATCAGTTCACAGTGCATCTGTTATAGAGGTTTTTTTTAACCAGTTTTAACCAACGTTTGAGTCTGCTTTTTACCTATTTTAATCTGTTTTTCATAACCTGTTTGAGTCAGTTTTTAACTGTTTGAGTCTGTTTTTACCCGTTTGAATCTTCTTAAATCTGTTTTTACCTGTTTGAATCTGTTTTTACCTGTTTGAATCTGTTTTTACCTGTTTGAATCTGTTTTTACCCGTTTGAATCTTCTTAAATCTGTTTTTACCTGTTTAAATCTGTTTTTACCTGTTTGAATCTGTTTTTACCTGTTTGAATCTTTTTTTACCCGTTTGAATCTTCTTAAATCTGTTTTTACCTGTTTGAATCTGTTTTTACCTGTTTGAATCTGTTTTTACCCGTTTGAATCTTCTTAAATCTGTTTTTACATGTTTGAATCTGTTTTTACCTGTTTGAATCTGTTTTTACCCGTTTGAATCTTCTTAAATCTGTTTTTACCTGTTTGAATCTGTTTTTACCTGTTTGAATGTTTAAATCTGTTTTTACCTGTTTGAGTCTGTTTTTACCCGTTTGAATCTGTTTTTACCCGTTTGAATCTTCTTAAATCTGTTTTTACCTGTTTGAATCTGTTTAAATCTGTTTTTACCTGTTTGAGTCTGTTTTTACCTGTTTGAATCTGTTTTTACCCGTTTGAATCTTCTTAAATCTGTTTTTACCTGTTTGAATCTGTTTTTACCCGTTTGAATCTGTTTTTACCCGTTTGAATCTTCTTAAATCTGTTTTTACCTGTTTGAATCTGTTTTTACCCGTTTGAATCTGTTTAAATCTGTTTTTACCCGTTTGAATCTGTTTAAATCTGTTTTTACCTGTTTGAATCTGTTTTTACCCGTTTGAATCTGTTTTTACCCGTTTGAATCTGTTTAAATCTGTTTTTACCCGTTTGAATCTGTTTAAATCTGTTTTTACCCGTTTGAATCTTCTTAAATCTGTTTTTACCTGTTTGAATCTGTTTTTACCCGTTTGAATCTTCTTAAATCTGTTTTTACCTGTTTGAATCTGTTTTTACCCGTTTGAATCTTCTTAAATCTGTTTTTACCTGTTTGAATCTGTTTTTACCCGTTTGAATCTGTTTAAATCTGTTTTTACCCGTTTGAATCTGTTTAAATCTGTTTTTACCTGTTTGAATCTGTTTTTACCCGTTTGAATCTTCTTAAATCTGTTTTTACCTGTTTGAATCTGTTTTTACCCGTTTGAATCTGTTTAAATCTGTTTTTACCCGTTTGAATCTGTTTAAATCTGTTTTTACCCGTTTGAATCTGTTTTTACCCGTTTGAATCTGTTTTTACCCGTTTGAATCTGTTTTTACCCGTTTGAATCTGTTTAAATCTGTTTTTACCCGTTTGAATCTGTTTAAATCTGTTTTTACCTGTTTGAATCTGTTTAAATCTGCTTTTACCCGTTTGAATCTGTTTTTACCTGTTTGAATCTGTTTAAATCTGCTTTTACCCGTTTGAATCTGTTTAAATCTGTTTTTACACGTTTGAATCTGTTTTTACCCGTTTGAATCTGTTTAAATCTGCTTTTACCCGTTTGAATCTGTTTAAATCTGTTTTTACCCGTTTGAATCTGTTTTTACCCGTTTGAATCTGTTTAAATCTGCTTTTACCCGTTTGAATCTGTTTTTACCCGTTTGAATCTGTTTAAATCTGTTTTTACCCGTTTGAATCTGTTTAAATCTGCTTTTACCCGTTTGAATCTGTTTAAATCTGCTTTTACCCGTTTAAATCTGTTTTTACTGGTTTGAGTCTACATTTGCTAGTGTGAGTCTGTTTTTCATAACCTGTTTGAGTCTGTATTTACTAGTTTGTGTTTGTTTTTACCTGTTTGAATAAATCTGTTTAAATCTGTTTTTACCAGTTTGAGTCTGTATTTGCTAGTTTAAGTCTCTTTTTAAATCTGCTTTTACCCGTTTGAATCTGCTTTTACCCGTTTGCATCTGCTTTTACCCACTTGAATCTGTTTTTACTGGTTTGAATCTATATTTACTAGTTTGAGTCTATATTTACTAGTTTGTGTTTGTTTTTACCTGTTTGAATAAGTTTTAACCCGTTTGAGTCTGTTTAAATCTGTTTTTACCGGTTTGAGTCTGTATTTCCTAGATTAAGTCTGTTTTTCATAAGCTGTTTTAGTCTTTAGTCCGTTTTTACCTGTTTGAATCTGTTTTTCATTACCTGTTTAAGTCTGTTTTTACCTGTTTGAGTCTGCGTATCTCCTGCTCCAGTTCGCTCTCTCTCATGTGAGTGTTGTATTCCTGTAGGCCAGAGCTGGATGATCTGCCTCTTCTCGCTTCAGTCTCCAACTTAAACAGCTGCAGGTGTTCCAGCTGCTTTCTCAAGTCCTCTATCAACTACACATGCAGAAAAGCATTAACACACACACACAAGCATTAACACACACACACACACACACGACTCCGCCAATAAAGACAAACAGAAGAACTCTCACCCCCTGAGTGCACTCCTTCTCTTTCTGGTTCGTATGACGTTCATGGCTCAGTTTGTCAGACATTTTCCTGCGAGATTCGATTTCTTCATTTAATCGATCTGTGACGTCGTCCGCCTCATCCTGAAGTTTCCTCTTTTCCTGAAAAAAAGACTCCATTTCAGAGACCTTTTGGACAAGTCTTAGCAGGATCGGTATGAAATTAATAAAACAAATTCAACTTTTTTGTAAACTATTTTTTACTGGTTACTATTCATAATTCACTCGTCTTTGGCAGAAATGCAAAAAAGGTCATTTTGGTCTCTGAATGAGATGCACAGACGTGTATTAGAGTGTGTGTGTGTGTGTGTGTGTTGGGTACCTCCTCCAGTCTCTCGATGTTGGCTCTCAGACAGGGAACGCATGACCGCAGCTCACTGTTCTCCTCATCCAACTGATGCAACCTGAACACACACAAGCACACAGACAAAAATGCACCGTGATATTTTCTTTTTGGGCAGAGTGCGAAATGAAAACAATAATGGGTGAGAGAAAACAAAAGTCTCTGTTAACACAGACGGATTATATTAAACGCTGAGCCAAGTAATCTCAGAGCTCCTTTGAGGAATCAAATCAAATATCTACCGTTCTCCACTAGATGGCAGACACCTCTTATCCACAACATAACACAGACGTCATTAAGGCTTTCCTGCAACTGTGTCTTCATAACGGCTTTATGTTTCTCTGTCTGCACTCACCTGGCCTGGAGATTCTCGATCTCTAGGTCTCGGTCTCGCTGGAGTTTGTTCAGCGCATCTCTGTGTTTCCGAGTGTGCAGGAGTAGATTCTCCTCTGCGCGCAGCTCCTGCTCCTTCAGCTGCTCCTCCAGAGCGTTTGCGCGGTGGACGAGAGTCAGATTCTCCTGCCGCAAGCGTGCATGCTGCTCTTCGCTCTCCGTCGAGTCCTTCTCCAGCTCGCACACGCGCTTCTCCAACAGCAACACCTGCGGGACAGACACGGCGTTTGTTGCTCATGCAAATCACTTCTGCTATTATTCATGCTTTTACAAAACCATCAGTTATTCTGCTCCATCTTTGAAATCATCAACTTAACTTTGTTTCATGGTAATGTTGCCATTTTATTAAAGCACCGCTGTTATGCTTTACAGATATTACCTCTCATGCACTGTGCAATAATATAGTCGCTTGTGATTGTAAAAGTTCTGCAAGTATCAAAATCTAGATAAATGCAGTAATTGACTCCTAAAAAAATAATCGGTTCTGAGCTGCATGAAATGAGTCGTCAGTAATTCCGGTCTCACTTCCCGCTCAAACGTACGTTGTTTTTAACAGATTTGTATAATGCCAGTCTATGCTCTTCATTGGTTGTCTCTTTTGCTCGGCAAACACTTTAGTCGTAGGTGAGACTGCAAGAGTTTGGGAGTTTGGTTTGTGGAGTTGAAAAAGCAATGAAAAAGCAAATCTACTTTGCCGCACTTCGAAAGGACGAGGACGAGGAAAACCGACACCATTGTTACAGTTCGTATCGCGTGCTGAGGAAGATCCGGAGCTGCAATTCAGACATGGCAATTGGTTTTAGGTTTTCAGCATGTGCTGTAAACGGTAGACCAATCACAACAGACGGCAATCTGACCAATCAGAGCAGAGCAGGCTCAAGGAAAGGCGGGGTTTACAGTGACTGAATCTGTTATCAAAATTAAAGTGTTTTTGACCTTGCATGCATGCAAAACTATTGTACGAGTCTCCAAAACTAAATTAGGAGCCTTTAAAATGGCACTTTAACATTTTTGTTTACTTTTGCTATGTTCAGTTGGCATTTGAAGACATTCATTTACAACGCAAACTAAACTCACAAAACTAGAAGTCCATATCAGATCCCAAAATGTCACAAATGTAACAAATCGAATGCAAGTTTGACGCAACATTAGCTTGCGAACCTTGTCTGTGATGTCACGATCCGCGAGGTCCAAAATGTCTTGAGTCAGGTCGCCCATGACGTCTAGGTTGTTCGACTGCTGCAAGTGTCTGAAAAACAGTTTAAACATGCGCAACATTTTAAACATGTTACTTGCTAAATATGAATGCAGCAAACAGACTTAGTTGACTAGCTTGATGTTGATTGACCAAAACCAGTTGGTTAACCAGCAATCCAGCATCCAAAACAACATCAAAAACATAAGTTTTAAGTTTCATTTTGTCCTTAAAACTGATGTTTGGCGCATTGCTCACCTTGCTGCCTTCTTACTGGACATCCTTTTACTGGAACTAAAGAGAGAACAAACAGGAAATGAGAAAGAGTAAAGAGGGAAAAAAAAACTCTTTCCATCCGTGACCTCTGAACCGCAGGCCAAAAAACACCTAGTCAAGTGCTTAAGTTTGGGCCGTCAGCTATTTCTGGAGGTTGAAGGCTGAATCAATGCACTTCTTTCAATGGAAATGACCTCACGGCACACGGAAATAAACACGCAGCTTTATGGAGGTGTAACATGGATACGTGAAAGGAGATTTTGTTCCTGTTGCAAAAGTCTGAACCCAGAGAAACGGCTTTGAACAGACCCTCATCACGGTTCATAAAGCTGTTTAGGAGAATCTCTGAGTTTCCGTGAACAAAATTTGCTATATTAATATGCTAACATGAAATGGACTCTTATTAAAGATCGAGAAATTGTTTTTTAATTTAAATACACTTTGATTTTGGAAAAACAGACCCATGCAACAGAATATGAAATATTTAATCAGACACATCCAAACCCAAGTAGAATATGAATATTGCAATTAAGTTCTTAAAGGTACAGTTCACTTAATAATGAATAATTACTCATGTCATTCCAAACCTGTATGACTTAAGGCTGGAATACACACTTATAAAGTCATTACAGATCTTAAAACACTAGGTATCACACTTTAAGACTGTGTGAATGGTTACAAAGAAAACTGTGTACTATATAAATGAGCGAGGATTACTGGTATGAACAAAAACACGCCTCACTGCCTAGAAATGAGTAAGAAATTAAAACAATATTTGTTCTAAAATCGTCTCAAACGTGTTTGATCTCCAACAACTGGATGAAATCAAAGTCTAAAGCACAAAAACGAATAAATCAGAATCTGTTGGCTTTATACACTATACAATTTTCAGTGAAATCTGTCAAATTCAATTGTTTGAATCCTGCAGACGGCTCTGATTTTCACAGCTAGCGTTCACGACTAGTCCGGACGACAAATCAAGGCAAAAATCTGTGCACAATTCTTTTTAATTGTATTCCAGCGTTTACTGTCTTCCGTGGGCAACTTTTGGACAACTTTTGTTGTTAACTTGTGTCACCAAAAATATACTCCTTCAACATAGCTCCAAATCTTAGTTGTGAAATCCATATTTTAGTTAATTAATTAATGCTTTCATACCATGGAAAAGAGGACATGAAATATGTTTTTTGCTTTTTTAATGTTGTAGAGAAAAAGAAAGACATATCGGTTTGGAACGACATGAGTGTGAGCAAATAATGACAGAATTGTAATTTTGTGTGAACTAAGACATTTGCTTACCTGTGAGTTCTTACAATACAGCTATCAATGCTCTTTTATGGTAGACTACTGTATATTATGTTGATATTTACCTCACAATCAGTTAGACTATAATGCATGCATCAAATACACACACATACACAACAACACACGCCACAGAAACTACAGCATCTATGTTCACCGCACACTTCATCTGCAGAATGTACAAACACTGAGCTTTGAAATGAAAACCAGCAGGAGTCATGTGACACTGTATAGATGTCTGCATGTTAATGAAGCACACGCATGCAGAAAGTGAGTGTGTGTGTGTGTGTACAGTGGTCAAACTCAACACACGCAAGGGAGACGAGCACATGCTGCGAACGCGTTACCTATTCATCTCTAGTAACTGCAGTCGCGTGGACAGATCCTCCAGACGACTGATCTGCTTATGACAGTGAGTGCAGAAAAACTCCAGCGCCTCCGACTGAAGGAAACTCTGGAAACTAGCAGGAAAAGAGCTGGGGCTGAGGAGAACAGAGGAGAGTGAAGAAGAAACAAGGGAAGAAAAGAGGAGAAATTATCAGAGGAGAAGAGAAAGGAGGGGAGTGAAGAAGAAACGAGGGAAGAAATGAGGAGAAATTATCAGAGGAGAAGAGAAAGGAGGGGAGTGAAGAAGAAACGAGGGAAGAAATGAGGAGAAATTATCAGAAGAGAAGAGAAAGGAGGAGAGTGAAGAAGAAACGAGGGAAGAAATGAGGAGAAATTATCAGAGGAGAAGAGAAAGGAGGGGAGTGAAGAAGAAACGAGGGAAGAAATGAGGAGAAATTATCAGAGGAGAAGAGAAAGGAGGGGAGTGAAGAAGAAACGAGGGAAGAAATGAGGAGAAATTATCAGAAGAGAAGAGAAAGGAGGAGAGTGAAGAAGAAACGAGGGAAGAAATGAGGAGAAATTATCAGAGGAGAAGAGAAAGGAGGAGAGTGAAGAAGAAACGAGGGAAGAAATGAGGAGAAATTATCAGAGGAGAAGAGAAAGGAGGAGAGTGAAGAAGAAACGAGGGAAGAAATGAGGAGAAATTATCAGAAGAGAAGAGAAAGTTGGAGAGTGAAGAAGAAAAGAGGGAAGAAATGAGGAGAAATTATCAGAGGAGAAGAGAAAGGAGGAGAGTGAAGAAGAAACGAGGGAAGAAATGAGGAGAAATTATCAGAGGAGAAGAGAAAGGAGGAGAGTGAAGAAGAAAAGAGGGAAGAAATGAGGAGAAATTATCAGAGGAGAAGAGAAAGGAGGAGAGTGAAGAAGAAACGAGGGAAGAAATGAGGAGAAATTATCAGAAGAGAAGAGAAAGTTGGAGAGTGAAGAAGAAAAGAGGGAAGAAATGAGGAGAAATTATCAGAGGAGAAGAGAAAGGAGGGGAGTGAAGAAGAAACGAGGGAAGAAATGAGGAGAAATTATCAGAAGAGAAGAGAAAGGAGGAGAGTGAAGAAGAAACGAGGAGAAATTATCAGAGGAGAAGAGAAAGGAGGAGAGTGAAGAAGAAATGAGGAGAAATTATCAGAGGAGAAGAGAAAGGAGGAGAGTGAAGAAGAAACGAGGGAAGAAATGAGGAGAAATTATCAGAAGAGAAGAGAAAGGAGGAGAGTGAAGAAGAAACGAGGGAAGAAATGAGGAGAAATTATCAGAGGAGAAGAGAAAGGAGGAGAGTGAAGAAGAAACGAGGGAAGAAATGAGGAGAAATTATCAGAAGAGACAGGAGGAGAGTGAAGAAGATAGGAGAAAAGAGAGAAGAATCAATGAGGAGAAACGAGTAGAGGATTCATGAGGAAAATGAGCCGTGGAGAGGAGAAATGAGTAGAATGTAGGAAAAAATGATGGGAAAAACAAGAAAAGAATCAATGAGAAGAGAAGAGAGGGCAGGAGAAATAAAGAGAGTGGATAAAATGGGAGAAAGGAGGTGAGGAGAGACGATAAGATATGACGTGAGAAACGAGAGTGTGTGTGTGTTAAAATCGAGGACGAGCAGGAGGAGGAACACTGAACTGAGGCAGAGGAGAGGCGAGCTCTACAGTGCAGGAGCAGTGTGTGTGTGTGTGTGTGTGTGTGTGTGTGTGTGTGTGTGTGTGTGTGTGTGTGTGTGTGTGTGTGTGTGTGTGTGTGTGTGTGTGTGCTGGAGTAAAATTAACCACAACAGCTCGACCTTTACCCGCCGACAATAATAGTTCACAAGAGAAATAATGAATCAGGCAGTGCGATATCGTGCCGGTTCACCATACACTGCTCAGGGGGATCATAACATCCCATAATAGACACACACAAACCTCCATTCACCTTTTGTTTCATCTGTCACACCAGTGTTTGTGTTCACAGACGGTCCAGCTCTCATTACGGCTTACACAATATGTGCTGACTCACTTTCTCTTTCTCATTGTGGAAATGCATTTCTATTTACGTCTGAAGTCGAGGTGCTCGTTCAGTAAAGCCCAGATTAACATTTACATACACGTTTTAAGTCTAGCTCAGGACAAATCTGTCTTCTAAATGTATGGAGTGTATAAACTACACAACTCTTAAGCAGCATGTGAATCTTCTTGTGTTGTGTGTTGTGTGTTACCTAGGGGAGAGCAGCATTAGTGGTCGGGGAAGTGGACTTTCTGAGTGTGGGTGTGGCTCTGCGTCTCCCTTTCCGTCTGGCACCGCCCTTCCCTCCTCCTGATTGGCCAGCATCAGGTCTGAGGCGTTGTTACTCTCGCCAAAATCCTCAAAGTGCTCCTCCTCTCCTCCGATCACGGCCACCACGGTGTGACCGTTCAGATCAGAGCCCAGTGTGAACCTGTCACAGAAGCACATGGAATATAATGTTATCTGTGTACAGTAATACTTTGATACACAAGCGTCCCGACATACGAGTATTCAGAGATACGAGCAAGCCTGAGAGAATTTTTTTGCTTTGAGATACGAGTAAAGATTTGAGATACGAGCAGCTTAGAGACGGCGATGCAAGGTAGTTGCACTCGTTCACTTCACATGTTTCTCGTCGACTTCCGTACGCATCTCCCGCGAGTCTTCCTGTGGTGTGTGTTATATACATTTATGGGTAATTGCATATGATCTCCACTAGAGGCAGCTTGGTTTTACAGCGGGGGTTACCGGGGGCAACGAGTGATTCACCAGTATTAAGCTGGGAGCAGCACGAGTTATGAGTGTTCAATAATAATAAATATGAGCTTCTGGAGGCAAACATTACACTCATTACACTATCCAATACACAACACGGAAAGAACCACTACACTTCTGTATTGTTTTTGCGTTATCAACGTAATTTACATAATCTACATTATTCCTCCCTCCTCCTCCGCACATGCCGTCATTAGCCGCTACTGTATCGTCTGTCTCGAAGGCAAGAACTCATAATTAAAACCACATTTTATTTTATTTCGCAGGAATCCTTCCACAACTATAATTTTCTCTGTGCGCATGTCTCTATAGCAATTAAAAACATCTTTTTCAAATTGTTATTAGCGCTAATAAGGGAGTTTTTTAGAAGGCCGGAACGGATAAATTTTTTTCCTGTTATTTCTTATGCAAAAAATGATTTGAGATACGAGCAACTCGAGTTACGAGCTCGTCCTGGAACGGATTATGCTTGTATATCAAGGCATTACTGTAATTGTAAAAAGTGCTATAGAAATAAAGGTGACTTTACACTGTTTCACATTAAATACTGTGAAAAATACCTGGCTAATATTTTCCTTTTACTGAGGATGTTTAATGTTAATATTTAATGCTGGATGTGGAAGATTCCCTTATTTTTGTGAATAAACCATTCATATACGATTTGTATATATATATAAAATAATCATATTAAAAAAAAAATTCTATAAATAATTTTTTTTTTGTTGAAAGAAGTCTCTTATTCTCTTATTTGATCAGAAATACAGCAAAGACAGAAATATTGTTTACGATTTTTAACTTTTTTATTAAAGTATATTTTAAAATCGAATTGATTTCGGTTGCAAAGCTAAATTTTCAGCTCGGTTTCTTTCCTTCATCACTATGATCTTAATTTTTATTAAGTACTACTTGAATATTACTTTCTTGAGTCTTAAGGAGAAATCATAAAACTACCATATCATATTTCATATGATATATATGACTTATATCATATAAGTCTTTAATATCTTTATTATTTAAATGGATTGACTGTTTGTTCAATGTGCGCTCTTTTCTATTCTTAAGCTACTATAAAAAAATAGACAAACTTCCTTAAAAAAAAAACATTGCGTGTTTTTGTGTGCGAGACAGAATTTTAACAGTTTGTCTTAAGAATGATAATCTGATAATTCACTTTAATCCCTTGCCAATCCTAAAAACGTCTGAAGAATTCCAGTTCAATTAAATGAAAGAAAAGCATAAAACTTAAATAATTCACACAAAAACAGCATAACTGCAGTGTTCATGAAGGTGAACTCAACATTAAATGATAACAACACACACACACACACACACACACACACAAAACAAAGTTCCAGAGTGTTAACAGCTGTTTTTCTGATAGATGCCCAATGTATGTGTTTGATTGGTGAACTCAGTGAACACACTTTTTAGATACTTATAATGCAAAATTACATTACAGTTCAATAGTTTAGATTTTTTTAAAGGAAATTAAAGCCAGGATGAATTAAATTGATTAAAAAAGACATTTATAATGTTACAAAATATTTATATTTCAAATAAATTCTGCTCTCTTGAACTTTTTCAACATGATAATCATCATATGATAATGATTTGTGAAGGATCATGTGACAATGAAGACAATAATTAATAACTAATTAATTCAACTTTAATCACAGGAATAAAATACACTTTACTATATATTCACATAGAAAACAGCTGTTTTACACTGATATAATCTTACACTGTTTTACTGTATTTATCATCTAATAAATTCAGCTTTAATCACAGGAATAAATGACACTTTACTATATATTCACATAGAAAACAGCTGTTTTACACTGATATAATCTTACACTGTTTTACTGTATTTATCATCTAATAAATTCAGCTTTAATCACAAGAATAAATGACACTTTACAATATATTCACACAAAAAAGTTATTTAATGTTAAAATATTTTCACTGTATTCTTGATTAAACAAGTGCAGCCTTGGTGAGCAAAAAATATTTCTTTAAAAAAAAAAAAATCTTTCCGACCCCAAACTAATATTAAATCACACACTCACACACAATAAAAATAGTGTAATTAACAAGAAAACTGTTACTGACTAAACTTTTATTTGTTAGTGCAGCTTTATATGCTATAAGGAATCGCTCAAAGACTTACCCTCGTTTCACTGTAACATTGCGGTTGGTCACACAAAGCACGCGTGAACACGGTGACCGCATCCTAAAGCGATACGGTCTTTCGTTGGCGATTCTGAGCAACTGGGCGCACAGCGTGTCAGAGCAAACTAAACTCCCACGATTAATATTAAACTATTTACATGTAGTTGTCTCTTATGACTTCAATCTGCCGGTCATTCCTGCCAGACGTTTGTGACCCGGTAAACCTGAATTAACAGCCAAAATCTCCTGAGCAAGCAAAGCTACATATGCTTAAATCGTCCGGCTGTGTGGCGGCGTGTGCGCGGCTAATCTGATTTAGGGCTCAGCAACGGCGACCTAGTGTGTGTGCGCTAGAAGAACATGCATCTGTTTAATCGGTTTACTCTCCATATGCATGAACTTATGTTGACCGGCTGACATTCAAACACATTGATCAGAGAAATGCATCACTGGGGACTTATTAATTATTAACAATGCAGGAAAATTGACTAAACAAACCTTGGTTAATGAATGCAACTGTACGACATGGATCTAAAAGACTTGAGTACGACTGTACGAGGACGACACCTGTTGAACCGTAGGCGCTGATGGAAGTATAGAAGAATAAAACATGTGCCAGTAATCAAAGAGAGCAAGATGAATCGCAGTTTGGCGATTGTGGTTTTTATGTGCACTGAAAAAAAGAGGAGGAAGCGAAGGAGGAGAATATGGATGTGGTCGTGGCTGGGGAAAAGACAGTTTTGCAAATGGAGCTTGAGGTAAGAAGTTTTTGAGACATGTCCCGTTGATCAATACACCATTTCATACTGTGTTTTTCTGGCTAGTCAGTAGATGTTGCTGAACTACTGTCAGACAATCATCAGAGGCCGTCTTTGGTTGCACTGTATGACGTAGGATCAGCGTTTAGGAGCCATGAACACGGAAATCGCCACAATTGGTCGCCTGTCATCCGGGGCGCCATAATATCGTACAATCGTACCGGCATCTTAGGGATCTGAACAAACCTCAAATGCTACGTTTTCACGTCTGAAACGGGAAATCAAAAATCTGCAAGTTATTGTAAAATTAGAGGATGCATTTCTCCACAACTCTGAGTTTCGGAAGAGTCAGCGCTGGCGAAACGGTGTGACCCCGACACAGCAGGAACGCTAAATCAAGAGGGCCGAGAGCCAGGAGACTTCACAATGACAGAAGCACCAGAGAGAAACAGACTCTAGAGAGCGAAAGATGGATCAACTTTGAGCGGCAGGAAGGCAGAAAGAGCAAACTCCACACTTCCTCCAACTGGGAAACAGGAAAATAAAGACTGACACTGATAACACGGGAAACAGAAACACCTCGGTCAGCTGAGCTTCTCTTGGGAAATGAGAAACTCCAGTCAGCAGATTCTTGCATAAACACAAATAATCAGGCCTTACTTGTGTGCGCAACAACACTGAGCTTGGGACAAATGCATTGAAATAAAACGGCAAGGAAAATAATTTAGTCGAGATTTTCATCTTGTATCCAGTCGCCTTTGCTCAACCCTTGTGTGGCATTGAAATTTGTTTTTTTGATGTTACGTCATGAGATATAAAAGACAGAAAGTTCAAGTTGGTGTTTTTGTAGAGAACGCCGTGTCCTGAGTGGATACACTGTATCAGGAAGTTGTTTTATTTTATAAGATCATAGCGGATACATTCAAGGCTAAAATAACATGTTTTACAGTCACCATTACACATGATGTCATGACATTTATGCAGTGTGTTTTAGTATCTATATAGTTTTATCATTTGCATACCATATTCCCCCGCACCATAAGGTGCACCGAATTTTAAGGCGCAGGCTCAATTACGGGCCTAGTTCGGTACTTAATCCACACATAAGGCGCACCTGATTATAAGGTGCACGGCCAATTTTTGAGAAAATGTACGTCTTTTAGGTGCGCCTTATAGTGCGGAAAATACGGCAGTATAGAAGCCATTGAATGGAACAACATTTGTAAACAGCTGTCGGTAAGTCGCGAAGGATATTCTGTTACTTTATCTACAGTATTTGTGATTGCTAATTTCCTGATTTAAAATCATTATTAGGTTAAGAACATACACTAAATATTTTGCTCAGGTATGTGTGTGTGTGTTTGTGTAGACATTTATATATTAGGGCTGTCAAAATGATCCAAATTGTCAAAAATATTTAATGTAATTAACACAGTATCATCCTTTAAATAGCGTTACATCATACGATCACGCACTTTTCATGCAAATGATTTTAAACCATTCAAGCGCAATAAGACACAAAAGAGAACGAAATGCAATACTGGCAACTCATGTGCACAAAAAGACAAAATTATGCCAAAATGGATGCAAAGAATCCGCTAAAGGTCTTATACGAGTTAAATGAAGTCTTAAATGACAGTAAAGAGCTGTAAGACAGCGCTTCATGTGCGTCAGGCATTAAAACTGCTGTCTATCATTAATGTTCATCAAAGAACACAAGAAAAAGAAAAATTCACACGCTGCTCTTGACTGAATAACATTTGTAGTTTTAATTAGGATTAATTTATATTTATAATTTATGCAGTGAAGACTGAAGTGTTCGATAACTTTATTACATTTCTGTAAATATCCTAGCTGTTAAAGCTATCTAAAAAAATCTCAAAGCAATGTTTACAACATTACATGTGTCAAAAACAACGACTTTTACTGCATTTTGGCAGGGCAAGAACAATCAGGCCAAACAGAAAAAAATGCGACCATATCTATATATTCAAGGGCAAAGGTGAATGTAACAATTACTATGATGGGTTTATGTGAATAATGTTTTAAGTTCACTTAAATGAAATGTTTTCATATTTTTTAAAGCGTAATAAATGTTCACATTTATAGCTTTCAATAATACTGTGATGATGAATGGCTTATAATATAAAATAAGAATATAATCAATGGCTAAAATTGAAAAAATATTATTTTCATAGAGACTATTTTCATCAGGAGCAGTGTTTTTTATTATATGAAAAACTTTTTTATAATACAGTACTACTAAAAATTTTATATAATTAATTTTATATAAATATAATTTTATTATATTAAATATTAGGTGCGATTAATCACAGAAACATGTGCGATTAACTTGTTTTATATATTTATATATATATATATATATATATATATATATATATATATATATATATACGCACATAAGTGTAAATAAAGTGTGTATGTATATATATATATATATATATATATATATATATATATATATATATATATATATATATACACAGCTCTGGAAAAAATTAAGAGACCACAGCAATGTTTTGTTATTTTTACCAGTTGTGGCTTTCAGCAAATAAATGCTCTCAATTACAATATTTATTTGGAATTTGGGAAAAATGTTGTCAGTAGTTTATAGAATAAAACAAAAATGTACATTTTACCCAAACACATACCTATAAATAGTAAAACAAGAGAAATTGATCATTTTGCAGTGGTCTCTTAACTTTTTCCAGAGCTGTATATATATATATATATATATATATATATATATATACACATACACACTTTATTTCTATTTACATTTACTTATGAATAGCAACATTGCATTTATGGGTAATTTTGAGTGATTTATGAACCCAGTCTGTTTGTACACGTGATTTGCCCGTTTTGTGTGTGTGTTACCTGTTGCGGTCGTCTCCATCAGTGAGTGTGTTTTCAATGCCACTGTCAGTTTCCACATCCTCATGGAGTTCAGGATGGGCCATAGCCGTCGTGTCCTCGTCCGTGAAGGTCTCGCACTCACTGTAGGCGCTCTCAGACCCGAGATACGCGCTGTCAGAGACCTCCGCCTGCTGCAAACATACACACACTGATTACAACACTTTTACTGCTCCCAAGTTGCTCTTGGAGACATGCAACAATATAATCTGAGTCATTAAGAACAGGTTGAAAACACGTGGCCACATTGCATTTGTTGTGTAAATGCCAATCCGTCCCAAAGCTTTCCAGATAACAGGGAAGGACCGCCTGCTCAGCTGTCAATCATCCAATGCACTACAACTTTAAATGACCCTCAAAAGATATACAAACCATCGCTGTTGTTTTTAGCTACATTTGCATGTTCTGACTATTTACATAATTCCACGCATGTATTGCATAATAATACCTTGCCTAAAATACTGTAGTATAAATCATACATTAAAAAAGATCTAGGAACCATAATGGAAAAAGCTTAATGCTCAACAGAATGTATACTTTGTACCCTTTTACTGTTTATTATTATTCTTTCCCCCCTTTTTTTACAATAAGCAACATTGTAAAAATGTAATAAATGTGTAAAAAGCAATAAAAAGTTACAAATTAAAAACGGTTTATTTTCCACATTTTAACCCTCCGTTTTATTTTACACTATTGTTAAAAACTAAAACTAAATGCATACCCCTTGCTCTATGGTTTATTTTTTTTTATACCGCACACAACGGGGAAATAACTGGTTTAACATCCCAGATATTAAATCGATATTACACTTTAAAGTTCAAGAATGAACCTCAAACCTTCAGCTGGTCAACTGGTTCTAACCAAAAGAACAATCTCCATCAGAAACGCACTTAAACCTGCATCGGACGTACCTGTTTGAGTCCGTGAGGAGCTCCGAGAACAGGAGAGGCCATTCCCAGAACCATTCTCCCTACTCCAGTACCGCCACACGGGAAAAACAGGTTCACCAACTAACCGCAAAAATAACAAATGCTTCCTGCCTCTCTCAGAGTCAAAACATTCAGTCAACAGAGGTAGATATTACTCCTACTCTGCTTCTTTGGAAAGTGAAGAGCAAAGTCTGAAGGGCACCAGGAGCAGAAATGGGAGGAGTCTGAGCCCCAAACCACGCCCCTTTTGATTCAACATTACCCTAAACAGCATGTGTGCATATATTATGTGGCTGTCCCTCAAAACACAGCGCTTACTTAGTATTTTAGTGCACTTATGACGACGTTTAGTTAGAAAAAGACCATTGGTGTTGTTCATTTCAATCTGTCTCCATGTAGCAAAACATTAACACTTCACACTCAACACACACAAACACTTATTCAGGACAGCATGTGCTCCGACAATCATATGGGCTGATGAATGACAGGTGTGTGTTATAAAACAAATCTATCACCAGTCTGTTCTGTACATTGTGAACCATATGTGTGCGTGTGTTTGTTCCTCTGGATGAGGTGCTACACAAACCACCTCAGCGTGTGTGTTTAGAAAGCAAACATGGAGACAGCACAGCCATTCATGAACCACAGGAAAACATGCAGGTGTGTGTGTGTGTGTTTCATTAGAAGTGACAGGAAGACCAAAATGAGAAAAAGAAAAATCTGATGGTAAAAAAACGACTCAGAAGAGGCACATTTCTATATTTACAGAATATGTTAAATATTGCTGTGAATAACGAGTGAATTTACAAACAAATTATAACTCTTCATTATAATTAAAGCTTAAGAAAGGCAGTCTAAAATAATATTATTATATATTAGTCTAATTATATATATATATATATATATACACACACTCACACACTAATAATAATAATAATATTAGTAGTAGTAGTATTATATATAAATAAATATATAAGACTAATATATATATATATATATATATAATTAGACTAATATATTATTAAGATATATATATAAGACTATGGTTTAAATTTATAAATACACACATGCTATGCTAAATAATAAATAAATAATAAATAATATATAAAAAACATGAATTATGCATCACACAAAGAACTAAATCAACATAATTACTAACTTAAAAGTAAAACTCAAAAACAAATTTAAAGAAAAACACACACACACACATATATATATATATATATATATATATATATATGTATATATATATATTTTCTGTAACAAAAATACAAATGACAATTTAGTGGAAAATACTAAAATTAACACAAAACCTAGAATACACCCTAACTGTCATAAATGAGTTGAAGCTACAGTAATGAACAACAGGATTTTCCTAGAAATTTCCCAAAAATAACATTTTAAATATCATGCTGGGACGGTTTATGAAACGCACATGCGAACCGAATCACCTTAAATCTTTTAATTGTTTAATTACTGCCTCAGTTTGCTCATTGTGTGCTACAATATGGTAAAAAAAGAGTGTTCTGCTGGTTGAAATTACGCACACACACAAAAAAAATCTTCTGAACTAAGCCAGCAGGTGGCGCTGTGGAAGAACAACGCACGCGCTCTGCTTCTCATGTTCTCAGCAGCTCATCTGTGGTCTTTCAATCTTTTGGGGAATTTGAGGAATGTCCTGGCCTGGATTCCACCCTTCAGCAATAATGGGGTCCTAAAATACTGATTTATTATATTCATCGTGACAAGAGGACAGAAAAAAAAACGGGCCCAATAACCCATGTGTATTACCTCGTCATATTCCTCTGGAGGTCCATTGGCTTCCACTGCACTGAGATGAGTTTTGTAGAGATCCGGATCAGAACCTGATTAAGAAAAACACAAACAAAAGCATTTCCTTTGTAAAACTTCGAGCTCAATCAGTAGAGAGCAGCGCTTGCAACATCAAGGTCATGGGTTCGATTAACAGGGAAAGCAAGAACTGATTAGAATGTCAATGTGTTTCTTGAATGCCATGCAAGTCGCTTTGGATAAAAGCTTCTGATAAATACATAAATGTAAATGAATTGTGTAAAATGTAAATGTAATTTGGAGACACACAAACTATATTTATGCAATAGTCTGTTTTAGCTAGCAAGAACAGTCATTAATGAGAAGTAGTTGGATAGAAGGAAAACATATTTTTTGGTCTGGATTCAGAGCGTCGTTTAAAAAAAGAAAGAAAAAAAGACCTCTATAGTAAAACTGTTACATTTACATACAAATCTAAAGACTAGAAAAGGACAACAAAATTTCCCTGTTTTTCCCTATTACCCAAATTTATGAAAACGCTAACAACACGGTCCAGAGGCGTTTCCCAAATTTATCATTAGTCGTAAGTTAAAAATGTATCATCTTTAACTTGATAGTTCAACAAATCAGTGTTTCGTTAAACCACAGTTCCAGTGAACGTTCGCAAACAGCATTGCAATGTTGTGCGGCTGGAACTACAGCTCAAGCTGTGATTATAAGCATAGTTTCTTTAAAATTGCATGGACTTAAACAGGTCATGCGGTTGAGCGGAATACGGTGCACATTCAGGGGTCGGCGATCTGATGATTTTGTATCGTGATCGATCTTGAAGACGTCCGCAATCTACTTTTCAAGAGATTGTGATCTTTTATGTCCTCGTAATAATGTTAAAACACAGCAATGACGGCCTACTAGACGGCTGAGGCTTTCATGCATTTGGAAAAACAGTTCAACAATAGTAGAGCTTGTGCGGTCAATCAAACTGGTTTCTGTTTCGAATGTGGCTTCAAACGATTATGAAAATGTGATAATCAAGATAAAATGGTCAATGTGTCGCATGCCGGACCTTTTCTTTAAAGCTTTGGGCTTTTGTCCCTCTTTAAAAGCCTAAACTTAACGCCCAAATCATGTAAGGTGACTGTCGTAAAATGCAGTCTATTGCGGAACATGCTTTATTTTAAAAAGAGTTATATTAAGCGTATTAAAATGCAAAGTATACATGTATGCATTTCCATAAAAGACAGTCAGTCAAGACTTAAAGGAGTAAACTGTCATTATATCAGATTCATGCATTAAGCCATATGCAAATTCCTGCTGCTGTCTTTGTCATTAATGTAAAATAAAAAAAAAGACATACTGTATTTTCCCGCGGGTTATACCAGATTTTACAAACCCCGCAGGGGGGTGTGGGTTATATAAGGGTGCGGGCTATATCACACATTTTTTACACATAACAATATTTCAATATATTTGTTACGTCCCTAAGGACGTAATGGGTTTTTTTTGCGGTATTTTCTTTCTGTTTTTATTTCTTGCGAGGGTTGTGTCTCTGGCGCTTGTACTGTCACTCTGACAGCTGGTGCTGATAGGCTGTCTGACCTGTCAATCATGCAAGAAGCCGTGATTGGCTGTGCTGCATGAGGGCGGGCTCTTCTCATCTCATCTGATGATCAACACCTGTAGAATCGCTTCTTAAGGGACGAGCTGCTGCACAGCGGGAGACACTGCTCTTTCTTTTTCTTCTGATTCTAACTTGTGTTTGTTTTCTTATTGTGTGAATTTCGCGCACAAGTACTGTGTACCGAGCTGAACAGTTATGATAATTCACGTCATGCGAGCAACACTCGAAATGTGAACTTACACAAAAAAGTTCATCAATCTATGGGTGCGGGTTATATAAGGGTGCGGGTTATGCCAACGATTTTTTTACATAAAACCCCAAAACCCGCAGGCTATATGAGGGTGCGAATTATCTGCGGGTTATATGCGGGAAAATACGGTACTCCCTCACTGCTCTTGACTAAATAATGTTTGTAGTTTTAATATGAATCAATGTATATTTTATTCATACCGGGAAGACTATTCAGTGTTTTAAAGTTTAACTCAGAGTTTAATTACTATTTTGATATTTAATATTTATCATTTTGAGTGATTTGTGATGAGTGATTTATAACTAGTTATTGATTTATATTTTGAGTTTTTGAATGACTTCTTAAAATGTATGTAAACTTCAGTCTGTCGTCTGTGACCAATTATTAGTTGAAGCATTTTAGTTTTCTATATTCAAACACTAGAGAATAAAGATGAATATTGTCTGAATCTCTCACTGAGAGAAGAACATGTTATCAGTGTTTTTGGTTATCAGTGTTTTTCTTGTTTAGCGCCAGAACTCAATCAACTTCAACCTTGAAAAAGCTGTGTGTGTGTGTGTGTGTGTGTGTGTGTTTATCTGTGCATGTATGTATGTCTGTGTATAGGCTTGTGTTTTAGTGTGTGTGTGTGTGTGTGTGTGTTTATCTGTGCATGTATGTATGTCTGTGTATAGGCTTGTGTTTTAGTGTGTGTGTTAGTGTATCTCTGTGTGTGTGTGTGTGTGTGTGTGTATCTCTCCGTTTGTGTGCGTGTACCTGTCTGTGTATCTGTGTGTGTGTGTTTGTGTTAATATGTTCTGTTACAGGTCAGAATGGGTGAGGTGATCAAGTGCCACCATAAGTCGACAGAATAACTTGTTTCTCAGCAAACTGACGGCCAGAAACGCAGTTCTGCAACCTATAAGGTCACTTAATGCCTTTGTTGTCAACCATGTGATTGATGAAGATATTCTTCTGTCCATGAGTGGATGTTCACATGAAACATCATGAAGCTTAACTTGTTCTTAAGCAATCAGAATCATCTAACCTTCAGTAATGACGTAGTTAGTGGCTTTTGTTAGAGTATAATAGCTTTAACAATGTGATTGTAAGCGGGGTGACCTATGACCTCCTTGTGACATTTGAAGCTTCTGCTGATTGAAACTACAAACTATCTTCACTAAAATTCTCTTCAATTTGACTGCATTTCTGACTTCATCATACGTGGTTCTCAGGTCTTTAACTTTCAATTGCACTTCAAACACAAACTGTTTTAAATCCATATTTAAAAGTAAGATCATCGGCTACAAATTCCATTCTACATCTTTTAGTTTGTAAAGAGAGTTAAAACACTGATTTTAAGGAAGCAGATCATAAAAAACTACGTACTCCTCAGATGCCTTGTTTGCTAGCTTTCCTGTATCTCAAACAGTAGAGAGTGGCGCTTGCAACACCAAGGTAATGGGTTTGATCCCAAGGGAAAGCAAGAACTGATTAGAATTTCAATGCGTTTCTTGAATTCAATACAAGTCTCTTTGGATAAAAACATCTGTGAAATGCAGAAATGTAAATTTACGGCAATAATCTTCCAATTCAATCTTGAACATTATTTAGTAGACGTCATATTGATGAACCAATGTGGTTCGAACGATGGATGTACGACAGTTACCGTGTTTTCCGTAAACAGACGTGACTAGCTTAGTTAGTTTCTCCAAGGATGCGTCATACTGCGGTGATTAAGCAACGAGTTACGCCATTGTACGGGAAATACACCCCAGATTAGCTCGTTTGAGTTCAGTTGTAGAGCCTACCATTGGTTTGCAGTGTCGCGGGTATATTTATGACACATAAAAAACAGGAGATCATAAAAGCACAACCAAGGAAATATCTAAACCATCATTTCTACTAACCACATAGAGGTTTTGCTACTTTAAAACAACAGTTTCCTTGACCTGGTAAATGCTCCAGTAACTCATCCATTAACGATGAGCGAAATCTGACTCGTGAAACGCAGAGCGTCCAGCAGACCATTAGAAACATGACCTCATCCTCATTACTCAAGTGATATCAGTAGAAAACCCACACAAAGTGCTTTAAACTATTCCACCATCATCATATGCGCTCTAAAGAGAGAGTATAATATGCCGTCTATTCGAAAAATAGTGAGAACATAGACCTCATGTTTAGGAAATAAGATTGCTTGCATATTTAATACGAATGCTTGCTTTTTATGTATGCAGTAATCCCTCGCCTCTTCGCGGTTCATGCTTCGCGGCATCAGTGCATCGCGGATTTTTCAAAAATATTCATCGAAAAAAAAAACGAAAATACAGCCATATCGGCAGCCGTATTGCGGAAAGTAGCGTTGTTTAATTGTGATGCGAGAGAAACGGTTTCCCAGGACACCAGACAAAGAGAGAAACTCTCTCAGAGGATTTGTACACGCCCACGGCACTCAGACAAGACACGTGATTGGTTCCCGGCGCGAGATCGACCAATGAGAGCATGAGTGGATGTATCCCGTGAGCTGATTGGCTAATCCTCCATTGCTATCACTTATTGCGGGATTTGCGGTCCACGTTAACCGCGATAAACGAGGGATTACTGGGCCACCTACTTTTAAGCATATTCGAGAACAATAAAAAGTGTCAACGGCCAAAAAATATCGTCTAGGAAGAGTTTGCTAGGTTTTTGAAAAGGAGCCCTTGATAATCGATAACTATTCTGAAGATTTAGAGCAGATTCAAATGTCTAATCCTGATGTCTTCAACATAAAAAAGGCAGCAGACGTCGGAATAAACACATGCTCTTTGAGTTTAATACCGGGTTTGTATAAGCTGGTATGATTTCCCAAGTCCTTTTGTTTAAATATTTACTCTAGGTATAAGTTTAAATACATCAGTCATGTGCGGATTGTGATTGTCAGCAAGTAAAAGCTCTTCTAAGCGAGATCCTTTTCTTTAAAAGAGATTCAAAACTCCCAGATCAGCGGCGTGATTCACTGTAACTCACAGGTGCTCTGACTCACTCGTGTGTTTTTCTACACAGTATTTCAGGAGATGTTTTCATCTAAAACTCTCTCCATCGGGACAAACCGTTAGCAAATAGTGTCCGATTATCAGTGTGTCATGAAGAAAACAAGATGTTTGTGTTTCTGACTCGACAAAACTGATGAATAGACAAATTTCAAGGCTAAATATTAAAGTCCTTTTGGAGATTTGAAATTTTTTTGTATAAAGAGGTTCAAATACATGTTTATTTGATTCTGAAAATGACAAAAGTTGTATTTTAGGGTTTGGGTTAGTCTATTATATAATTAATCTGTAATTACAAAACAGATGTTAATGGAAACTCCCAACGTGATATAAAACACGACTCGAGTGTGTTTGTGTGTGTTGTCGTACCTTCGTTACTGATCGCACTGATGCCTCTGTGGAAATCCTCAAAACTGATAACACCCAGACCGCTGGGATCCAAGAACCGCGTCAGATCCTTCACCTGAAACCACAAACAAACTCCATCTTATTGACAACAAAATGCATATAAATGTCATTTTTATTAAAGTACTGCACAAATTCAACTGATCAAAAAAGTTGGTGTGATTGAATAAAAGTGACATGGACTCATTTTAGTATTTGTCTCATCCATCAAACCTTTTATTTAGGAACAAAACATTACTTTGATATCTTTTTAGTAACTTTTGTATGAACAAACTCTCTCTCTCACACACTCGCACACTCAGACTCTCTCCCACACACACACACACACACTCTCTCTCCCATACACACACACAAACAAACACTGAGACTCTCCCACACACGCACACTCTCTCTCTCACACACACGCACTCTCTCTCTCTCACACACACGCACTCTCTCTCTCTCTCTCTCTCACACACACACAAACACTGAGACTCTCACACACACGCACTCTCTCTCTCTCACACACACGCACTCTCTCTCTCTCACACACACGCACTCTCTCTCTCTCTCTCTCTCTCTCTCTCTCACACACACACAAACACTGAGACTCTCTCTCACACACACACACACACTCTCTCTCCCATACACACACACAAACACTGAGACTCTCCCACACACGCACTCTCTCTCTCTCCCACACACGCACTATCTCTCTCTCACACACACGCACTCTCTCTCTCTCTCACACACACACAAACACTGAGACTCTCTCTCACACACACTCGCACTCAGACTCTCAAACACACACACACACACACTCTCTCTCCCATACACACACACAAACACTGAGACTCTCCCACACACGCACTCTCTCTCTCTCCCACACACGCACTATCTCTCTCTCACACACACGCACTCTCTCTCTCTCTCACACACACGCACTCTCTCTCTCTCTCTCTCTCTCTCTCTCACACACACACAAACACTGAGACTCTCTCTCACACACACTCGCACTCAGACTCTCAAACACACACACACACACACACTCTCTCTCCCATACACACACACAAACACTGAGACTCTCTCCCACACACGCACTCTCTCTCTCTCACACACACACAAACACTGAGACTCTCTCCCACACACGCACTCTCTCTCTCTCACACACACACAAACACTGAGACTCTCTCTCACACACACTCACACTCAGACTCGCTCACACACACACACACACACACACACACACACACACTCTCTCTCCCACACACACACACTCTCTCTCTCCCATACACACACACACAAACACTGAGACTCTCTCTCCCACACACGCACTCTCTCTCTCTCTCTCTCTCTCTCTCACACACACACACACACACACACACACACACACTGACTCTCTCTCTCTTTTTCTCTCTCACACACTCACTCAAACTCTCTCTCCCCCCCACACACACACACAAACACTCTCTCTCTCTCTCTCGCACACACACTCACACACACACACACACACACTGAGACTGTCTCTCTCTCACACACACACACACACTTTCTCTCTCACACGCACACTCTCTCTCTCTCTCTCTCTCCCACACACACACACTCCACTCCAGTGAACAACACAATTGCACACAATCAGTATCCAGGCAACAGCTGAAACGACAGCCGTAAATTCGAAAGAAATTAGCTTAAAAAAAACTCAGACAGAAAAATCAAAACATGAAACTCTTGTTTAAACAATTCACTCGGGTTGTGTGTATGACATTTTAGCCCTAAAGGCACCAATTACACATCTACTTCTCAAACAAACACACAATTTGAGTTCAAATGACCAAACTGAGGCGCTGAATGAGCAGCAAAAATCTGCATCATATATTGCTGGAAGACATTGGCTCATTTCAAGTCGCAGTGTCTGACCGGCACGTCTGAAACAAGTGGGTAATTGATTGAGTAACTTCAACTAGTTCATTAAACAGAACCCGTTCAAAACAACGATTTATAATAGACATGCATAATAATTCCAAGCAGTTTATCAGAAGCTTATTTATACCATATAAGCAATCATTTAAAAACTATACCTGGCATTTATCCCCTGTACAATCAAATATTCTTTTAATTAATCAAGCGATAGCTTTAGCTAA
Organism: Rhodeus uyekii; assembly: GCA_037043235.1. Taxonomy (NCBI): domain Eukaryota; kingdom Metazoa; phylum Chordata; class Actinopteri; order Cypriniformes; family Acheilognathidae; genus Rhodeus; species Rhodeus uyekii. The sequence continues at coordinate 196,394 of JAWRVZ010000300.1, read as the reverse complement.
TGAGTAAGTGTAATGCGAGTCTGTACAGGAGCGGTTCAAACTTCAGGGTCACATGAGTGGTTCAGTTCAGATGAATTATTCTAACTATTTTATATCTTAATATGTACTGTTCCAGCTTTCTCATAGATATGCACTGAGTCACACATATGGACATATTTGGCTGTAACCTGATGCTAATTTTGCTTCCTTCCTGAAAAATCCTACTTCCGGGTAAGAATTTGCATCTACAATCATGCAATCCCATAGCAACCGTATCATAAAGATAAAACGGCATAGTATTGAAGGACAAGCATAGATGCACAATCACTCTCTTCCGTGTGTACTGAAAAAATTCAGTACAAACATTTTTGTTGTTGTTGCATCATATCACCTTCTGTCTACCCGTCTTTCTTCACCTCTTCAGCCATAAACCGTCTCAGTGAGTCAAGCTAATGTACACTTGAATCCCGAGAAATCTCTGGAAATTTGAGACCAATCACAGTCACGCAGACAAAGGAATGACCCTTGACGCTTAGACGAAGTATGGCTTGCAATTTCCAACCAGAAACCATAAACTACCTTATAAAAGAACATGCAAACTTGCTTACTGTTGCAAATCTAATGCTTTTCCACATAGCAGGGAAGTTAAATAGTTACATTTTAAACCTGTCACAAGCTCATTACAAAATAAACCTGAGAAACTCGATGCAAAAATAAAGTCATACGAAACTATGTACAGTGCATTTGAGAAAAGATGAATAATAATGGCGGAAAGACAAATAAAAGAGTGCGTTTGTACATGCACTCCCTTCCCTATCGCTCATCTGGCCGATTAACCTTTCAGCTGATCGGATCAGCAGTTTTAACAGTCACAAAAGATCCAGACTTCCGTCATCAAATCCATCCTCTCTTAAAAGCACAATGGCGCGCGTCTGGTGGATCAGGAGTTAACAGGAAACACGAATCTATATTCTCATCTAAAATGGCAAAATAACCAGAGAGGGATTTTCAAGTCGGTACATGCAGTGCTTGACATTATACATCTCAAACGCAGCTTAAATATAAAACATCCTCCTCTTGAACGTCCAGCATCACTCGTCTACTGACCTGCCAAATACACAATACCTGTAAACATTAGTGTGCAACGTCATTAACACAAGCCAAACCAGTAAAGAACATCATATCTTGATTGACAAACTCGCATTACAAACACAAACCAATTCATTCATGAACTATTAATGATTTAAGTTCAGTTTAGGTGTCAATGACGTGAAATCAAAACTCTAAAATTTTATTAATAATCCTGTTTTAAGCTCAATTGACAAAACTTGTGACTTCACATTGGTGCCACTTCACCCTCCTTTTCCTTAAAATAAGAAAAAACTGAGACTTTTATGAATGGAAGTGAATTGGGCCAATTAGTAAAACTTCGAACATTCAGTTTCAATAGTAAATGCACAAAAAATATCAGTGTAAAAAACTCTCTTGCACGCTATTTATATGCAAGGTAATACCTAATTGTACAACTTTAAATAAAAAGTCTGTAAAACAATGATTTGAGAGCTCAAATAATAGATCTTTAAAAGAAATAAGCCTCACATATCTGCTTTTAAAATGTCAATTGCAATTTTTGTTCTTTTTTAACTACGAAAGCATTGGATAATCGAGTTGTATTGAACATGGAATATTCCTTTAAAAGCCCCAACGTATTTAAAAATAAATGAGGGGAAAGAAAAACACTTCAAACGTCATAAAGCTTGAGTGATTATATTCCAGACAAGGCGCTGAAAAGTGTATTAACACTTGTCTCAACTTATGCAAAAGAGTTGATGGTTAAAACCGAGAGATAAAGAGAGAGAGATACAGAACAAGAGTGGTATTCTGAGTCCTTGCGGGTTTGAATAATAAAAGAGCAGTTCTTGGGTGTCACCAAGATCAAGTTTCCCAAGAGAAGACACACACTGTCCTGTAATCATAAAGCGTTTTTATAACATTTATACCCCCCTCCCATCATTTATCCACCAACAACTCACACAAATAGACTAGAAACTGACCTGTTCAGCTCCATATGCTTTTGCAAACTCGACAAACTCCTCAATATGGACAAATCCATCTCCGTCCTGATCCAAAGCCTGGAAAACTGCTTGTAGAGCCGACTGCTCCTCGCTCCTTTGGGCTTCTGTGGAAGCTATAGGCACGTTTATCAAATCCACAGGGACTCTCTGGTCACGAAGCGATGTTGTTGGGAGAGAGTCTGAGGCCTTGCACAAATCCAGAGTCATTTCTGCATGTTTGGGAGTATCAGGATTGTTTTCCATGAAGGTCAGGTAAGCCTCTCCATCCATGCTGGCTCCACAGGGAAAGACATTTCTGTGCAAGGGAGGAGAGCTGGGGGCAACTGAGCTCACTTGTTGCTCTTCTGCCGGGTTTATTGGTGATGGTGTCAGCTGTTGGAAATCCTCCTGATGTGTAAACAGAGCAGGAAACCCCGCCTCTCCCTCTTCTGTAGCTTCACGTAATTGGCTGGGAGTCTCCGTAAGATCCAGCCCCACAAGTCCACCCTTCACAGTCAGTTGATCACCTGCACAGGTGAAGGGAGTGGATTCTAAAGAATCAGGATTACTGACACAATGAGGAATGACTTGAATCTGAGTAGACATACTGCAATCCGATCTCTCCCCTCCCTGTAAAGACATGCGTTGAAGTTTCTCTCTGGCTTTCAGTGGTGTATTACGACCAGTTACGTTTTCTTCTGGTGTATCTATTACAATTGCACTTGATTTAGGAGTCAAGGACTCATTCAGATGGTCCATAAGTGTGAGATTTTCCACAAGTGCATTGTTTTGTTCCTCTCTTGACGGATTCAGCTCTTGATTGTCATTCAGACTTAAATCATTTTGCAAGTTGTCCAACTTGCTTTTCAGATCGGTTGCCTCTTGATTTTGATGCAAATCTGAGATCTCAAGGACTTTGAGCGTGTCCGGGTCACCTGTCGTAGTACAATCATCTGCGTGCCGTCTCTCTGTTGCCTCATGGTCATCGTCTGGGTTGCTTGTACCTACATTTGCTATATTATCCTGAAATTCAAGTGCGAGTGCATCAGATGCAAGATTGGGTGAGTCTGCGTGAGAGTTTTCCTGTTCTACAGTGTCTAAAGATGGCACGGCTTCACAAGAGATTTCAAACATGGCAACAGGGATAAGGTTTCCGTATTCATCATAGGGAACCTTAGATAAGGCTTCAGCCTCGGTTGAGTATATGGACCGGCTGTGATCCTCAGGTAAGACGTAATTTTCTGGTGAAAGCTCAAGTAAGGCATTACGCTCAGGTGTGCAGACCGGTAAGGCTAATGTGGACTCTTGTCTGTCTTTGTCAAGCAGGTTATCAGCTGAAGGATCTTCTACTTGTAAATCTATGAAAGCAATTGGTGTGAGTTTTGTTTTGGCTTCAGAAAAAACGTGATCAGACGTTGCGCTGTTGAGCACGGCCTCCTTGCTTACCTCTTCACCAACCGTTTCCAACTGTACGTCAAACGCGCATTCTGCGTCACGCAACGTTTCTTCACAAAGATTAGGCGATTTGCAAGACTCACCTGATGGACTCCTACAGGGAGTCTCTGCTTCAGAGAATAGCTGTGTTGTTTCAATGTTAGCGACTTTGGTCGCTTGGCTCTGAAGGTCATTGGTCTCATTGCAAGCGGAGGACTCGCTACTCTCCAATATCTCTACCTCGTTCATTTGAAGGGATGCATTAGCTTTGTGATACGGCGAGCTAGGTGGTTCTGAACATGTCATTGAAGGGATGGGCTCAAGGGCGGAGGATGGCAGGTAGATGTGTTTAGATGTAGATGGAGGTGTCTGATCAATAACTGAAGGTTCGGGATATGAGTTTGTATCCGTACACGACGCCTCCACGAGAGAAACGGGCAGCAACCCTTCAGATTCAAGAGTGAGATGAGTCCCGTGTGGAAGCAAACTCTGTCCGTCTTCATTCTCAAATGTTCTTCCCACTAGGGAACTATGGCTGAGCTCACAGTTTGTTAAATGGGTGTCTTCAAGAGTTTCTTGCAATAGCGTCTTGTCAGTCTGAATGGTCGGGTCGTTAATAACCAGCGCACCTGTGCACACGTCTAGAGGGTTTAAAGTGGCAGTAACTTTCACCGGTTGCAGGAAATCAAGCACCTGTTCGGGATGATTGTAAAAGCTGTTTTGATTCTGCATGGGTGAGTTTGAAAACGTAGGACTAGTAGATCTAGAGTTAAAACTGATGAGATCTCCATCCGCAACTTCTGAACTTGCAGGAGAACCCTCTCCTTTGAGACCTTGGGAAGGAGGCGGCGGAGATTTCCATTCGGGATAGACGCATTCCAGACCATTTTCCCAGGAATACGTCTGCCCAGAATACTGAGAAGCCCAAAACAAGTCATCAAGGTTTAAGGCGTTCTCCTGAAATATTTCATTCGTAGAATCACAAACAGAAGTGTTATCTTTATCCATAAGGAGAAATCCAAGGGGATTTTGTTCGGATTCCCACTCAGTTTTCCCACTCACCTCCCACTCTGGGCTGGAGAGAACTTGCTCCATAAAAAAAGAAGAGTTCTCTCCTCCAACAAATATAAATATTCCAGAAATCCCAATCCTCCGTTATGATCCCACAAGATAATGTTCGGAATTCAAAAGTAACTGATGGCCTCTTCCAGCATACGCACCAAAAGAAATAACCTTGTTGAGACCCATGCGTAAGCGTCCACCTCCCTGTAAATGATCAACTACTGTTTACTTTTGCGGACACAAGGATAATGTTTCACTGCCGTAACACAGCTCCATGTGGGATGAGGTATTATATACGATATGCAAACCTCTCCATGAAAAAAAAAGAAAGAAAAGCTGTCCCTGTTTCCTTGTTTTGCATTCAAATTCACATCTAACCCATTCAACACCAGACTTGATCCACATTCCAATCAACACATAATTACAGGATTTAAAAATCTTTACAATTAAAAACATGCACACGTATTAAAGCGTCATTGAAAAAAAAAAAACACACTATGTATCCAAAACTCATTTCAGTTGATTTTGTCACTTCCTAATGTTAAAAAAACAAATTAATAATTGCATTAATGATACACTTCCCAGCAATAACACTAAGCTTTAAAGTCAGGTTATAATGTGTAACACTTAATCTTATTATGAGGCTTATTATGAGAGCATAAAGCTTATTTCTACATGTTAACACTGTAGTTTAAACAGCTGTCAGACTGAAAACACACGAAACCCTTGAATGATTGACAGATGTAGCGCGATTAGCATCCTCACAACTGAGGATTTCTCTCTCGCCTCTTTCGTTTTAATGTCTCTTTTTAGACCCGTTGTGTCCCCCTAAATCAGAGTTGATGTAATCCGTCAATTTGGTTTGATGCCGGGTGATTTATTCCTGTTTATCCGTCTAAAAACAGGCCAACATGCAGGTCGAGTCTGCGAGTCATCCACCTGCGCTTGTTATTAGCCTGTTAGCGGGGATCAAATCAGCTCGAGACCCCCGAAAAAAACACATACATCCTTCACCGGCGATTTATCCGTTAATCTTAGTCTTCCGTGAGGACTTGATTGTGTAGTCGACGAATGATGTTTCAGTTATATTTGTATGTCTGTCTCCCATCAGCAGCAACACACAACCTCTGCCGTTTCACTCACACACACTCGCATACACACAAACAGACGTCAGTAACACGCATGCGCAGCGCCGGCGCCGCAGTCCACAGCTTTAAACCACAGGCGTCAAGAATCTATTCCCCGCGCTGTTTGTTTGAAATGGAAATAACGGCTTTTTTATTCTTTCTTTTTTTTTGAATGTCACATTCGCGCGCTTTTGTTATCTGACGATTATATCATATTTTTTATTACCAAAAACAAAACAGTTGGTGATAAAATATTAGCTAGCATAATCGAGTCCATTATTAAATCAATCGTCTACTTGTGAGAAATGCTTATTTGTTAACCAAACTGTGATTTTCTTGCGCCCCCATGTGTTCGAACAGCGATATTTTAGACAGCTAAAAACAGCCTGGAAAATGTGAGAATTATAAAAGATTTATTATGAAACATAATATGTATATTAGAATACAATATTTCTTTCTTTTCACAAGTGAAAAAGCTGAAAATTAAAAAGGACACTCATTTACATAATGCTAGAGTGGTCAAATTAAAATGAGAGTAAAATTAGACATTTTAATTATTATAATAATTAATCCTTTGTGGTTAAACATGCTTGTAGTATCTGAAATGACTATAAAAAATTTGGTCAAGAACACATCTTTAATATCTCACCTCAAAATCAAAAGAAAATTAGGATATATATTTTTCATAAACTGCAGTCTATTATTGCATTACCATAAATGAGACAGAAAAAAAAAATGAAATCTGATTAAAATTGTAATATGTATAACTCATAGTAGCATTTGTTGCACTGACATTAATTTATGCTTAAAATCTAATGATAAAAATGAGAATAATTAGTATAATTGCATTAGAATTGGGGTGGAAATGCTTCATTTGAACAGAAAGTGGTCCTAAAAAATAGGCTTATTTTTCTTTACGCTGAATATAATTTCTGATTTATTTCTTTGGTTTTTGAGGATGAAAAAATTTTTTTTTCGTGAGCTTCAACGATTATCTTTACACAGATGTTTCTGCTATTTCATCCTTTAGTCATGCTATTTGTCCTTTCTTTTCTCTGCCGACCAAAAACCTAGAAACACAAGGGAAAAGCAGTTACAATGACATCTTTAATATACATACATATTCACAGGTTAATCAGAGACAGGTGGAAAAATAAAAAATATGATTGTTTTGCTCACATATTTGGAAACAATTCTCATAAGTGTGTTTGAGCCTTTGAATAATTATCATAATTATATGAAATTATTTTGTATTGATTAGTTGCGATGCTTATAACTAGCAAACACGTGTCTTCTACCTCGCGCACACACACCTGTGTGCGGTGCTGTCTGTTCATAGTTTTGCAGAGCGAGATGAGATAATACCCAGCAGCCGCTCCACGTCATTGGCCGAGGTGAGCCACGCTCCGCCGTCGGCCACCAGTATAGTCCCAGTGACGTATGAAGCAGCGCGGCTGGCCAGGAAAAGAACCGCATGTGCAATCTCCGTCTTATTGCCGGCTCTTTGCAACGGGATGCTGCGGAAAGCCCCCGCTGTCTCGGCATGTGAACCACCTGAAAGAAGAGGAGGGTAAAAACCGAGAGTGAACAATAAATAGAGACACTAGAATCAGCCAGTCACACACAACACTGGTCTTACCCAGTCTGCGGTATCCCTCTGTGCCAGAGATGGGCCCCGGGGCCACCGTGTTCACCCGCACACCACTGGGACCCCACTCCACCGCCAAGTGCCTTGTCATGGCATCTACAAACACATATGCAGATAATGATACGCAATTTTAATTATGTGCACATATGCAGATAATAATATGCAATTTTAACTACATGCATTACATGCACATATGCAGATAATGAAATGCGATTATAATTATATGCAGATATTTAGCGATTATTTTATCATTGCGCCAAAAATGCACAATTATAATTATATGCATATAATTAGTTGTTATTTTATCATTGTGCCAATAATATGCAATAATAATTATATGCACATATGCAGATAATTATATGCAACTAAAACTATATGCATTATATCCAGACAACGAAAAAATTAACTATATGCACTACATGCAGATAATAATACGCAATTTTAACTATATGCACTACATGCACATATGCAGATAATAATACGCAATTTTAACTATATGCACTACATGCACATATGCAAATAATAATACGCAATTTTAACTATGCACTACATGCACATATGCAAATAATAATACGCAATTTTAACTATATGCACTACATGCACATATGCAAATAATAATACGCAATTTTAACTATATGCACTACATGCACATATGCAAATAATAATACGCAATTTTAACTATATGCACTACATGCACTTATGCAAATAATAATACGCAATTTTAACTATATGCACTACATGCACATATGCAAATAATAATACGCAATTTTAACTATATGCACTACATGCACATATGCAGATAATAATACGCAATTATAATTATATGTATTATATGCAAATAATTAGTTATTTTATCATTGTGCCAATAATTATATGCAATTATATAAGTCATTCACAATAACACCAGCAACATGAATTAAAATAAATAGATGAACGGGGACAGCAGATGCAAGTAAGTGACTTGGAGTAAAATCACCCTTCATACTAGCTTGATTTATTAATCTGCTTTTTTTGCATGTTTTTGTTTTCATTTGTCATGTTATACTGTTACTTAATTACTATATAGTCTTCTAAAACATTTATAAAAGCAATCATATGACTTCATAAAGCAGTCAAACAGACATTAATACCAGAAAATCAACTTTAAAAAAGACCCAGACCGTTCGCAGCCTTCGCTGACCCAGCATGCACCTGGAGAGCCTGACCTCTGTAGCCCAGAGTGGCGGAAATGTTGACAATGGAGCCGCCATGATCCTGAGAGAGAACAACAAAGACACGGACTATAAAATCACTGATCGATACAGAGTGAGGAAGAAAAGCCAAGCAGGATATTTTGGTTATAACAATTCTTAGTTCTGCAAAAGTCAATGAAATGTATATCTTTACCTTGAGCCATTTGTCATAGATCACTTTACTAGTGTTGAAAGTTCCCATGGTGTCGATCTCCATCACAGTCTTGAAAGCGTTAAATGACAGGGATGTAGCCGGACACAGGAAATTACCGGCAGCATCTGAGAGACAAAACAACACAAATCATGCAGAAATTATATATATGCATGTGTGTGTATGCTTTCCCTTAATAAACTGTATATTGAAAACAAATCTTTGACTGTGACATGATGATTTTAAGGCATGCATGTATTAAAGGAATAAATAATCATCCTGAGTACTGCATTTAAGGATACAGTAATATATACATTTATTTTTGCCTAGAAAAGCAGACCTGAAGTAAGAGACTACGTACAAAAGTGCTCATATATTATGTAATCACATTTGAGGATGATAAAGAGCAGCTGGGTGAGAGAGTGTTGGCTGGTCCATATCTCGCTCAATGTCTCTTTGGTAATACACTGTATGTTTGTGGCATTATATGACTTTTTATTGTTAAGGCACTGTGTTTGACCTCTGATAACTTCTAACTAAAGCCTTACTGTTAATGAGTATGTCGACACGTCCAAATGTCTTCAATGCTTCATCCACGGCAGCAGAAATTGTGTCTGGTTGACGCACATCCATTGCTATCGGCAAACACCGCCTGCCTGTGGTGCTGGTTAACTTCTTCGCTGCCTAAACGCACGCACGCACACACACACACACACACACACACACACACACACACAGATTAATTACTCCAGCAAAGAAACAGCATCAGTGAGTTATTGGAGATTTGTTGAGCCGGTACCTCAGAGAGTTTCTCCAGATTTCTGCTGGCAATGACCGTGTCGCAACCATGCCTGAATGAATTATGGAAAGAAAATTTTTTTTGTAAAAAAATACATTTTAAATGACTTTTGCAAGAACATTAAAAACATATGTCATGACTCATGAGTAAAAGTGGAAGATCAGTGACAACTCACCGCATCAGCACTTCTGCTATTCTAAACCCAATACCCGACCCTCCGCCGGTTATAAAGGCCACCTGATCACTGCAAACGCAAAACAAGGATTAAATAACAACGGTCAAAAGTTCGGAAATATTACTGTTGTTAATGAGTTTGAAGGAAGTCTCATGATCGTCAAGGCTGCATAAAAAAAAACAGAAAAAACAGCAATATTGTGAAATATTATTACAACTTAAAACAACTGTTTTCTATGTGAATAAATAGTAAAATGTAATTTATTCCTGTGATTAAAGCTGAATTTATTAGATGATAAATACAGTAAAACAGTGTAATATTATATCAGTGTAAAACAGCTGTTTTCTATGTGAATATATAGTAAAGTGTCATTTATTCCTGTGATTAAAGCTGAATTTATTAGATGATAAATACAGTAAAACAGTGTAATATTATATCAATGTAAAACAGCTGTTTTCTATGTGAATATATAGTAAAGTGTCATTTATTCCTGTGATTAAAGCTGAATTTATTAGAGGATAAATACAGTAAAACACTATAATATTATATCAATGTAAAACAGCTTTTTTCTATGTGAATATATAGTAAAGTGTCATTTATTCCTGTGATTAAAGCTGAATTTATTAGAGGATAAATACAGTAAAACAGTGTAATATTATATCAATGTAAAACAGCTTTTTTCTATGTGAATATATAGTAAAGTGTCATTTATTCCTGCGATTAAAGCTGAATTTATTAGATGATAAAAACAGTAAAACAGTGTAATATTATATCAGTGTAAAACGTCTCCGGTTACTATCGTAACCTCCGTTCCCTGAGAGAGGCGGGAACGAGACGGTGCATGGAAAAGATGCATTTGGGAACCTCCCCTTCACGTAAATTTCTGAAACCTTATAGGATAACGCCAGTTGACAACTGGCCAATTGTCGCGCGATGCGCTCTGGCTGTCAGACAGTATAAATAGCATAAGCGCGGCACTTGCGTCAGAATCATGACTGAACACGGCACAGCTGGTCAAGCGACGAACACGGCGGACATTGCACCGTCTCGTTCCCGCCTCTCTCAGGGAACGGAGGTTACGATAGTAACCGGAGACGTTCCCTTTCGAGGGCGGGAACGAGACGGTGCATGGAAAAGATGCATTTGGGAACGGTGTTCAATCCCGCCGTGATTGAGACTTAGACCAGTCTGATACAGGGAAACATACACCAAACACAGCTCGTCCAATGGCAACGTCGCCACGTGTGCTCACTACTGATAGGTGCAGCTAAGCCAATGAAATCTTAGCTAAAGCTTGTCAAAATTTGCATATCAGCAGCATGAAAAATAGCGGGCTGCGTTATTACAGGGCAGACGTGACTATTCAGAAAGCATTAAAGCACAACTAGTGTGAGCGCATAGCGTCAACGGCAAAGCGGTGACCGTGAGCACATAAGCACAAACTACTGTACAGAAATCCCCAGTGTCAACAGCACAGCGGTAACAACTGTATTTTGAGAAAAGTAGCAATATCCCAGGAATAATTGATTCAATTACTCACCGAAAGCACTTGAGACGCCAAAGATGGAACATCCAGTTTATAAAACCTGGCGAAGGTGTTCTGAGAAGACCAGCCAGCAGCAAAACAGATATCCTGTATTGACGTACCTCTAGACCAGGCCCACGATGAGGCAATAGCTCTCGTCGAGTGAGCTCTGATGTTGAGAGGGCATTCCTGTCCCTGATTCGCATAAGCCAAAGCAATAGCGTCCACTATCCAGTGAGAAAGCCTCTGTTTAGAGACAGCATTTCCTCTAGTAGCGCCACCATAGCACACAAAGAGCTGGTCCGACTGTCGGAATGTGGCGGATCGGTCCAAGTAAATACGCAAAGCCCTGACGGGGCAGATAGCCCTCTGAGCGCCGATGTCCCGTGAGGTTGACGGCTCTGAAGACAAGGCGAGCAGAGAAACTACTTGCGCTTTAAATGGAGTAGAGAGCGATTTTGGCACGAAGCCAGGTCTCGGCCGGAGAGTAACACTGCAGTCTCCGGGCCCGAAACGAATACAATCGTCACTCACTGAGAACGCATGCAAGTCCCCAATGCGCTTAGCCGATGCCAGTGCGAGAAGCAGCGCCGTCTTCTGTGAAAGCTCCTTAATCGCGACCGATTCCAAGGGCTCGAACGGCGGCAGAGAGAGAGCTCTCAGAACCAACGCCAAATCCCACGGCGGAACCGATGGGGGGCGTGGGGGGTGTAATCTCCTCGCACCTCTGAGAAATCTGACCATTAGTGGATGCCTCCCGATCGATTGCCCGTCGTCCGGTGAACGAAACGAGGCGACAGCGGCCACATAGACCTTTAGAGTAGACGGAACACTCCCGTCATCCAGCCGGAGCTGTAAAAACTGTAACACATCTGACACGGGACAGCTCACCGGGTCGATATTGTGCTCGTTGCACCATTTCACGAACACTCCCCATTTCAGGGAATAAAGGCGTCTCGTGGAAGGTGCACGAGACTCCGCGAGAGTCTCCAGCACACTAGAAGGTAGTGCGAGCTCTTCTAAGGCCCCTGAAGCGGCCACGCGTGCAGGCTCCACAGCTCGGGGCTGGGATGCCATACCTCGCCGCTCGCTTGAGACAGTAGATTCTTGCTGACGGGAATCCGCCACGGGGGGGCTGCCAGCAACTCTCGTAGGTCCGGGAACCAAGGCTGATTCGGCCAGTTCGGGGCGACTAGGATCACCGATGCTCTTTCCTCCCTTATTTTGCATAGGACTAAAGGCAGAATTTTTACCGGAGGAAACGCGTACAACCTGGCTCTCGGCCAACGCGATGTCAGAGCGTCCCCCGCTAGAGGGGCGTGCGACAGGGAGAAAAACAGCGGGCAGTGCGCGTTCTCGCTCGTCGCAAACAGATCCACTTCTGCCCTCCAGAAGCGATCCCAGATCATTTGCACCACCTTTGAGTGAAGCCTCCACTCTCCGTGAGGAATCCCGTTCCTCGAAAGCATGTCCGCTCCGCGGTTTAGTACACCCGGGATGTGCGAAGCTCTGATGGAGAGGAGATGTTGATCTGCCCACAGCAGGAGGCTCGTTGCCAGCTCGAACAGGGCCCTGGAGCGCACGCCGCCTTGGCGATTTATGTATGAAACCACGGACATGTTGTCGGTGCGAATCAACATATGCTGCTGTTCTATTTGCGGCAGGAAAGCCCTTAGGGCCAAACATACCGCTTTCAGCTCCAGGCGGTTGATATGCCACTCGCTCTGTGACTCCGACCATAGACCGGAAGTCGGAACGCCCTCGCATGTTGCACCCCAACCTGAGCTCGACGCGTCTGTCGTCACTACGGTGCGTGTCGTCACCAGCCCAAGGGGAACCCCCTGGCTGAACATGTCCTGATTGGACCATGGTTCCAGAGCGCTGATGCAGCTGCGGGAGATCGTGATGCGCATGCGCCCCGCTGTCCACGCTCTCCACGGGTCTTCAGCCACAACTGCAGTGGACGCATTCGCAGCAGACCAAGGTGGCACACTGAAGATGCTGACGCCATAAGACCGAGTAGCCTCTGAAAATCCCTCAGGGGAACAGACCGGTCCTGTCTGAAGCCACGCAGAGCCGAAGAGATGGTCTCTATGCGTTCCGGGGGGAGGCGGGCTCGCATCGCCACTGAGTCGAAGCACACACCTAGATATGTCATATACTGACTCAGGGTGAGCATGCTCTTCTGCATGTTCACTCGCAGGCCCAGTGACTCCAGATGATGAAGCAGCATGTCTGTATGTCTGATTAGCACCTCCCTTGTATGAGCTAGAATCAGCCAATCGTCCAGATAGTTTAGAATGCGCACTCCGCTCGCTCTGAGGGGGGAAAGTGCTGCATCCACACATTTTGAGAACGTGCGCGGTGTTAAAAGTGCAACAGAGTGGGTTTCGAACCCGGGTCTCTCGCGTGAAAGGTATACGCAGTGTCCGCTATACCACAGCACACCCATTGCTAGCCCGAACGGGAGCACGCCATACTGGTATGCTGAGCCCTCGAACGCGAATCTCAGGAAACGCCTGTGGCGTGGCGCAATCTGAATATGAAAATACGCATCTTTCAGATCTACGGACGCTAGCCAGTCCCCGGGACATACCTGTGCCAGTATCTGCCTCAGCGTTGCCATCTTGAACGCGCGTTTGTGGAGCGCGCGGTTGATGGGTCTCAGATCCAGAATCGGACGGAGCCCCCCATCTTTCTTGGGCACCACGAAATAGCGGCTGTAGAATCCGCTCTCTAGCTCGCTCGGAGGGACGCGCTCTATCGCTCCTTTCGCGAGCAGACTGTGAACTTCCTGTCTCAGAACAGGTGCGCTTTGAGGGAGCGCCAGAGACGGGACCACACCAGTGAAACGGGGCGGTCTGCGTCTGAACTGAAGAGAATAACCGTGCTGAATTATTCCCAGCAACCAACCTGAGATGCCTGGAATGGCCCTCCAAGCTTCCAGGAAATGATGAAGCGGAGGGTAGGCTGCACGCTGCTCGACGAGTGTCGGGAGCGGCGGGGAAATGTCGGCTACTATTGAGGGAGCAAGTGCATACTGTGGCTCCGCGCCGCTCTGGGGCAGGGCAAGCGACACAACACTGACAGAATGAGGAAGAAACAACTCTTTTTGTGAACAAGCATTTGTTTTTATTATTGCATCCACACAAACCGGGTTTAACACACACACATTGCAATCGTCGCCCATACGAACAGAGGGGACATAACGCACAACATGGTGTTTTGGGGGCGGCCCACCCGCGAGCTCTCTCTTCCTTTTGACGGGACCGTCAGGAAGATGGCTTGCCTGCGGGAGGCTGTGCGCCGTCATGACGGGGGGCCCCCCTGGGCGCGTGACGCCTCTTCCCGGGTCCCGCCCATTGCTTGCGTCGGACATCCGGTTCCGGGCGAGAAGCCGCCGGAACTGCAGCCGCCGATTGCTGTGTCACCGGTCTGTGGGGGAGGCGCGGCGCCGACGCCGACCGCGCCCTTGAGGGCTGCTGGTACGCGCGCCTCGGCATCACGTGGCTCATCGCTTTCGCGCGCTTTTGCGCCTCGGAAATTTTTTCCATAACCGACTCGACTGCGCCATCAAAAAGGCCGGCGGCTGCAATTGGTGCGTTGAGGAGCATTTTCCGGTCTGAGTCCCTCGGGTCCGCCAGAGTTAGCCACAGGTGCACCACTAAAAAAACCCATAGAGCGGCCGATGGCTTGCGCGGACCGCTTGGTTGCCATGAGAGCGACGTTGTCGCTCTCAGGTCCCTCACATCCTCCGCGTCCATGCTGCCGGCGTCCAGCAATTGCACGGAAAAAAGGGGGGATCCCCTCCTAGCTCCAGCTTGCTGGCGGCTGGACTGGAGGAACCAGGAGTCCAGCTTACTTCTCGCGGGCTCCTGTGGAGCACTCCAGTCCAGGTCCAGCTCTCTAACTGCCCTCTCGAGGACCCTGACTAGCTCCTGCCGGAGGTCTAGAGGGCCCTCTGTGTCGAGGCACTCCGACGCCGCCCAGTCCCTGTCTGATGCAGCGAGGGATACTGAGTCCACGTCTCTGTCATCCTCGACCGGGAGGAAGTCCGCGAAGAGAACTGGTGATTTGGGGGGACGGCAGAGGACGGCATGCTGCGTCGTCACCGTCACCCCGCGAGTGTGTGGGGGGGGACCGCCAGCGGCTCGACGGCGGCAGCGGACCCCTTCCCCGCGATACTGCGCGCTATGTCCCTCCTGGATCTCAGCGCGCGCCCCGGCAGATCCCCGCAGGAGGACTCCAGCAGGGCATCCTCGGCGTGGGCCAGACCCAGACAGACGACGCAGCACGCGTGAGTATCCGGCGGGTCAATGGGACCCGCGCAACTTACCTTACATTTAGTTCCTGTTGATTCCATAACTGTTCATAAGTCCGTGTGAAGGAAATAATCTGACGCAAGTGCCGCGCTTATGCTATTTATACTGTCTGACAGCCAGAGCGCATCGCGCGACAATTGGCCAGTTGTCAACTGGCGTTATCCTATAAGGTTTCAGAAATTTACGTGAAGGGGAGGTTCCCAAATGCATCTTTTCCATGCACCGTCTCGTTCCCGCCCTCGAAAGGGAACAGCTGTTTTCTATGTGAATATATAGTAAAGTGTCATTTATTACTGTGAATAAAGCTGAATTTATTAGAGGATAAATACAGTAAAACACTATAATATCATATCAATGTAAAACAGCTGTTTTCTATGTGAATATATAGTAAAGTGTCATTTATTCCTGTGATTAAAGCTGAATTTATTAGAGGATAAATACAGTAAAACAGTGTAATATTATATCAGTGTAAAACAGCTGTTTTCTATGTGAATATATAGTAAAGTATCATTTATTCCTGTGATTAAAGCTGAATTTATTAGATGATAAATACAGTAAAACAGTGTAATATTATATCAGTGTAAAACAGCTGTTTTCTATGTGAATATATAGTAAAGTGTCATTTATTCCTGTGATTAAAGCTGAATTTATTAGATGATAAATACAGTAAAACAGTGTAATATTATATCAGTGTAAAACAGCTGTTTTCTATGTGAATATATAGTAAAGTATCATTTATTCCTGTGATTAAAGCTGAATTTATTAGATGATTAATACAGTAAAACAGTGTAATATTATATCAGTGTAAAACAGCTGTTTTCTATGTGAATATATAGTAAAGTATCATTTATTCCTGTGATTAAAGCTGAATTTATTAGATGATAAATACAGTAAAACAGTGTAATATTATATCAGTGTAAAACAGCTGTTTTCTATGTGAATATATAGTAAAGTGTCATTTATTCCTGCGATTAAAGCTGAATTTATTAGAGGATAAATACAGTAAAACAGTGTAATATTATATCAGTGTAAAACAGCTGTTTTCTTTGTTCTTTGATGAATAAATCTTTAACAAGAGAACAGCATTTATTTAAAATAGAAATCTTTTCTAACAACATACTCTATTGTTCAAAAGTTTGTGTTCAGTAATTTTTTTCTTGTTATGAAAGAAATTAATACTTTTACTCAGCAAGGATGTGTTAAATTAAATTAAAAAGTGATAGAAAAGATTTATATTGTTATTCTATTGAATAAATGCGGTAACTTTTTTCTCATCAATGAATCTAGAAAAAGTATCACAAGTTCTAAAAAAAAAAATATTACACAGCAAAACTGTTTTCAACCTTGATAATAAACGAGTCCAAAATTATCACATCGGAAAGATTTCTAAAAGATCATGAAGACTGGAGAAATCATGCAGAAAATACATATTTCCATTGCAGACATAAATTATATTTCACAGTATATCAAAATAGAATATCATTCTATTAAATCTATAATTTTTAATCAAATAAATGCAGCCTTGTTGATCAGAAGAGACTTATTTAAAAAACATTAAAAATATAAATGTTTGCAAACTTTTCTCCAGTGATGTATTAATATTTAAACAAACACAAAACTATAAATACTGCACCTTATTTATCAGAATGCTTTCATAGCCATTTGCACAGGCAGGTTTTGATCAACGCAAAACTAAACTCAGAGGCGTTTGTTGAGCTTACATGATCAGATCAGGGCTGTAGATGTGTGTGTATGTCCTCATGCACTCATCAGTCTCCACGTCCTCAGGACAATCGTGCTTCTCTGCCATGATGCTCCTGAAAAAACACCAAAAACCACATTAAACTCTTCGCTAAAAGCATGATTTTGCATCTGCTCACTCATGCGACAGATAAAGTGTCACAACAAAGCGCGAAGCAAGGACCAGTTTCATTACCTAAAATGTCAATCCGTTTGCACATGCGATCCGCTACCACGATGTTAGTGAACTTTAAGCGATATTTGTTTTGATTCCGCACGACGGACTTCAGCACCTGGCGTGACGTCACAACAACGTGCGGCATTGTGGGAAATGTAGGCCAGTGTTGCTAGCGGTAGCTGTGACGCTAAGTGTAAACGATGCATTATGACGAAAAAACGTTTACACTGCACCTAGTCAATAACTATAAACACTCTCCAAGACCACTTATGGCCTTAGATACAAACATAGCGTGCATTCATTGAGATTACCTCATAAAATGACAATGATAAATAGCACTTGCTGATGACTAGCACTGACACTTTCGTATTTACACAATAAAAAACTGTACTAACATGATACCATGGACCTTATTACACTTTTTTGTTAATGTTAGAACAAATACCCTAACCTTGTTACATTTTCAAATATGATTTAAAAAAAAAACATAGCCCTTAGGTACAAACAACAATCATTTTATTTCATGTAATATTATACATTTTTACAAGCCAAGACATTATGATTGAATTATGAATTCACTACGAATATTCATTCTTCGAAGAAGTGAAAATGTATAAGAAAAACAGAAAAATCATTTTGATGTTTTATTCAGTGATCGGGTTGATCATAGCATCTGGACGATTCGTTTGGCTCTCAGCTGTTTCTTTTCAGCATCTGCACCATTTATCTCTTCTCCTTCCCCAAGCATCATCACTTCAGCTTTCTTCAGCGTAGAGTCTCGTGCCTTTCCACATAGACCGTCTACATACGTCAACATCACTTCAAAATCATCGTCAGACACCTGAGAAATACAGCAAAAATAATTTAGATAGAGAAGCCATGAAAAAGCACAAAAAAGAATGATACAATCCCATTAAAATATAGAAATGATTAGTAGGAAAGAATGAGTAAAAAGTGTGTAAAGCTGATGATTTTGATGTACCTTCACGCTGTCATACATATTATTCAATAACCACGTTTGCCTGACTTTCTTAAACTTCCACTCTTCTCGTTTCTCAGACCAGCTACCAAACACACACAAAACAAAACAATGTTTATCAATCTCTGGTTGAAGAAGGAAACATTTACATGAATGAAAATAACTATATTTTCGTCCTACCATTTGAGATATTCCAGCGCCTCCTTCTCAGCAACACTTATCTGGTTTTTCTCCGGTTTTATGCTTTTGCCTTCTTCCTTCAGTTGTTTCTTTTCCTCCTTTTTCAGAATCTTCTTCAACT
This sequence comes from Rhodeus uyekii, assembly GCA_037043235.1. Lineage (NCBI taxonomy): Eukaryota > Metazoa > Chordata > Actinopteri > Cypriniformes > Acheilognathidae > Rhodeus > Rhodeus uyekii. Next base: position 177,688 of record JAWRVZ010000300.1, on the reverse strand, counting down.
TCCTCTCTAGCACTCGTTTCTCCTCAGGACTCAGTTCTTCCTCTCCATCAAGGCCGTTTTCATCCTTCACTCCGGATGGTTCTTGTTGCACTGAGGAGTTCACATCTCCCGAAGGCTGAGATAGAAAAGACAGATTGCTTTGATTCGCAATGCTTCAGGATTCACTTATGAATGGAAAGTTCAAAAGAACAGCATTTATTTGACATAGAAATCTTTTATGACAACATAAATGTCTTTCTGTGCTTCAGACTGTCTGCTCTTGTGTGGAAAATTACTAGTTTTGTTCATCTTTCTTTCTTAGCCAATCAGAATAATTTAACCGTCATCATTGACGTAGTTAGTAGCCTCTGTTAGAGTATAATTGCTGTAACAATGTTATTGTATGTGGGGCGGCCTACGAACTCCTTGTGAGACCTGAAGCTTCTGCTGATGAAACTGCAAACTAAACTTCACTAAAATGTCTTCTATTGACTGCACTTCTGACTCCTGCTCTTCATTCAACATATCTGGTCCTCGGGTCTTAACTGTAATTCCCTTATAGTATACACGATAATGAAAAAAGAGAAGGCATTTGGTTTATAAAACTACTTTAATTTGTGAAAATGTATTTATATTTCAGTTTTAGTAATCTTAGCACTTCAACAAACTTATTCCATTTCAGTTGCCAAGACATTCTTCTTAACTCAATTTTTTAGTTTGAAGTTCGACCTATTAAACATTTTTAATATAGTCTAAAATAACTGAAGGAGAACAAAACTAACAAAGTTAGCCAAGAAATATAAACATTTCTCTGGTTTTGAGTAGCAACACTTGAAGAATTTGCCCATCACACAAATACACGAGTTCTCCTCATCTACGCAACTCTATATCTTCAGAGGAGCTCATGGAGCATTTATCCATCATATTGTTTGGGGTAAACAAAGGCTGTCATTGTACGTGTACAACCTGACGTTCCTGTATTTGTACATGAGGCAGCAAGAACTCAGCAGGAGAAACGTCTGCACCTTCAAGACCCCCGAACGATGGAGAAGAACAGTGGAAGAAACTAATAACAACAAATGTTGTTGCTGTTCTACATTTATGACCTTAAAGGATACACATATATACAGTAGAACCCCGACTTATGAAATTAATCCGTTCCGAGGTTGGCTTCGTATGTCGATCTTTTTGTAAGTCGGTCAGGCTTTTACATGTAAATTGCCTAATCCGTTCCAAACCCTTCGAAAACAACCCTTCGATGACAAGCACATCCCAGCGTCATACTTCTCAATTATCTCCCTTTTCGTCTCCATGGAGACGTCTTAACATGAACAAGCGATGCACAAATGTATTTTTAACAAGCAATATTAACAAAAGCTGATTAATGCTGTAAAAATATATTGCTTATGGTTCATGATGAGTAATAACAACTAATGAGATCTTAATGTAGAGTTTGAGTTATTACCGTAATACATGCAGTAATGCAATAAAGTGGGAGTTATGCTTCTTGAGGATAATCTCATAAATACATTAAACTGTACTCACATCAGCTGCACTTTTCTTTCTCTTCTTACGTTTCTTCTCCGCTCTCTCTTCGGGTGTGTTTGTTTCTTCTTCCTGTGGAGCAACGGCTTCAGAGTCCTGCTAAATCAAAGTGTCTTTTAATATTTTACATATACATACATACATATATATATATATATATATATATATATACACACATACTGTATATATATATAGGCACAGCATTCAAATAAAATCAGACAAACACAAAAGCTTGCAAACCTTAACTCAATTCTTCCAGAGAAATAAATGGATGAGAAAATATGAATGTTTAGGTGTTGTTATAAGAGATTTTTGTGTGTTTTACAGCACAAGGAATCAGCAACAACTCTATTGGCATAATTTTCCAAAACTTAAAAAAAAACATAAAAGCAAAATATTTCATCACCTTGTGTTTCCTCTTCTTCTTCATGCGCTCGTCCTGCGGTTCCTCTGTGATGTTTTCTACAGGAATACACACCTGGAAACACACAAGATCATTCTTTAAACACACAGTACATGCTGTCGATTAAACATTTGACAAATACGATCACGTTCAGATCTGCCGCTGATCCTGAGATATGAAACAAACAACGGCAATCTTTTCAAACGCACACTATCATCATTTCTGCAGTTAATTCAATTCAACTGGGATGAAACTCTACAGTAGAGATATAAACACTGATGTATCAAAATAGAGTAAATCACCTTTAGAAAACTTGATGCTACAGCAACAGACAGTAAAAACAAATATATATATATATATTTGTCATTGAGTTGTTCAGGAGATTTGTTCAAAAACACTGATTCATCCAGTAATGAAAACAAGCAAAGTCTTTATGAGAGAGTCATTGAATCGTTCACTCAATTCAAACTGAAAAACAATTCTAGTTAATTAACAATTCATCAGAAAATCTGGTAAATTACATTATTTTGTATAGTTTATTTTTCAGATTCTTGATCACCATTTTAAACAAACAAAATCATGTTTCACAATTTATCCAGAATCCTGAAGCTCCGAGTAAAAAAAAAATATATAATAATAATTATAAATAAATATATATTTATTTTTTTACTTTAAAAAAATAAAATAATAATAATCAACATATGTATTTTTTTTTTTACATTTCTGCATTTATCAGACACTTTTATCCAAAGCGACTTGCATTGCATTCAAGAAACACATTGATATTCTAATCAGTTCTTGCTTTCAATGGGGATCGAACCCATGACCTTGACGTTGCAAGCGCCGCTCTCTACTGTTTGAGCTACAAGATATACATATAGTTATACACACACAAACATATATAAAACATGTGACTTTACCTCAAATACATATATATTTTCTCAGTTTGTAAAAATATTTTACATTTTGCCTTTCAAATAAACAGTATATTTTCATATGCAGTAATATAAAACATACTTCAGCCTTCTTTTTCTTCTTCTGTATTTTCTCTTCTTGATGTCCATTTGAGTGTGTACTTGTTTCGAGCACCTTTGCATTTCCAAATAAAAAAACAGTCATGAGTGCACAATAATAAGATCAGAGCTTCTTTTATAAATTCAAACAATGATAAATATGAGCAAAATAACCTCAGCTTTCCTTTTCTTCTTCTTCTGCTTTTGTTTGCGTATCTCTGTGTTTTCCTCATGGGTGTTTGTGTGAGCGGAATGAATCATCGGAATATTCTCATCTGAAACGTTTTCTGTATGTTCACACACCTGAGAATTAAACAAATATTCACTTATATGATTTCTGTTCTCTGATAATAATGGATAGATCCACATATTAAGTTATCTTGAGCCATGAGCAGTCAAATCATAAAGTACTATAATAACCACACCTCATCATCAGCCTCTGTCTTCTTTGTCTTTTTCTTTTTCTTGCCATTCATCTCTGTTCTCTCGACTTGTTCGCATGCGATTTCATCTACTTTGAGTTTCTTTTTCTTGAGAGAATCTGATTGAGACACGAGAGCTCGACTCTTCGCCATTGCAGCAGATCTGAATGGAAACGAAAAGCACATGCTTTAAATTAGATTTAGATTCACATAGAAAACAGCTGTTTTACACTGATATAATATTACACTGTTTTACTGTATTTATCATCTAATAAATTCAGCTTTAGTCACAGGAATAAATGACACTTTACTATATATTCACATAGAAAACAGCTGTTTTACACTGATATAATATTACACTGTTTTACTGTATTTATCATCTAATAAATTTAGCTTTAATCACAGGAATAAATGATACTTTACTATATATTCACATAGAAAACAGCTGTTTTACACTGATATAATATTACACTGTTTTACTGTATTTATCATCTAATAAATTCAGCTTTAATCACAGGAATAAATGACACTTTACTATATATTCACATAGAAAACAGCTGTTTTACACTGATATAATATTACACTGTTTTACTGTATTTATTATCTAATAAATTCAACTTTAATCACAGGAATAAATGACACTTTACTATATATTCACATAGAAAACAGCTGTTTTACACTGATATAATATTACACTGTTTTACTGTATTTATCATCTAATAAATTCAGCTTTAATCACAGGAATAAATGACACTTTACTATATATTCACATAGAAAACAGCTGTTTTACACTGATATAATATTACACTGTTTTACTGTATTTATCATCTAATAAATTCAGCTTTAATCACAGGAATAAATGACACTTTACTACATATTCACATAGAAAACAGCTGTTTTACACTGATATAATATTACACTGTTTTACTGTATTTATCATCTAATAAATTCAGCTTTAATCACAGGAATAAATTACAGCTTAAAAAATACTACAGTTGTTTTGAAATGTGGTACTTGACATCATTTCTGTTTTTACTATACGTTTAAATGAATCCTTAGTGAGCAGAAAAATAAATTAAGATTTTTTTTTAATCTTACCACCTCCAAAATACTGAACATTTAAGTATATAAACCATATTAATCAAAAAATGTATAATTGTACATAATAAGAGTCATTACCTGTTTCTTAGATACACAAATAAGAGGCTGTTTTAGACTGTGCATTGAAATGTACACGTGACAGTGATACAAACTTTATTTATCAGCTAACTAACAAACAATTAAAACTTGTAAGTGGGCTTTTGGTGAACGATGACTTAATCATAGAGTAATATATCAGCAGAGATGCATTCATGCGCTTTAAAACGGCCAGCACACATAGACTAATTAACTAGCTGAAAAAGTTAATAATTGCGATTTAAATTTACTCACAACGAAAAGAAAATGATCCTTTGCTGCTCTTCAGATGCACATGTGTCCGACGGGTAGCGCCGTGAGAACCTGGGCAACGGCTGATGACGTACTGCGGCGCAGAAACATCTGCGTCTCTGATTGGTTGAGAGTTCTGGGTAAAGAGTTCTGGGTAATGTAGTCCTCACGTCCTCCGTCCCGTTATCTTTGAATAGTTTATGATCAATGTTTGTGTGAAACAAATGTAAATGTACAACTAAATATCCGAGTTACTTTACTGAATAAGCAATTACCATGTTTTCCATGTGCTGACTGACATGTCCTCATGATGAGAGAAATCAGGAGTCGTTGAACATGATTATTGTAGTTATAGACTAAATGTGAGCGTTTATTAATCCCACTGTCACAAAAACAGATTCATAATCCTCAAAATGAATAAAATCAGCGAAATTCAGAATCAGAATATTAGGTAAACCTCTGTTAATTAAATGTATTACATAAAACAAATATTTTAACGCATTTAATCTCACTTTATTGAGCAATGCTGCTCGCCGCTGACTATCAGTGATTCAGTTCAATCATCAGAAGAAATTACTGTAGATGTTTAGCTTTTAATGGTGAAGTATTATTATTTATATGTATTATCTAAGTCTTATTTAAATTTTGCTTATATTTGCACAGAAATTTTATGTTTTTGTTATTAAAAATCAATTTAACCAACAAGCCCATGCCAGATGAGAGAAAAAGTAACGCAAAAGTAACATAACGCAATTAGTTCTCAAAAAGTAACTCAATTAATTACTTTTTAAGCAAGTAAGGCAATATTATGATGCCTTACTTTAAAAAAAAAAAAAACTTCGCCAATACTGCTTTATTGCATTCACACTTTATTAAAACATACTTTACTTTATAATATGCTACTTTTGAAGTGCAACCTATTGCAAATTAGAAGTGATCAGACAAGAATGTCTTTGAAGATAAAAGCGGAACTACATTTACGTGAATTGCAGTTTCCGCCCGGACGGAATTGACAGTGCCGCTCGTTACATGACCTGCGAGGGTTACATCTGATACGAAGAAACCCTCAAGATGTCAAAAGTCTGCTTTCATTTATCGCGATTTTCCTTCGGTCACAATGTTTTCACAGGACGAAGCCGAGCGCATTTAAGGCGAGTGATTATTTTGTCCTTGAATAGATTATGAAATAACCGCCATTCATCGAAAGTGTTTTTTTTTTTTGCTTTCAACTTGCTCTGCGTTAGACATTAACGAATACAAACGTTTAATTAAATTGGACATATTTGTTGGTCGTTGAAATGAATTAATTTTCTTGTTCTTTGTTAAACGTTCTTTAAAGAGCTCTTAAAGGGACAGTACACCCTCAATTTTTAATTGTCATGCAAGTGTTTGGTACCAACATCCTTCAAAATATCCTTGTTTTCAGTTTTGGAATAATGTATGGGTGATTAAATTACATAACTTTTATTATTGGGTGTACTGTCCCTTTAAATTATTGGCTAACCTTGATAAGAAAAATAAGCACTAGATGCATTTATGATGTCTCTAATGTTGTGATCTTTAGAAGTAATGGGTTTTATTAAATATGCGTTACTTTTTACCTGTAGACCGTGTGCCACAAGGATGCTGTCCATGACCTCACCGCTTTATGGAAAATCCAGAAAACCTCCAGATGATGATGAACCACCACCAAAACCGATCAAGTTCTCGACCAGTAAAGCCAGTCACCGAACCTGGAACGTGGACCGTTCAATGGGAAGCACCTACGAGCGTCCCTGGTGGAAAGTTTTACCCATCAGCCTCTTTGGCATGGGCTTCCTGCTGTGGTGCGCGTTCAGGAAAGAGACGGAGATGGACGAGTCTCTGGAGAAAAACCTGTACGAACATTTACCAGGACTGCTGTCTGATGAAGAACCGGAGGAAGTCACCGTCAAAAACAAACCATCATAGTGACTTAAGAGACATTTTTCATTTATGTTTATTTATGCAATGATGCCTTCAGAAGTAAAACGATTTCAAGGTCAAAGTTGTACCGAGCATCGAAATGCTTTGCTCTTGAAAGTGACCAAGGTCACCTTGAGTTGGGTTTACATTGAGAAGTCAGATATTTAATGTATAAACCTCTGAATTGTGACTGTTGGCTTATTAATATCAGGGAACAGATGATCAAAACACACTGAATGTCACACGTAGAACAGGATTTCATGATCTGTATTGTTTTAGCAGCTTATGCCAGAGTACATAAAGCTTAAATGACTTTAAACTCAGTTCTATCCAAAAACAGTCCAGACTTAAATAAATGACAACCTTTAAACTTTTTACAGCATCATCTGTGCCATTTACTTGGTTAACAAGGTGACTTTACAGGATCTAGAGAGCATCCGAGTGCTTACAAGTAATAATAGTAACTTCTAAGTAGTGTTTGAGGAAGATAATAGCATCTGGGTCACGAAAGTGCATCTTTGGTCCAATTAAAACGCGGAAAGGGGGCAAGATCAGTTTCAGCCCCAATCAAACACCTCAAGCTAATGAAGGTCTTCAGAATAACTACAGGTCAGAGCAGAACCAAAGTTCACCATACCGGACCTAGATCGCTTCAAACAGACTTCAACTACGTGTGAAAATGCAGCTTAAAGACTAAAGGAGCAGCAACAAGATTGAGGTAGTGGAAAGTTTATTTACAACCAAAATGGCCACAATAGAAGAGAAACCCAACAGAATAACGATAGAAATAAAAATGGACATCCTAATTAATCATGAAGCATGCAGACTAGGCAGAGGTATATGAAAGTCTAAAATACAAACTTTAAAACCCTGAGGAGCTCCCGGAATGTTCTGATGCTGCCCCCCCCCCCCCCCCCCACCATCAACCCCCCTCCTCCCCTACCGGAACTACCGAAAAATACAAAAAAACAAACTTAAACTACACAGGCATTTATAGTCAAGAGTGTAAGAAGTCCAACGCCGCCCCCCCCCAATAAACCCCATCCTCGTATATTCCTGCACACTAAAAAAAACAAAAAGTAGAGGAGATGGTAAGTTTAAGCACGCTCTCCACGGATTCGACGGGCCAGCTGGATGTCTTTGGGCATGATGGTGACACGCTTGGCGTGGATGGCACACAGGTTGGTGTCCTCAAACAATCCCACCAGATACGCTTCACTTGCTTCCTACAATTCAGAGAGAAATCAGGAAAGACAAGCATTTAGTCGAGCATTTCTCAACCAGGAGGCCCAAAATGACCATTAAAAATAAGATGAGCAGTAAAATTTGCTTAAACTACTAAACACCTTTCCAGGTACTTGGTTGTTTTGATAAATGCATCTTTCTAGTTACGCAAAGTCCTAAAATGTTTTTAGGATGCTTGAAGACAAAAGGATTTTGATCCGTTATACAGGAACATACAAAACACACCTGCAAGGCGCCAATGGCAGCGCTCTGGAAACGCAAGTCCGTCTTGAAGTCCTGAGCGATCTCACGAACCAGACGCTGGAAGGGAAGCTTGCGGATCAGCAACTCTGTGGACTTCTGGTAGCGACGGATCTCACGGAGAGCCACAGTTCCAGGACTGAGGGACAGAAAAACAACGAGTTTAGTTGCAATACAAACCATCTCTAATGCCGGCAGCAATGGCACCCTGTGGACCAAGACTGGTTGCCCACTGAAGCCAAGCAGAGTTGAGTCTGGTTAGAGCCTGGATGCATGGGTGAAAGTTGGCAAAACTGAAAATACTGAAACTTAAAGCTGGGGGCCGCTAGGGCCCCCGGTAGGTCCAGGGCAACGCCCTGGCCAGGGGTCCAGGGGGCCGGAGGCCCCCTGGAAGCTCCTGCATTCCTTGCAAATTATTGTGTAGAAACGACCTCTCCTGGCAACTTGCAGCAACTATAAAAAGGGTGTGAAATAAGTATTTCAAGTTAGCAGTTGAGAAAATATTCACCAATTTTGGGAGTTCTAAATTATTACTAGAATCCTTCAGAAGTATTGTATTCTATAACTCTGTCATTGGTTTTGCTTCTGCATCTGTTGTTCTATAACTAACATTTATATTTAATTTTGGTTTGTTACTTAATTCACTTTCTCTAATCACCACAATCCATTACATCATCATCAAAAAAGACACAAATACAGGTGTTTGTTAACAGTGCATTTTAGTATTGTATTTTCATTGGTAGCACATGAGTTTTACATGTGAAGTGTAATATGAATTGAAATATTGTGTTTACATTTTTGAAGTGTAATACTTTTATACTGTTTACTGTATTTTACGTAACTGTAAACAAACCTGGTTAGTTTTGACGATCTTTTTGTTCTGTAAATGCGCAGCATCCTCTGCATGAAGACGAATGGACTTCTTTCCGTTCGATTTATAATTGATCGTCTTGTTGCAATATTGACAGAACGCCATGCCGCTTGCTTCCGGCTTCTGCAGCCAATCTCCCCATTTTTCACCGCGAGAATCACTTTCGCTTAGCCACTCCCATCTCCATTTATTCTTTATTTTAGCTTCAAGCTGCTTTGTGTTGTAACCAACCGGCAAATTCTTCATTTTTTTCAGATTACTTTTACTTTTTTCTTGTACCTGTTGTTGTCCTCAAGCGAGTGTAAATTGAAAAATACGATTGGACGCCGGAGTCTCACTGACCAATCAGAATCGCCGACACAACTGCACTCCGCGCGGTTCGTCTGTCGCCCACCCGGAACTTCTCGGGTAATTCTCTACGTAATCACATTATCTCCGAAGATCGCCGAGTAGGTACGATTGGTCTGTTGGTCTGTCGCCATGGACATTGGTCTGTTGGTCTGTCGCCCTGTACCCCCCCCCCCCCCCGAACTGAAATCTCAACGGATCTACGCGATTTGGAAAAACGGTTCCTGGCGAGGTTCAAAATACGGAATTCCGTCATAATACGGAAAACTTTCACCCATGTGGATGGGACCGACTACCGTATTTTCCCGCGGATTATACCAGATTTTACAAACCCTGCAGGTGGGGGTGCAGGTTATATAAGGGTGTGGGTTATATCACATTTTTTACACGGAATATTTCAATATATTAATTATTATTCAACAATATAATATTTGTTATGTCTCTAAGGACGCAAGTTTTTTTTGCTGTATTTTCTTTGTTTTTCTTTCTTGTGAGGGTTGTGTCTCTGGCGCTTGTACTGTCACTCTGACAGCTGGTGCTGATAGGCTGTCTGACCTGTCAATCATGCAAGAAGACGTGATTGGCTGTGCTGCATGAGGGCGGGCTCTTCTCATCTCATCCGATGATCAACATCTGTAGAATCACTTCTTAATGGACGAGCTGCACAGCGGGAGACACTGCTCTTTCTTTTTCTTCTGATTATGACGCGTTTCTTTTCTTATTGTTTGAATTTCGTGCACAAGCACTGTGTGCCGAGCTGAACAGTTATGATAATTGACCATGCGAGCAACATTTGAAATTCAGAATGTGAACTTACACAAAGTTCATCAATCTATGGGTGCGGGTTATATAAGGGTGCGGGTTATGCCAACGATTTTTTGCACAAACCCCCAAAACCCACGGGCTATATGAGGGTGCGGATTATCTGCGGGAAAATACGGTAGGTTGCTGTTGGAAGAGGTATTAGTGAGGCCAGCAGGGGGTGTGGGTCCCAATGCCCCAGTATAGTGACGGGGACACTGTACTGTAACAAGCACCATCTTTTGGATGGGACGTTAAACCGAGGTCCTGACTCTGTGGTCATTAAAAATCCCAGGAGATCTTTCATAAAAGAATAGGTGTGTAACCCCGGCATCCTAGCCAAATTTGTCCATTATGGTTTCCTAATCATCCCCTTTCTCTAATTGGCTTTATCTCTGTCTCCTCTCCACCAATAAGCTGGTGCGTGGTGAGGCGCAATCACATCATTCAGGTGGTTGAGATTTCCGCCCCCCCTTCCATGTAAAGCGCTTTGAGAGCCCCATTCAAGACACCTTGATAAGAATGACTGTATATTGTTAATATAGGCTAGTTTCGTTTGGTAGTGTGCCTTTGATTTCTCTTGAATTATTATTTTTTTTTTACCTTTGCTCAAAAAACGGTAGTATATATAGTGCATGTATATGTAACTAGCATTTCTTATTTACATGCATGTATATGTGTAATATACACAAATGGTTTATGTACATGCAAAAAAATTGCTTTATACTTGTGCACATGCACTAAATAAGCAGTCACATACAAGCAAGATTATATAAACGTGTATATGCACATGCATAAGACGAAAAAATATGTTTTATAAATTAATGCAAGCAAAACAAAGTGCAATAACATCTCACATGTACATTTAAGCAGCTGCTCACCGGTATCTGTGGGGCTTCTTCACTCCGCCGGTAGAGGGCGCGCTCTTGCGGGCCGCTTTGGTGGCGAGCTGCTTCCTGGGGGCTTTCCCGCCGGTGGATTTACGGGCAGTCTGTTTAGTACGTGCCATGACACCCTAATGAGTGACTGAAGCGAGACAAGAGTGTGTGAGAAACCGCCCATAATAAAGCCACACGTCACTCAGAGCATCTCTAGACGTCAATACACAACGAGCCGGAGATGACGTCAGAGAAACGTGCCGTTTAAAACGAAACCAGTGATACAAATGAGTGTTGAGGAGATATTCTCTCTCTCACACACACACACACTCTCTCTCTCCCCCCCTCTCACACACACACTCTCTCCCCCTCTCACACACACACACTCTCTCTCTCCCCCCCTCTCACACACTCTCTCTCTCCCCCTCTCACACACACACACTCTCTCTCTCCCCCCCCTCTCACACACACACACTCTCTCTCTCCCCCCCTCTCACACACACACTCTCTCTCTCACACAAACACACACTCACTCTCTCTCTCACACACACACTCTCTCTCACACACACACACACACACACACACTCTCCCCCCCTCTCACACACACACACACACTCTCTCCCCCTCTCACACACACACACACTCTCTCCCCCTCTCACACACACACACACTCTCTCCCCCCCTCTCACACACACACTCTCTCCCCCTCTCACACACACACACTCTCTCTCACACACACACACACACACACACTCTCCCCCCCTCTCACACACACACACACACTCTCTCCCCCTCTCACACACACACACACTCTCTCCCCCTCTCACACACACACACTCTCTCTCTCCCCCCCTCTCACACACACACACTCTCTCTCTCTCCCCCTCTCACACACACACACTCACTCACTCTCTCCCCCCCCCCTCACACACACTCTCTCTCCCCCCCCCCCCCCCCTCACACACACACACTCTCTCCCCCTCCTCACACACACACTCTCTCTCTCCCCCTCTCACACACACACTCACTCACTCTCTCCCCCCCCCATACACTCTCTCTCTCCCCCCCCCCCACACACACACACACTCTCTCCCCCCCCCCCCCCTCACACACACACTCTCTCTCTCCCCCTCTCACACACACACTCACTCACTCTCTCCCCCCCCCACACACACTCACTCCCCCCCCCCCCACACACTCTCTCTCTCTCCCCCCCCCACACACACTCTCTCCCCCCCCCCCCCCCTCACACACACACTCTCTCTCTCTCCCCCCCCTCACACACACTCTCTCTCCCCCCCCCCTCTCACACACACACTCTCTCTCCCCCCCCCCTCTCACACACACACTCTCTCTCTCTCCCCCCCCTCACACACACTCTCTCCCCCCCTCACACACACTCTCTCCCCCCCCCTCACACACACTCTCTCCCCCCCCCTCACACACACACACTCTCTCTCTCTCCTCTCACACACACTCTCTCTCTCCCCCTCTCACACTCTCTCTCTCTCCCCCCCTCTCACACACACACTCTCTCTCTCTCCTCTCACACACACTCTCTCTCTCCTCTCACACACACTCTCTCTCTCTCCTCTCTCACACTCTCTCTCTCTCCCCCTCTCACACACACTCTCTCTCCCCCCCTCTCACACACACACACTCTCTCTCTCTCCTCTCACACACACTCTCTCTCTCTCCCTCTCACACACACACTCTCACTCCCCCTCTCCCACACACACTCTCACTCCCCCTCTCCCACACACACTCTCTCCCCCTGACCCCCTCTCACACACACACACACTCTCTCACACAAACACACACTCACTCTCTCTCTCACACACACACTCTCTCTCACACACACACACACACACACACACTCTCCCCCCCTCTCACACACACACACACACTCTCTCCCCCTCTCACACACACACACACTCTCTCCCCCCCTCTCACACACACACTCTCTCCCCCTCTCACACACACACACTCTCTCTCACACACACACACACACACACACTCTCCCCCCCTCTCACACACACACACACTCTCTCTCTCCCCCTCTCACACACACACACACACTCTCTCCCCCTCTCACACACACACACACTCTCTCCCCCTCTCACACACACTCTCTCCCCCTCTCACACACACACACTCTCTCTCTCCCCCCCTCTCACACACACACACTCTCTCTCTCTCCCCCTCTCACACACACACACTCACTCACTCTCTCCCCCCCCCCTCACACACACTCTCTCTCCCCCCCCCCCCCCCCACACACACACACACACTCTCTCCCCCTCCTCACACACACACTCTCTCTCTCCCCCTCTCACACACACACTCACTCACTCTCTCCCCCCCCCATACACTCTCTCTCTCTCCCCCCCCCCACACACACACACACTCTCCCCCCCCCCCCCCCTCACACACACACTCTCTCTCTCTCCCCCTCTCACACACACACTCACTCACTCTCTCCCCCCCCCCCCCCACACACACTCACTCCCCCCCCCCCACACACTCTCTCTCTCTCCCCCCCCCACACACACTCTCTCCCCCCCCCCCCCTCACACACACACTCTCTCTCTCTCCCCCCCCTCACACACACTCTCTCTCCCCCCCCCCTCTCACACACACACTCTCTCTCCCCCCCCCCTCTCACACACACACTCTCTCTCTCTCCCCCCCCTCACACACACTCTCTCCCCCCCTCACACACACTCTCTCCCCCCCCCTCACACACACTCTCTCCCCCCCCCTCACACACACTCTCTCCCCCCCCCTCACACACACACACTCTCTCTCTCTCCTCTCACACACACTCTCTCTCTCCCCCTCTCACACTCTCTCTCTCTCCCCCCCTCTCACACACACACTCTCTCTCTCTCCTCTCACACACACTCTCTCTCTCCTCTCACACACACTCTCTCTCTCTCCTCTCTCACACTCTCTCTCTCTCCTCTCTCACACACACTCTCTCTCCCCCCCTCTCACACACACACACTCTCTCTCTCTCCTCTCACACACACTCTCTCTCTCTCCCTCTCACACACACACTCTCACTCCCCCTCTCCCACACACACTCTCACTCCCCCTCTCCCACACACACTCTCTCCCCCTGACCCCCTCTCACACACACACACTCTCTCCCCCTCTCACACACACACACTCTCTCCCCCTCTCACACACACACACTCTCTCCCCCTCTCACACACACACACTCTCTCCCCCTCTCACACACACACACACTCTCTCCCCCTCTCACACACACACACACACTCTCTCCCCCTCTCACACACATACACACTCTCTCCCCCTCTCACACACATACACACTCTCTCCCCCTCTCACACACATACACACTCTCTCCCCCCTCTCAGTCCACATCCCTCTCTCTCTCACCTCTCTATCACTCTCTCTCTCCCTCCCTCACACACTCTCTCTCTCTCTCTCCCTCAAACACACTCTCATCAAAGACAAAATCTTCAACCGTGGTGGGTTTCATTCAAGTATTCGGCAACTAGCACTACAAGTCCGCCATCTCCACCTGAATTGTGGCGAAAGAGATGAGAAACAGTGAGTTTAAGTGGAGCGCGCGGTCGGTCGGTCCACCATCTCAGGACGCGCTTCTGCCTTCATGTGTAACATGGCGCCCAAGAACCACAATTACTACCGTTTCTTTGTCTAAACCGACAATCTAGTAACTCCTCACGAAAGCGTTCAAGTGTAAAACGACGCGTGATGTCAAATCACGCACTAAAAACACACAATGATGGTAAAAAACTGAACGAACTTGTGAAACAAAGCGCGAGTAAATAAAGATCTCGCGCTCGTTAGCTTAGCTTGATGCTAACGCGACAAAAAACGACCTAATAACCGCCGTTAGAGAATTAAAATACCAAAAATCGACTGAAACGCGACCGGTGTTTTAAAACGCTTCACACACACGAACTTTAGTGTGTTAAATACAATTTACAGTCAGTATTTGTTAGTTTAAAAAAATAATATTAAGGATACTTACGATTTGTTGTTTCGGTTAATCCGTCAAACCCAAAACAAGTAACGTCGGTCACGCGGAGCGCGAACTGCCCTATATTTATACAGTCAATGACGTCAGTTCGCATGTTAAGCCACGCCTACTTAGTTTTTTCATTGGCTGGGGACATAAGAGGGCGGGGTTGCGCTTCTTTGGTGTTTATAAGAGCAATAACGCGTTTTTGATGTAATTGTTAAAGTCGCTTCGTTCTTTTTAACATTTTGTGTCTGTTTTATCGACAATCTTTGTGAAACAATCTTTCCATTTCTAGTCCTGTTGGTGTCTATTATATAATCATGTAAGAACAACCGACACTTACGGTTCATTTTAATAATAATTAAAATAAAACATTTTTGTTGCAAACAATGAAGATAAATACTTTTCAGATCCACTACTTTTTACTGCTGTGTTTGTGTTACCATCAGTGTTGAGGAAAGTTACTTTGAAAAGTAATGCATTACAATAGTTACTTTACGTTACTTAAAAAGTAATGACTTTTTGAGAAATGTAATGCGGTGCGTTACTTTTTCTCATCCGGGCTGCGATTGTTGAAGTTATATTTTTGTTCAAATGTAAGTGAGAGCATTGCTCAATAAAGTGACATAAATTACATAGAAATATTTGTTTTATTTCACATATTTAATTATTTGAGGTTTGTGTAATAATCTGTTTCGGCATTTCATTGATTTAATTAATTTTGAGGAAAAATTCATATTTTTTTGTGAAAGTGAGATTAATAAATGCTCCCATTTAGTCTAAAACTACAATTAATAACCTGTTTACATGACGACAGGAGAGATGTCAGCTAACAAAACAAAGTCAGATATTTTGTAGTAATATTACTCAGATATTTTGCAGTAAATTTAAAAGTAATGCGTTACTTTACTAGAAACTTTAAAAACGAATCTGATTACGTAATGTGTTTCCCTCAAAACTGACTACTATTATTTTACACTGCAGTAGGAACCTATATAGGAGGAGTGTACATTTGTTGTCGGAGGAAGCTTTTGAGTGGTGCACACTCATGGGATGTTATCACATGGGTAGTTGCAATTTGTAAACGCACATTAAAATCAGATGTAGTTAAATCAATCTCACATTTCTGTTTTTTCTTAAGTGCTGCACACTTCATAGCTGATCGTTTGTGTACAGACTGCGAGTGTATTTGCTTTTCAGAAGATTTCAGGTTTTCAAAACCTGCAATGACAGAGGAATCAACAGGAACAGGTACGAATTGAATTTTTTAATGTAACTGAACTGTATGGCTCAGTACCATCCAGATCAATGCTCTCAATGTGGCGATGCTCTTCAGGAATGCTGGGAAATGAGGAAAGCAAGAGTGGAGAGGCAAAGACTGAAACAGTGTTGCAGCTCAAAACAGCAGATCAGAGCTCTGAGGCTCCTGGCAATGCTACAAAACACAAGAAGAAGAAGAAGAAGAAAGCAGGCGATGGAAAAGACAGTCAGCAGAAAGAGATGAAAAGCACAGCTGAGGAAACAGCAAAACAAGAGAGCACAGAATTAGTAAGCACATACTCACTTGTGTACCTTTAAAATCGCGTGTGCACACAATCATTTTCATTGTTAGAAATCATCAAGTATAGAAAAATGTGCATGATATTTACATATTATTGAATAATGTGTTTGCAAGTATAAGCAGTTGCAAAGACAAATAAATAACCAACTTTATAACTCTGTCTGTGTCTCTCTCTCTCTCTCCCTGTATGTGTGTGTGTGTGTGTGTTAGTCTCCCGATGAGCAGCTGAACCGAGAGCTGGACTGGTGTATCGAACAGCTCGAGTTGGGCCTCCGAACTCAAAAAACCTCCAGTAAACAAAGTGAGTGTGACTGACAACAACATCTTTTATTTTTATATTTGTTTTCATTATAACTTTATGTAGCCTAAATGACAGATTTATCATGTTGCACTGACTGAATTGTCGTTTTCTGAAGTGATTCCAATCATATTTTAATCAATTTTTGGAAATTCAGAAGTGAAGACCAGGAGACTTGGTTGAATCTTCAGCAGGATTTGTTTTTGAGAATGTGCCGTTCTGTCATAAAGTCCAAATTAGGCAGTGATGCATTGTGGGTTATATACATTTTTATGGGCCGGTGCTTAGAAATGGAGACAAAGCACCTGCAAAACAATCTTAAAGCATGCAAATGAAGTAATTAAGTATACAGTTATAGCAATGCACTCCAGACTCTAGAGTGTCTCAAATCCTAATCCATTCAGCATAACTATTCAAAGAGTGAGAAAGAGGCTTCAACAGCCATTAAAGACAAAAGAGGAGATTCTCAGTAATCCGGCTCATTTCATTTACTATAAAGAAAACAGGAACTGGCAGAAAACTCTTGCTGGAGACTTTGCTTAACAGAATCATTCATCTGATGTCAAGTACTTCATCTTTGTTCCTTAGTCAGGACGGAGGATCCTAAACCGATTATTACATTTGTAATCCACTCAATTCCATCCCATCATATCGAATAGTCGCTCATCTGAAGTGTCTCAGCTGAAGGAAATTATCCATTATTTATCAGCTATAAATAAGGCTGATAACGAGAATATTCGGATGAGAATATAGTCTCAAACAGTAGTAAAGTGACGCTTGCAACACCAAGGTCATGGGTTCGATTCCCAGGGAAAGCAAGCACTGATTAGAATTTCAATGTGTTTCTTGAATGCAATGCAAGTCAGTTTGGATAAAAGCGTCTGATAAATGCAGAAACATAAATTTAAACATTAAAAATGAACATTTATCGGTAATATCATTCATCCCTAATTTAGCTTACTCAAAATCTGGACAAAAATCTGGACTTGTCTCTATACATATGCCATAATTGCGAGATTACAACATCCTGAGATCTACTGAGAGCTGTTCACGTCGTCAGACTGGGAATTATACCTATGGCACCATTATAAACCAGCTAAATGAATCTGCAGTGGTCACAGGGTACGAGCAGGAGCTCTCCAAAAATCCCCATCTTATGTCCAGTACTCTGTACGATTTTGGGCTGTCCCAGAGGAAACATGGCCAACCGTGGTGATTTCTGTAGTGATGGCCTGTGATAATCTTCTGACTGTAATTGTTTCCGTTTAGAGGAAGAAGCGAGTCGTGCGCTGAAGACTTTACGCAGCTCCAAAGCTCCTTTGGTGAAGAAGAGGCAGGTGATGCGCGCCATCTCAGGAGACTACCGAAAGAAGATCGAAGAGGAAAGAGCCAGACAGTTCAAACTCATACAGTCAGGTACATTTATAGCTTTTTTGGTGTGATTTACAACAGGGGTTTTCAATCTGTCACATGCCATAAATTGACCCCCAAATATCCTTGTGTGAGGGACCCCAGATATGTTATTTGTAAAAAATTTAGTTTACAATTGTTTCATTATTCATTTTCTCTTCTGTTCACTGTAGTACTGTGCTGTTATGCATTTAAATAATTCACCATTATTTCACCATTTGGTTTTTATCGGGGCTGCCAACTCTCACACATTGAGCATAAGCGTCACGCAATTGAGGCTGTTCTGACGCCACACGTCCATTTTCTCACAGTGTGCAAAATACATTGAGGAGCAAAGAGGACACTAAAAACTCATAGATGGAGAAGACAGCAGTTTACTTTTGATGTAAAACACCGTCTCGGCTTTTAATTTTATTATGAAATTCAAATAATGTGCTGTAGCGCCTCCAGTTTACTACAGTTAGAGCACAAAATTAATATGAATGAACATCAGAAGGTATGCTGAAAGAAACACTATAACTTTTTGAAATGTGTCATGTCTCATGTTATCGATCAGTTGGTATTTTAACAGCGGAAAGACACTTGAAAACGTGCAATGAAACTTGACATTTGCCTCGGGCAAAGCCACTCAACAACGTCCAAAGAACTGCAGGCCTCACCGAGGGTCTGAATACTAAGCACCATGTGATATTTCAGTTTATCTTTTTAATAAATCTGCAAAAATATCAACAATTCTGTGTTTTTCTGTCAAAATGGGGTGCTGTGTGTACATTAATGAGGAAAAAGAAATTAACTTAATTTTAGCAAATGGCTGCAATATAACAAAAAGTGAAAAATGTAAGGGAGTCTGAATACTTTCCGTACCCACTGTATATATATTATAAATTAGAATAATAATTCTCACTCTAAGCTGAACTTAAAAATTATCATCCTTCAATCGCTTTTTATTTTAATCATAATTTTTTTTTACATTAATTTAGGTAATTATATGTTTTTCATACATTTTTACTCAATTTCGACCCCCTAAACTTATTTACGGAGCACCCCGAAAATGCCTGTCTTTTAATATTCTGACAGTATGATATAAAATCTCTGTTGTCTCTGTCTCTTACAGCATTGACCTCCGCCCGGGTCACCACTGCCTCTGAGTGCAAACCAGTGTTCCTCCGGAGAGCTGAGAGAAACACACCAGCCGCAGACAAAACAGAGCAATCTGAAGAGCCTCTGCAAGGGCCCCGACACACAAATGAACACACACAGACTGATGACGACAAAACTTTTGTTTTCACTGAAACACATGAAGGGTTTTGCTTCAACTTCGATTTGTGATTGTATACATGCATCAACATTAACCAGCAGGATGTGTGCCTTAAGCAAACGCGTGGTCAGATATTGCATGATTATGCTGTGCATTTTTTTAATGCATTTCATTAAAAATACAGTATTGCTAGTCATATTTCACGTTTAGAAAACAACTAAGGAATACAAATGCAATTAAAGTCAATACAATCAAAGCTTTGCTCACTGAATTTGAATACTAAATGTTTACGTATTATATATACATCCTATAAAACACCTTGTTCTTTAACAAATACTGTTTGGGACGCTGTGGTAACGCATATTTTGACTTAAAAGGCTTACTTTTAAAATGTCATCAAGTAATTTAAGTCCGTTATTCCACCTTAAGTCAACAAATAAAACTTTAACGATATGTGTAAATTATTTTGCCGTTTATCAACAAACGCATTGGCTGTTTTCAGTCGTCAGTCACGTAAAACATCAGTGCTGGAGCAGAGGCTCATGGGATATGTAGTTCTATATTCCGCCCTTGCCGTTCTTTCCGCATTATGGGAAACGAACCAAAGACTACAACTCCCAGTGTTTTCCAGTCGAACATATTCAACAACACTCCCGGTTGGCATACAAGACTTCCTTTGAGTTGCCGCTGGTGTGATTTCTGCATAAAGATATAAAAAAATACATCTAGATTTAAGAATTCTTAGACATTTGCACTGGAAGCCACTTTTTGGCCATGTAATCAGAAGAAACTGTAAAAGTTATTTCCATATTCTATTGTTTGGGAGCAGAATAATTCAAGTCACTTCTTTCATATTCATTAACAAGTATGTTAATTGATATCTGTTGAAAGTTGTATTTTCAAACTCTGAAATGTTGCTAATAAGCCCGTGTATTTATAAAATATATTGACATGTTTTTCTTCAGTTTATCCCTTACATTTTCTTAACTTGGTCTTTAAAAGGTCTCTGAAGAAGAATCTTTCTCTTTTATTATTCTAAAAGTACCAAAAGCATGTAGCAAAAATCAAAGTGACTTACTCACGAGCATTACAGATACACTCGAACGTGGATAAATAGACTTTAATACACAACACAAATACAAACACCTACGTCTAAAATCACAGAATACAAACACAGTTCAACAGAGAAGGTAACAGAACGGCAGCTTACAGAGAGCCAGCATGGAAATCACCTTCACAGGGGCACATCATCTTAAAACGAATCTAAAGATATTGCATTGGTCCCTTTGGCTGTTGAGCAAGACTATGCGTACATTCAGAGACTATTTGTCTTGCGGGGGTACGCTCGTTTGAGGTCTCCTTGGTTTGACCGCAGGAAGTACAAATGAAGGTAAGGTTGTCGGAAAAGGAACAAGGAGCGAGAAAAGGCCGAAAGGGACTCAAGCGCTTGAAGATTCCTAGAGTCTGTGATTTTGGATTCACTTGAACACACCCACTCTTGGCTGGATAGACAATCACGGGGGTGCAGACTTCAGGCAGGAAAGTTTCTTAGTGTCGTCTGAGATTATACAGCATATTATTTTACGATGCTGTCGGAGTTGGAACAGACTTTGCCTTAAAAAGGCGATAAAAATAATATGATACATTTCAGCAGCAACAATGTATATCATCATTTGAAGCATAAAGAGGAACATTTACAGACAAAACATGACAGAGTTACAAGTGATAGAGGAATGTCTTCTTACACGTGGTTACAAGTATTTAAACATCCAAAATGAACTATAAAACATAACTAGGCTAACTACAGTATAGGGACATGCATACACATAATATATTATATACAGGTTGGGGAAATTAGATTATGAATTAAAATAAACCAGTGTTGACTTTGGCTGATCTGAAGTCGATCCACATGGGTTTGGATGTCCCTTATTGTCTGTCAAACATTTAACAGGACACTATAAGCAAGTTCTTAACAATTGATGCAACTTCTGTACGTTTCAATAAAATAAATGTTTTTCTGGGGTTTCTCATTTGACCCAGTGCCATACTCTACATTTGTGAGCATTTGCTCTTTGGTCAGCATTTGAAGCTCGCTTTCAGAGACCCTCCACCTCCCTCATCTCCACCTGTATGATCTGCTACGGGTGATGCTTGTTTGTACATCAGCAGTGTGTCTGTGAATGGATTGGCAGGAACGAGTCCTGTACGGCGTAGCAAATCTATTCCACCAAGACTAAACAGATCAGCATTGTCAATTTAAAGAATTACAGTTCATACTTTAATGATTCATAACTCTCAGTAAAACACGTCCTTTTGATAGTCATTAAGTCTTTGACTCCTGTCCTCCTGTCCTAAAATTTCACTTGATCCAAATCTAATTTTTGGTATGAATTGTCCCTCGAATTATTAATTGTAGTTTTAAAGAGTTCCACATTAAACAAATTAAAATCAAACTGTGACAGTTTAATTTTTCATGATTCCTCACAACAATTATGAGTCTGTACTAAATGATGTAATGGCATATATTTACACCCCTAATATTGATATAACGCGTTTTATTCAGGGTGTTCGAACGGAGGAGAGGAACATGCAGGGAGAAACGGCGAGAGCTCTGGCGATGATGTACGGACACGCCAAAATCGCGTATAGCGTTTGTGTTTTTCCTGTTTTATCGTTCATGCAGAGAGTAACACAAACCTCCTCTCTCTCTGCAGCTCTGTATGAGGAGTTGAGCTCCTCTGAAGAAGAAAGTTCGAGTCCTAGAGTTCGTTCAGCGCGCAGCAGAACCAGAGGACCCAGCATTCATGACGGCCCTCAAGCCATCGCACGATTCAGAGTCGGCGCCAAACACGGTACTCGCACTATATCTGTGCTCAGCAGTTTGGGGTTGGTGAGATTTCTCTATACTCCTGAAAAAAGTCTCTTCTGCTCATCAAGGCTTCATTAATTTGAGCAAAAATACAGTAAAAACAGTGAAATATAATTACAAATATTTTTTCTGTTTGAATGCATTTTAAAATGTAATTTATTTCTGTGATTAAAGTTGTATTTTCAGCGTCATTACTCCAGTCTTCAGTGTCACACGATCCTTCACAAATCATTCTGATTTGATGCTCAACAAACATTTATGATTATTATCAGTGTTGAAAACAGTCGTGCTGCTTCATATTTAGTTGGAAACAGTGATACTTTTCTTCAGGATTCTTTGATGAATGGGGTTAAAAGTTCAAAAGAACAGCATTTATTTCAAACAGAAATCTTTACTCACTTTTGATCATTTACGTTTAACCATCTGAAAAGTTCAACTTTTGTCTCGTCACTCCACAGAGAATTTTCCCAAAAGTCTTGGGGATCATCAAGATGTTTTTTGGCAAAAATAAGTTGAGCCTTAATGTTCTTTTTGCTCAGCAGGGGTTTTGGTCTTTGAACTCTGCCTTGAAATCCATTTTTACGCAGTATCTTTCTTATGGTGGAATCGTGAACACTGACCTTAACCGCAGCAAGTGAGGCCTGCAGTTCTTTAGATGTTGCTGCGGGGTCTTTTGTAACTTCTCTGATGAGTCGTCGCTGAGCTCTCGGGGTGATTTTGGATGGCCGGCCACTCCTGGGAAGGTTCACCACTGTTCCATGTTTTCGCCATTTCTTGATAATGGCTCTCACAGTGGTTCGTGGGAGACCCAAAGCTTTAGAAATTGCTTTATAACCTTTTCCAGACTGATGGATCTCAATTACTTTCTTTCTCATTTGTTCGTCAATTTCTTTGGATCCTGGCATGTCTAGCTTTTAAAGATATTCTGGTCTACTTCACTTCGTCAGGCAGGTCCTACTTAAGTGATTTCTTGATTGAGAACAGGTGTGGCAGTAATCAGACCTGTGTGTGCATTTAAAGTTGTTTTGATTATCTGAAACATTTAAGTGTGACAAACAAGCAAAACAAATTAGCAATCATAAAGGGGCAAACACTTTCACACCTCTATGTGTTAATTTACACACACGTGTGCGCACGTAAAAATATGATATTCACATGTATGCGTATGTTTTTTTTATAAATCAACGCACATATGCATGCATGTATACACGTAGGCAAGCAAATAGCATAATTTGCACATGCATGTATATACATACACAAACGGTTTATATGGATTAAACCGAGACAAGAGCGAGTTGTGCATTAATGTGAGAGTAGAGATACTTGGGTAAATAAACTAATAACGCCTGTTGAGGAGAAACAGTGAGGTGAACTCAGTGACACACACGTCTCTCATACACACACACACACAAGTCGAAGGTAGAACCCTGAACCGTAGTGGGTTTCATTCAACCATTTCCACGCATTAGGTCAGCCCACCATCTCAGGGCGAGACACATTGTTTGAATGTGTCTTTAAGTGTAACATGGCCTCCAATAACGCCAATTATAGCCGTTTCCGTTTCTTTGTCTAAACCGACAATCCAGTGACTCCTCACGAAAGCGTTCAAAAACACGCAATTGAGGTCAAAAACCGCGAACGAACTAAAGCGAGTACATAAAATCGTTAGCTTAGCTTAATGTTAGCTTAATGTTACCGCGACAAAAACGATCTAATAATCACCGTTAGCGAATTCAAAGACGAGCTTTAATGTGTTATAAACAGTTTACGGTCTTTGTTCGTTTCAAACCGATTATCAGTTATACTTACGGTTTAAGTATAATTGGTGGTGGCGGTTGGTGGTGTTGTTTCGGTTAATCCATCAAACCCAAAACAAGGAGCGTCGGTCACTCGCAGCTCGGGCTGCCCTGTATTTATACAGGCAATGACGTCAGCGCACCGTTATGCCCACGCCGTCTCTCATTGGCTGGAGGAGCGAGAGGGCGGGGTTGCGCTTCTTTAGTGTTCATATTAGGTACAAAGTATTTTTGTTGCAAACAAAGAGAAATGCTTTTCAGATCCACTACTTTTTTCTTCTCTGTTTGTGTTACCTTTTCTCATCTGGGCTGCGATTGTTTGTTTAACAGTTTTTTTAATAAAGAGAGTTAGATATTTTGTTTTACTTATAAACACTAAACATTTCTGATTATGATTGAACTGAATCACTGAATCTCAGCGGTGAGACATCGGTTAATAAAGTGACATTAAACGCATAGAAATATTTGTTTTATTCAACATATGTAATTAATGATGGCTTGCGTAATATTCTGATTCTGCATTTCACAGATTTAATTCACTTTGAAGAATACAAATCGTTTTTTGTGACAGTGAGATTAATAAACTCTCACATTTAATGTAAAACGACAATAAATATCCTGTTTACATGAGGACAGGAGAGTTGGGAGTTAATAAAAGTGACTTGTGTTTCCTTTAATATTTTGTTGTTCTTTACTAATTGCTTTAAAAAGTAATCTGATTACGTAACTAACAAAAACTTTTTTTTACGTAACGTTACTTAGTTACTTTTGGAGAAATGTAATGCGGTCACCACTGCCTCTGAGTGCAAACCAGTGTTCCTCCGGAGAGCTGAGAGAAACACACCAGCCGCGGACAAAACAGAGCAATCTGAAGAGCCTCTGCAAGGGTGCTTTTATTTGGATTGCTGGGTTTTGCGTTGATGGTACGTAATCGTAAAAAGTTGTAATTTCCATATTTAGTTTTTGCTTTAACTTTTTATTACAAACTTTCAGCAACTTTACCATAATATGAATGTGCACATGAGTCTCATTCTGATTTGATGATCAAACATTTATGATTATTATCAGTGTTGAAAACAGTCGTGCTGCTTCACATTTTGTTGGAAACCATGATACTTTTCTTCAGGATTTTTTGATGAATGGGGTTAAAAGTAAAAAAAAAAAAAGCATTTATTTCAAACAGAAATCTTTACTCACTTTTGATCATTTGCGTTTAACCATCTGAAAAGTTCAACTTTTGTCTCATTACTCCAGAGTATTTTCCCAAAAGTCTTGGGAAATATCAAGATGTTTTCTAGCAAAAATGAGTTAAGCCTTAATGTTCTTTTGGCTCAGCAGTGGTTTTGGTCCTTGAACTCCATTTTCAATTTTCATTTGCCTTGAAATCCATTTTTGCGTAGTATCTTTCTTATGGTGGAATCGTGAACACTGACCTTAACCGCAGCAAGTGAGGCCTGCAGTTCTTTGGATGTTGCTGCGGGGTCTTTTGCAACTTCTCTGATGAGTCGTAGCTGAGCTCTCGGGGTAACTTTGGATGGCCAGCCACTCCTGGGAAGGTTCACCACTGTTCCATGTTTTTGCCATTTCTTGATAATGGAGCTCACCGTAGTTCGTGGGAGTCCCAAAGCTTTAGAAATTGCTTTATACCCTTTTCCAGACTGATGGATCTCAATTACTTTCTTTCTCATTTGTTCGTCAATTTCTTTGGATCTTGGCATGTCTAGCTTTTAAAGATCTTCTGGTCTACTTCACTTCATCAGGCAGGTCCTACTTAAGTGATTTTTTTGATTGAGAACAGGTGTGGCAGTAATCAGACCTGTGTGTGCATTTAAAGTTGTTTGATGATCTGAAACATCGAAGTGACAAACAAGCAAATAAATAAGAAATCAGGGAAAATGAGATTCTTTAGAGCCCCATTGGTGGTTGCCAAATATGACAGTACATCACAACTATCACAGTGTTGGAGAGAATGTGGAATGGTGGGAGACTATGTTCATATATTCTGGGAATGTCCCAAAGTACTACTGTATTGGCAGGGGGTTAAAGGGGAAATCAGTAAAATTTTAAGAAGAGATATAACAATGTCCCCAGTTTTTTATTTGCTTGATGGTTTTCCCTCGGACCAGTTTAGTAAATCCCAGCTATTTGTACTGCATATATTATTAATGACAGCCAGGAAGATAATCACTGTGAACTGGATGAAGGTGCACAAACCTACTGTGACAGAATGGACACAAAGACTGAAACAGGTCTATATATTTGAGAAAATGACTGCGGACCTGCAGTTAAAATCTGACATTTTTCAGCAAAAGTGGACACTTATTGAAATGTATTTGCTTGAAGGACACTAATACATTGAGGTTTAAACCATACAGGTAATTCTCCATTATGAGGTACATTTACCGAATTGCTGTCAAGTTGTTTTTTTGTTTTTGTTTTTCCTAGTGTTTTTGTTTTGTTTATCTGTTTGTTTATGTATGTAAAAGTCTTGTTAAAAGAAAAAATAAAAAGTTCCAAAAAAAAAAAAAAAATAAGAAATCAGGAAGGGGACAAACACTTTCACACCACTATATATACGCACATATGCATGCATGTATACACGTAGGCAAGCAAATAGCATAATTTGCACATGCATGTATATACATACACAAACGGTTTTATATGGCTTAAACCGAGACAAGAGCGAGTTGTGCATTAATAAGAGAGCGGAGATACTTGGGTAAATAAACTAATAACGCCTGTTGAGGAGAAACAGTGAGGTGAACTCAGTGACACACACACACACACACACACGTCTCTCATACACACCCCGAAGGTAAAACCCTCAACGGTAGTGGGATTCATTCAACCATTTCCATGCATTCGGTCAGTCCACCATCTCAGGGCGAGACACATTGTTTGAATGGGTCTTTAACTGTAACATGGCCTCCAATAACACCAATTATAGCCGTTTCCGTTTCTTTGTCTAAACCGACAATCCAGTAACTACTCACGAAAGCGGTAAAGTGTTAAAAAACACGCAATTAAGGTCAAAACCGCGAACGAACTAAAGCACGAGTAAATAAAATAAATGCTACCGCGACAAGACCGATCTAATAACCGCCGTCAACGACGAGCTTCAGTGTGTTAAATACAGTTTACAGTCTGCATTTTTTAGTTTAACACCGAATATCACTGATAATTACTATTTGTTGTCTCGAATTAATCCGTCCTACCTAAAACAAGTGACGTCGGTCAATCGCAGATCGAGCTGCCCTGTATTTATACAGACAATGACGTCAGCGCATAAATTAAGTCACGCCGTTTCTTATTGGCTTGGGGGAGTGAAGGGGGCGGGGTTTAGCTTCTTCATTTATAGGAATAACGGAATAAGTTTTAGTGCCGTGTTTGTGTTACTTTCAGTGTTGAGAAAAGTTATTTAGAAAATAGTTTCTCCTTTAAAAAGTAACAAATTGTGTTTAATTAGTTACTTTTTGAGAGATTTAATGCAGTGCGTTACTTTTGCTCATCTGGGCTGCGATTGTTTGTTTAACAGTTTTTAAAAAAAGAGAGTTAGAAATTTTGTTTTACTTATAAACACTAAACATATAAAGTCATTTCTGATTATGATTGAACTGAATCACTGAAGGTCAGCGGCGAGACATCGGTTAATAAAGTGACATTAAATGCATAGAAATATTGGTTGTATTTACCATATTTAATTATTGTTGGTTTGCGTAATATTCTAATTCTGCATTTCACAGATTTTATAAATTTTGAGGAATATGAATGTTTTTGTGACAGTGAGAATAATAAACTCTCACATTTAGTGTAAAACGACAATAAATATCCTGTTTACATGAGGACAGGAGAGTTGTGAGTCAATAAAAGTCACCAGAAATCATGCGCTTCTATTGCATAATTTTGATGTGCATTTTGTATGAATTTCATTAAGAATACAATATTGCTAGTCATTTTTCACATTTAAAAATGACTCCCATAGAAAATAGCTAAGGGAAAAGGGGGAATTAAAGTCAATACAATTAAAGTTTTGCTCACTTTGTGTGAAAATTGTAATGTTAAATATTTATTACATAATATGTATTGTACAGACACGCTATAAAACACATTTCTTCTTCAACAAATACTGTATGAGATGCAATGGCAACGTATTTAAAAGGCTTGATTTTAAAATCTCATCTTATTTCTCAAATAATTTAAGTGGGTTAGTAGTTGAAAAATAAAACGTTCATGATATGTGTAAAATTATTTTGCCGTTTATCAACAAACGCATTTCTGTTTTCAGTCGTCAGGCACGTAAAACATCAGTGCTGGAGTAGAGGCTCATGCGATATGTAGTTCTATATTGCGCACTTGCCGTTCATTCTGCATTATGAGAAACAAACCAAAGACTACAACTCCCAGTGTTTTCCAGTCGAACATATTCAACAACACTCCCGGTTGGAATACAAAACTTCCTTTGAGTTGCCGCTGTTGGGATTTCTGCATAAAGCTGCAAATATTGAAAGGTTTGTAAGCTTTTAGTTGTCGGGTGCTTTTATTTGGTTTGCTGGGTTGTGCGTTGATGGCATGTAATCGTAAAAAGTTGTCATTTCCATATTTAGTTTTTGGTTTAACTTTTAACTAATTTTCAGCAACATTACCAAAATATGAATCTGCACATGAGTGTCAGTTATAATGCACCGACAAAATAAATATCTTAGATCAGATCAAATATGCACACACACATAATCAGTGTTGGGGAAACACATTACAAGTAACTGGAGTAACGTAATCATTTACATTTCTGCATTTATCAGACGCTTTTATTCAAAGCGACTTGCATTGAATTCAAGAAACACATTGACATTCTAATCAGTTCTTGCTTCCCCTGGGAATCGAACCCATGACATTGATGTTGCAAGCGCCACTCTGTACTGTTTGAGCGACAGGAAAATATATTACTTTTCCCGAGTAACTGATGAGTCGTTGAACATGATGATTATTGTAGTTTTACACTAAAAGTGAGCTTCACAAAAACAGATTTATATTCCTCAAAATGAATAAAATCTGTAACATGCAGAATCAGAATATTACGCATGTAATAATGAAATATAAAACAAATAATTATATGCAATTAATCTCCTTCAGTGATTCAGTTCAACAATAAGCAGAAATTACTTTAGATATTTCGCTTTTATCGTTGAAGTAAGTTTCTTCTGATCCAGAACGTGAATTTGCATTTCCTTCAACCTTATTTAAATTTTGGTGTGAAAGGGCCTTTAGATTTGCATAAAAATAAATCAAGCCCAGCCCAAATAAGAGAAAAAGTAACGTAAATTATTACTTCTCTCAAAAAGTAACCAAGTAACAAAATTAGTTACTTTTTAAACGAGTAATGCAATATTTTAATGCATGACTTTCCAATAAAACTTGTAAATATGCATCCTCATGCAGAGCAGCATGTCTGAGTTGAGCGGCGAGGCCAGCGTTGAGTCGGAGCTGCTGAGTTCGAGTCTGTCCGTGTGGCTCTCAGGCGCTGGAGAGGCTCTGATCGGCCCGGAGGAGCTGAACGTCCCGCTGGATCTCCACACCGCCTGCTCCGTCGGACAGGATGATGTGGTGGGCGAATGCATCCGCCGGTAAACTGGAATACCTTTACTGTTCATGCACATTTATTTCCATGTTTATCTGTCAGGGTCAATGTATATGTAATTGTGCAATGTGCCAGAGTTGGGCTGTTTTGCATTTGCAGTCCCTGGGCTGATGGGGAAAATTAATAAACTATATGATACATGGATACTCAAACACATACAAGGAATGCACACGATTCCATCCCAACAAACAGTCAACATAAAAGCCTGTTTAATCATTCAGTCAGCACTAAGCCAACCAACCACATATAAACAGCATAAAATCTCAAATTTACAAGTAATTGATATCTGTTGGAAGTTGTGTTTTCAAACTCTGAAGTGTTGCTAATTAACTTGTGTTTCTCCCTAGAGTTTTACATTGAGAGGAAATATTGACATGTTGTGATTCCTTACAGTTTCATAACTTGGTCTTTAAAAAAGTCTTAAATTTACCTTAATAAAACCTGTAGAAAAACGTAATGTTAATACATTGTTATTGCTGTTGTTCAGAATCTATTCAGTACATTCAAACAACACAGTTATTATCATGTCTCAGATAATGTATCATGCCTCACTTTAAAGTTTGCCCTAATAAGGTTTTCATGAGACCCGATGACTCGTTTATCAAATGCAACAAAATCTCCCCTTTTTATGATGCAAATGTTGTTTCAGGGGAGACGTGGATTTGGATGGGAAGAACATTGGTGGCTGGACTCCTCTAATGTACGCGGCGTATATCGGTCACGACAGCATCGTGAAGCTGCTGCTGGAGACGGGCGTCAGTGTCAACATCACCACGTCTAAAGGTCTCACACCCCTGATGCTCGCCGCCAGCTGCGGTAACGAGAGCATCGCTTACTTTCTGCTGCAGGTGAGATTGACCATAGGAAATTGTTATCAGTGTTGTGGCAAATCTGTAGAGTCTAAGTGTAGTCGTTATTGCCAGGAAAGAAAGTGAGATGATAGCTCTACATCTGAGTGCAGATCACGATGCATCTGATCTTTTGGTCCAAAACATCTGCATTATATGCATTTTTCTTATCTTCCAATAGTAAATCATTCAGTCCTCTTTTCTTTTGGCTCCACCTTGGCCTTCTGCCAACATAATTTACACTTCCACATACATAAAGGTTGTGCAGTAATACCTTGAGATACGAGCATAATCCGTTCCAGGGTGGAGCTCGTAACTCGAATTGCTCGTATCTAGAATCATGTTTTCCCATAAGAAATAATAGAAAACAAATTAATCCGTTCCAGATCCGTAACAATGGAAAAAAACATGTTTTTTATTGGTGACACACACACACACACACACACACACACACACAATCAAAGTACATACAGTGGATTCGTGTGACGTCAAATAAAATGTGGTTTTAATTATTTTAATTTTTAAAGGTTTTACAGACAGTAGCGGCAGGTGTGGAGGGGGGGGGGGGGGGGGGGGTGTTGATACGCAGACACTTGATTCCGTGTCGTAACTTACACGAACACTACGTAACTTACGTAAACTTAAATTAACATAACTGAACTTATGTTTTTTTGTTACTTTTCTATTTTCTATTATTGTTTTGCTTTTTTCAATTCGTTTTCTTCCCTTTTTTCGCCCGACTACCCTCACTTTCACTTTCACTCGGCGCAGACCTTTTAACTAAATGCCTATCGAGGGAGATTTGTTTCTGTCTCCCTTTAAAGATAAGTAAGGCACGTGTCGTCAAAAAGCGCCGAAACACGACCAGTAGACGATTTATCAGGGTGTTTCTTTTCAATGAAATCAGAAACCTTCTGCCACATAGCCATCACTTCCTTAATTTCACTTGTAGAAATGTTTTCCTCCGGTTCCTCCTCGCCACTGCTGATCTCTTGCAACACCTGCGTATGTTCATCATCTGCAGCTCGATCAGCTCCTCGGTTCCTCCTGCTGCTCGATCACTCACTGCGCTCATATTTATCAACATTTCATGCTTCATTTCCATGGTCATCTTGCATTTCTTCTTCTCACTACCATCCTTACACTCACTTTCTTAGAGCTCATCGCTATTATGAAGAATAATGCACAAAATAGACAGAAAATCAGCTACTCGCGGGCGACGCGTACAGAAGTCAGCGAACGCGTGAAGTGAAAGTGCATCGGCATCAGTAAGCGTGCTCGTATCTCGAATATTTACTCGTATCCAGAAGCAAAAATCTGCCGGAAAGCTTGCTCGTATCTTGAAATACTCGTATGTAGAGACTGTTGTATCTCGAGGTATTACTGTACTTCTTTCTGTTTTTTAAAGGGTTTCAAAGAGTTTCTTCTTCAAATGCTTTTTGTAATCCATCATTGTCCCTTACGTTATTTACAGATTTTAATTATTTTTTCAACAACACACCTGGTATTTTCCATCAATCATATGTTTGCATCATCCAAAAGGTTATACGTTCTCACTAACTCTAATTTTAATGTGAATCATATATGAATTTCTCCAACAACAGTGACAAAGAAAAGTTGTTACGGGTAGTTGAATTATGCTGTTTCTTTCTCAAAAAACTTTCCTGTAGCTCAAGCAGTAGAGCATTGGTGCTTTCAACACCAAGGTCATGGGTTCGATTCCCAGGGAAAGCAAGAACTGATTAAAATGTCAATATGTACTTTGAATGCAATGTAAGTCGCTTTGGATAAAAGTGTCTGCCAAATGCATAAATATAAAAGACTAAGAGCCAGTGCAATGCTGGATGAAACGCTCTCTCTGTACAGCAAGGAGCGCAGCTGGAATGTAAGGATGTGCGTGGATGGACGGCTTTGTTGCACAGCACGGCTACTGGACATCAGCAGATGGTCAAATTCTTATTAGAGCATCACGCCAATGCGAACGTCAAGTGAGTGTCATTCACATTCATTAATACAAAGCTACAAGCAAATATTCTGTCTTACACACACAGGCTGTGTTCAGAATAGCAGGCGATACTGTTTTGCAGTATGCATACTTTGCACATTTTCTGTATGCATGGGGTAATATAAAATCCCACAATGCATTATTCCCTAGACTTTCCCTAGCATTTGCTATAGCAGTGTGAAGCTCGCTGTCAGAGACCCTCCACCTCCCTCATCTCCACCTGTATGATCTGCTACGGGTGATGCTTGTTTGCACAGCAGCAGCGTGTCTGTGAATGGATTGGCAGGAACGAGTCCTGTACGGCGTAGCAAATCTATTCCACCAAGACTAAACAGATCAGCATTGTCAATTTAAAGAATTACAGTTCATACTTTAATAATTCATAACTCTCAGTAAACACTTCGACTCCTGTCCTCGCAGAGAGCCGCTGGCAGGATTTACGCCGCTCATGGAAGCCGCAGCATCCGGCCATGAAATCATCGTTCAGTATCTCCTCAACCATGCAAGTGTGACTTCACTATCAAATATAATTAAAACATATTTATTCATTTTAACAACGAAAACTCAACGCATAAAAGTTGGTAATCGAGACCTATTATCAGATGTAAAATTTCACTTGATCCAAATCTAATTTTTGGTATGAATTGTCCCTCGAATTAT
Organism: Rhodeus uyekii; assembly: GCA_037043235.1. NCBI lineage: Eukaryota > Metazoa > Chordata > Actinopteri > Cypriniformes > Acheilognathidae > Rhodeus > Rhodeus uyekii. The sequence continues at coordinate 144,213 of JAWRVZ010000300.1, read as the reverse complement.
TAATTGTGTAGTTTTAAATAGTTCTTCATTGAACAAATTAAAATCAAACTGTGACAGTTTAATTTTTCATGATTCCTCGCAACAATTATGAGTCTGTACTAAATGATGTAATGGCATATATTTACACCCCTAATATTGATATAACGCGTTTTATTCAGGGTGTTCGAACGGAGGAGAGGAACATGAAAGGAGAAACGGCGAGAGCTCTGGCGATGATGTACGGACACGCCAAAATCGCCAGCCTGATCGACATGCACGTCATGAGAGCCAAATCATGTCAGTCACACGCGTTTGTGTTTTTCCTGTTTTATCGTTCATGCAGAGAGTAACACAAACCTCCTCTCTCTCTGCAGCTCTGTATGAGGAGTTGAGTTCCTCTGAAGAAGAAAGTTCGAGTCCTAGAGTTCGTTCAGCGCGCAGCAGAACCAGAGGACCCAGCATTCATGACGGCCCTCAAGCCATCGCACGATTCAGAGTCGGCGCCAAACACGGTACTCACACTATATCTGTGCTCAGCAGTTTGGGGCTGGCGAGATTTCTCTACACTCCTGAAAGAAGTCTCTTCTGCTCGGTTCCAACCCCTTTATCACCCCTTCACTCGTTCATTCTCTCAGCGTCGCTCGGTTTGGTTCATCATTCACCACAGTGATACTTTTAGAAGTGATTACAGCGGTTTTACCTCCTGTTGTAACATTAATTGTGATCGCTATTGTTCACGTAGTGAAATATATACGTACAGTACAGCATATAGACAATGACCTCAAGATGAGTAAGAAAGAAGGGATGAAATTCTCCCTGTAAGCAGTAAAACCCTCCTCTCGTCTCCTTCACGCCAGCAGCGACGCGACTCAAAGATAAAGTGTGTTACAGTAAATTGTCAAGTATTTTTAGAGTTTGTCAATTATTAATAGAGTAAAACCAAAAAAATATTTAAAATGGTCATTTATGGTCATGCGGAACGAATCGAGTGATTTTTAGTGCATTCTTATGGGGAAATTTGTTTTGGTGTACGAGCATTTTGAGTTACGAGCTCTTGGAACGAATTAAACTCTATTAAATTATTTACTGCACTTTTGATCAAGTAAATGCAGCATTGGTGAGCAGAAGAGACTTTTTTCAAGTGTGTTAATATCCTTTCATTGCAGAGGTTCCCGTTTCTCCACCCGGATACATGACGTTCAGAGAAGTTGGCGATCAGAGCGAGGGAATCTGCAATCGTGACGTCACTTCCCCCATCAATGAGCTGGACGGCCAGAGCAACAGCAGTCGAGGTGAGCTGCTCATTCTCACCAATGCATCCGTCAAGAACAAGCGATGTAATGTGATTCTGTTTCCGTTGTTTGCGTAGACGAGCTGTTCTTTGATAACGACATGCCCACCATGAGGAGCAGCAGCAGCAGCAGCGAAGGTTTGTCTCATGTCCTCGGACTCAGCAGGGAGGCGTCGCTGGAAAGCAACGAGGTCCGAACCATCATGCATCGCTGTAGCTCACAGGAAACATCTCCAAAATGTAATGTCTGATTCTTGTTTGCAGGACTCTGATCACGCAAAGAGGAGTTGTCCACGTCGAGCCAACAAACTCCAGCACTCCAAAGGCAGGAGTCCCTATAACAGCGCAGGTTACCGCGAGGCGCCGCCGTCCTCTGGACCTCCTCCGTCATACACCGGACCCAAGGTGTGTGTGTGTGTTTCTTCTTGTCGCTTGCATAGCGCTGTGTTCCTGATCTCAGATGTAGCAGTATAGTGTGTGTGTGTGTCACAGGACCTGGCAGAGTTTCTAGAGCAGATCGGGTTCAGTAAATACCTTCCCCTGCTGGAGGAGCAAGACATCGACCTGAGAATCTTCCTCACACTGACCGAGAACGACCTCAAGGAAGTTGGCATCACGTGAGTCTGCATTATGTCGACGACCTCGGGGGTTGAAAAAAGCGTCGAGATAACCGATGATCGAGAAAACCAACAGCCAATATGGCGATTTATTTGATGAAGCGATCGGCATGCTATAAAAATGTACATACACTGTATATGTTTGCTAACAACAAAAAGGTATATGTGCAGCAACTAACAGCAGAGATTTACCAGTATACAATAAAAAACACCTTTGATTCTCCATACAAACCTTTAATTATATTCTCCAACATTGCAAACACAATTTCGCTCACAGTCACACACACATAAACACATTCGCTCATAACACAGTCATTTCGCTCGTATACAGTACTGATAGTATTGCACACGCGGTTAAGATGGTTTCGTTACAAACTCTAAAATGCTTTGTTGCTTTTTGCCTTTAACGGTCTGCTTGAAAACAAATACTTCCATCAGTAACGATGTCTTTGTCGATGTCAATGTAATCTGGGAATTCCTGTACAGTGAAGGTGAACTCCTGCTCCTCTTCTTTCCAGATAGCATCTGTAAAGCTTGATTTTTCCTCCACTTCCGTGAGTTCTTCTGCGGCTGCACTTGCGACGGGAACTCGGCGCATGCGCAGTGAACTAGGTACCATCATTAGTCACGAGATAACCATGTGAAGCGGCAAATTTTTCCCTTTTTTGTGCTCGAGATATTAGATTTCGGGGACATAACCGATTAGAAAATGCTAAGACAAATAGGGAGTTTGGTGGTTCCACTTCAAAAATGTCGACATAATAGGGTTGGCGAGTTGACCGCGAGTCGAGATAAGTGAACTCCACTGTATTTTATTTGATTGTACTTTACTAGTTGTGCTTTTCTCTTCATAGTCTGTTCGGTCCTAAGAGGAAGATGACATCAGCAATCGCCCGCTGGCATAGTAACGCCCGGCCGCCTGGCGATGCGTTAGAGCAGGCGTACGCCGACCAACTGGAGGCCGAGATGCAGGAAATGGCCATTCAGCTTCATAAGGTACTGACGATATGACGGAAATTTGACGTGTCGCCTTGGCAACAAACAAGTAGTACTAAAATGATTGTAAATGAAAGCTAATTAGAAACCGACTAAAGCACATAAAGTCACCAAAACAAATTCAAATAAAAATAAAAACAATACAGCAATAAAAGCTGATTCAAAATGCTTTGTATTAACATTACATTTCTGCATTTATCAGAGGCTTTTATCCAAAGCGACTTGCATTGCATTTAAGAAACACATTGATATTCTAATCAGTTCTTGCTTTCCCTGGGAATCGAACCCATGACCTTGATGTTGCAAGCGCAACTCTCTACTGTTTGAGACACTGGAAAGCTGTTAAAGTTGTAAGGAAACATGTAAAAGAAACATGCTAAGTTTAAATACTTGCTTCTCCGGAAAACAATGCAACAATGTATTCTACTTTGAAATGAGCGTTCCGTTTTGGAATGTCTGTTAGTTTTGGGTCTGGGTCTGATTTTACCCGACTTAAAAAGCCTCAGTGTTCATCCAAAAAGCTCCATGAGCAGAAGCGTATTAAACGCAGATAAATCAGCTCAACTTACTCTCGCCGACTTCCATTGACAGTTGCGCTCGTTCATGTTGCGTGTCCTCAATCTGGCAACCGAGTCTGTGGAAGAAGGGGAAACAACTCTCTCAAATTTTGAGTTTGGACTGAAGGAGCCTGTTACGTCTCCCTATTTAAGAGGGTCCAAGAACCACCTAAAAGGGTCGGTAACATATTTATGAAAGTAAAAGTAAAAAAAAAGAAAAGAACGGGTTCAATTACTGAGACGAAGCATGAGTGAAATGAATCAGGCAGAGACATGGATCAAAATAATAATTTGTTTAGTAATTCAAAAGTAATATAAACACCCAGTTGCTTTACAAATCAATAGTGGATGGTAGTAAAGAAAATATATACAAAAACATGGAACATGAAAGTGTGGGACTATGAGCGGGGACCAAATCAAAGAAATCAACAAAACATAAACAGCTAACTTATTAGTAAATGCCCTTATCTACCTTTAAAAAGTAAATACAAAAATAAACTACTAAACTACACTAACTAACAAACATAAATACATAGAATAGCCGCCGCTCCTTACCTGGTGTATATAACAGTCACAGTAACCTACGTGCGCAATGTAAGTCACGTGACATGCTTCCCTAATCCCAACACTCCAAGTCCAAAATAAACAAATCAGTGTCGAAGCAAAGTTGTAAACAAAACCAAATCTTCCAAAACAAAGTTTACCAACAGAACTTCAAACAATGAAAATCAAAACACAAGCAAAAAGAAATCAAACAAACGAAAGAAAACACGCCTCTCTCTTCCTCCAGTCACTTCCGGGTCTTTATACAGGTGACATTGGTTCTGATTGGTTCCCGAGGAAGGTTGTCCTTTGTGGGCAAATGGTGATTGACATCCGAGTCGACCAATCGTGAACCTATAAACAGATGACAGAAAAGAGGGAGAGAGAGAGATAGAGAGAGAAAAACCCAAATTCCACCAAAAATACGTCGTGGACGTAACACCCACCTCCTTAAGAACAAACTTCTATATCTCATATAGAATTTGACAAAAACTCAAGTAGAGAAAGATCTCACTTCTCTTTCAACTCTGGATAAAGTATCTGCCACAACGTTATCCACTCCTCTCTTGTACTTTATTTCCAGGTTATAATTTTGAACAATGAGAGACCATCTCATTAATCTCTGGTTCTGATTGTACATCCGTAGAAGGAAAGTCAGTGGGTTATGGTCAGTATATACTGTTACAGGAAGAACGGTGGAACCAACATACACATCAAAATGTTGAAGTGCTAACAGTAACGCTAGAGCCTCTTTCTCAATAGTGGAATAGTGACGTTGATGTTTATTAAACTTCTTTGAGAAGTAACAAACCGGATGATTAATTCCATCCTTACCCTCTTGCAACAACACTGCACCCGCTCCCACTTCGCTGGCATCAACTTCCAACATGAATGGTGTGGAAAAGTCTGGGGCAGACAACACAGGTTCACTACACAACAAAGCTTTGATGTTATCAAAAGCATTTTGACATTCAGAAGACCATGTGAAAGTAGTAGAAGGACTAAGCAAGGCAGTTAAGGGACAAGCCACAGAAGAAAAATTCCGGCAAAAACAACGATAATACCCGGCCATGCCTAAAAACCGACGCAACTCACGTCTCGTAACCGGCACAGGAAAATCATTAATAGCCGAAACTTTAGCTGACAGAGTACGGACTTCGCCCTTCCCCACCTGTTTACCCAAGTAGGTCACAGTAGCCTTTGCGATTTCACATTTGGCCAGATTAAGTGTTAAGGATGCCTCCTCTAGACGCTTAAACACTGTTTCTAGTAATGATATGTGCTCAGACCAACTCTGAGAATAGATGATCACATCATCCAGATATGCGTGACAGTTTGGAACATCAGCAAGTACTAAATTGACCAATCTTTGAAAAGTGGCAGCGGCATTTCGCATCCCGAATGCCATGACATTGTATTGCAAAAAACAATCTGGAGTAACGAAAGCCGAAATCTCTGATGCTTTAGGTGTTAATGGCACCTGCCAATACCCTTTCAATAGGTCAAGTTTGCTCACGAACTTTGCCGAACCTATACTATCAACACAATCCTCCATTCTCGGTAATGGAAAACAGTCAGGAATCGTTATATCGTTAACTCGACGATAATCTGTACAGAAACGCTTACTTCCATCTGACTTCTGTACCAAGAGGCACGGAGAACTCCAAGGACTAATGCTAGGCCTAGCCAATCCTTTTTCCAACAAATACTGGGTCTCTTGCTTCATAATAGCCCTTTTAACAGCATTAACCCTATAGGGATGTTGTTTAATTGGTTGGGCCTTACTCAGTTGGATGTCATGTTGCAAAACATGTGTGAGCGTAGGCACGTCACCTAAAATAGAGTCAAATTTGTCAAGAAGGTCAATCACATCTTGCCTTTCATCTACCTCGAGATGTGCCAAGAAGTTCGGTAAATCTGCAAGAGTTTCGGAGTTTGATAATCTAGCTGTTATTAATGGTGTACCAGCCTCCAATACTCCATCCAGATCAACATCAGGGCGTTCAGCCACAGGAATCGTCTCACAGACAACTCCTACTGGAAAGACAACAGGACTTTCATCCTGCGTAGAAAGAGATTTTACAGAGTCACTTCTAGTATAATAAGCTTTAAGCATATTAACATGACATACTCGTTTCTGACGTCTCCGGTCAGGAGTTCTTATCACATAATCAGTTTCACTCTTTTTGTCTAGTATCTCATACGGTCCAGAAAATCGTGCTGACAAAGCAGATCCAGGGATGGGAAGTAAGACCAACACTTTATCACCGACTGAAAAAGATCTGGACACAGCATGCTTGTCATAGCAAACTTTCATTTTACCCTGCGCTTTAGACAAGGATTCTCGAGCTAACGTACTAGCTTTCTGTAGTCGTTCACGGAATTTACTTACATAATCTAGCACATTAGTTTTCTCCGTATTCTCGATACCGAGCATCCTCTCTTTCAGAGCCTTCAAAGGTCCTCTCACCGTATGACCAAAAACCAATTCTGATGGACTAAACTTAAGAGATTCCTGTACGGTTTCTCGAATTGAAAATAAGAGCAATGGGACCCCTTCATCCCACTCATTTCCAATTTCAAAGCAATACTTCTTCAACATCGCTTTTAAGGTTTGGTGAAACCGTTCCAACATTCCCTGACTTTGGGGATGATATGCGCTAGATGTGCGGTGTGTAATGCCTAGTGATTTAAACACCTGTGAACACAGCTTAGATAGAAAGTTAGTGCCTTGGTCAGTCTGTACCACCCTGGGTAATCCAAAAGTTGTGAAAAACTTTGTCAAAGTTTTAACCACTACTTTAGCTGTAACCTTACGTAATGGAATCGCCTCTGGATACCTAGTAGCAGCACACATGATGGTAAGAAGAAACTGATTACCCGACTTTGACTTTGGTAAAGGCCCTACACAGTCCACCACAACGTGTTCAAAAGGTTCTCCCATCACAGGAATTGGGATCAACGGAGCCGGTGGAATCACCTGATTGGGTTTCCCAGCACACTGACACACATGACAGGTCTTACAATATTTAATAACGTCACGTTTAAGTCCGTGCCAGAAGAAGTGTTGCAGCACACGATTATATGTCTTGGTTACACCTAAATGACCGGACAACAAGTGATCATGTGCCAACGACAAAACTTGCTGACGCAAAACAGTGGGAACCACTACTTGATGGACTACGTTCCATTCATCCTCTAAGGTATTACTCTTACGCCACTTTCGCATGAGTAAACCGTCTTTTATCAAGAATGTAACGTTATCCAAATTCTCATTCTCTGTCAATTTGAAACACTTCTGTAATGAGGGATCACTTTTCTGAGCCTCAATGAGCTCCTCACGAGTAAATGACAAGGAATCACTCACTACCACATTCGTCACCTGGTCACGAAACTCTGTTTCCGCAACCTCCTTAGTGTCCCCATCTGCACAGAAGAAAGAGTCAGATAAATCTATATCATTGTCTCTCTTAGATTGAGCACGTGTGACAACGCAAGCAGGAAAAGCGCTCGGGTATTCCTGAGCTAGTTCATCGGTTTTAAGCTGAACCAACGGAGTATCCATTACCTCTAGTAAAGGTATGACTTTCCCCCCGGCTAAATCATTGCCTAAAATGAAAGACACCCCCTTCACTGGCAATACTGGACGTACTCCTACCTCCACAAAGTCAGTTATCAAGTCAGACTGGAGATGGATACGATGTACAGGTACCTTCATAATCTCCATACTGAAACTCTGCACCAGTCTACTAGATCCTATTGACGATTGACCTGAAAAAGGTAATACGTCAGCACATACAAATGACTGCGCAGCTCCAGTATCACGCAGCATCTGGACTTCTACCTGGTCCTTTTTTTCACCTGTTAGAGAAACAAATCCTTTTAAAAGGAAAGGTAAATACGTAGGATCTGGTACATCAGCTGCTTGTCCAAACGGCGAGCGTGAACTCACAGAGTTTGCCAACGCGACTTCTTTCTTTGGAAGGTCCTGTTTGCGTTTCAAAGACAGACAGTCAGCAATCACATGACCTATCCTGTGACAATAATAACAACTACGAGTCTCTTTGGGCTTCTCGACATTTTGTTTAGGCGTTTGACTACTCACTGGAGATTTCAACAAAGACCTCCTTTCAACATTTGCTGTGTAAAAAACATTTTTATGCGTAAGCACAAACTCATCTGCTAATACAGCAGCCTGAGAAAGAGTCACCACCTTCTGTTCATTTAAGTACAACACCATCCGCTCGGGAAGACATTGCTTAAACTCTTCTAATAACAAAAGTTCTCTCAGAGAGTTAAAATCATCAGCCTTACTAGAAGTGCACCATTTATCAAAGAGATTTTTTTTCTCTCGTGCAAATTCTACAAAAGTTTGGTGAGCGGTTTTCTTGCAATTTCGAAAATGTTGTCTGTAAGCCTCTGGTACTAATTCATATGCCCTAAGAATGGTCGTTTTAACTACGTCATACTTAAGACCATCTTCTAACGATAGGGTAGAATAAACTTCCAATGCCTTGCCAACCAATTTGCACTGTAAAAGTAGTGACCAAACATCCTTTGGCCAACCTAAAGAAGTTGCGATTCTCTCAAAAGCGTTAAAATAACTGTCCACTTCAGACTCTCTAAAATTCGGTACTAAGGCAATATGCCTTCCCACATCAAATGTGGAAGAACCAGAATAAGCCGAATTGTCACTCACCGGCAGGAAGTTCCGCTGCATAGAGGAGACTGAAGTAGCCTGCGCCGCTTCTATCTCCAATTTACGGAGCTGTACTTCCTTCTCTGCCTCAATTTCAAGCCGACGGATTTGTAGACGTAGATCCAGCTCTTCTCGGCGGGCTTGTGCTCGTGCTTCCATGTCCATACGTGCTAGTCGCACTTTAGCCTGTAAATCACCCCTTGTACTAGGAGTACCTGGTGAGAAAGGCTCAAAAGAAGGTAAAACACCAGCCTCAACAGTGGCCTCCACCACTATCGGAGCTATTTCTACCTCATCTTTACTAGCGTCGCACACTTGCCCCTCGCCAAAGGGATCAGTCTCTTCATCAACGTCAGAAAATTTCAAAATCCCCAATTCAGACAGCCGATCTATTACCTTAGCTTTAATTTGCCTCTTTAGTAATTGCTTCGAAATAGGAATCTGAAAGTGGTCAGCTATTGTTAACAAATCCTCCTTCCTACAAGTTTCAATCACCTCCAATGAGGGATTATCAATGAAACACTGCAAATTAAATGCCATCAGGAAGCTTAAATGTACCACAACTTGCGCTAACAAGCTCGAATACAGACAACATACAAATTAATCTCTGCCAAAAACTGAATCTCTGCCACAATCAAGTCACACACAACTTGATAACAGTAACAAACGACGAGCCCCCAATTATGTTACGTCTCCCTATTTAAGAGGGTCCAAGAACCACCTAAAAGGGTCGGTAACATATTTATGAAAGTAAAAGTAAAAAAAAAGAAAAGAACGGGTTCAATTACTGAGACGAAGCATGAGTGAAATGAATCAGGCAGAGACATGGATCAAAATAATAATTTGTTTAGTAATTCAAAAGTAATATAAACACCCAGTTGCTTTACAAATCAATAGTGGATGGTAGTAAAGAAAATATATACAAAAACATGGAACATGAAAGTGTGGGACTATGAGCGGGGACCAAATCAAAGAAATCAACAAAACATAAACAGCTAACTTATTAGTAAATGCCCTTATCTACCTTTAAAAAGTAAATACAAAAATAAACTACTAAACTACACTAACTAACAAACATAAATACATAGAATAGCCGCCGCTCCTTACCTGGTGTATATAACAGTCACAGTAACCTACGTGCGCAATGTAAGTCACGTGACATGCTTCCCTAATCCCAACACTCCAAGTCCAAAATAAACAAATCAGTGTCGAAGCAAAGTTGTAAACAAAACCAAATCTTCCAAAACAAAGTTTACCAACAGAACTTCAAACAATGAAAATCAAAACACAAGCAAAAAGAAATCAAACAAACGAAAGAAAACACGCCTCTCTCTTCCTCCAGTCACTTCCGGGTCTTTATACAGGTGACATTGGTTCTGATTGGTTCCCGAGGAAGGTTGTCCTTTGTGGGCAAATGGTGATTGACATCCGAGTCGACCAATCGTGAACCTATAAACAGATGACAGAAAAGAGGGAGAGAGAGAGATAGAGAGAGAAAAACCCAAATTCCACCAAAAATACGTCGTGGACGTAACACCCACCTCCTTAAGAACAAACTTCTATATCTCATATAGAATTTGACAAAAACTCAAGTAGAGAAAGATCTCACTTCTCTTTCAACTCTGGATAAAGTATCTGCCACAACGTTATCCACTCCTCTCTTGTACTTTATTTCCAGGTTATAATTTTGAACAATGAGAGACCATCTCATTAATCTCTGGTTCTGATTGTACATCCGTAGAAGGAAAGTCAGTGGGTTATGGTCAGTATATACTGTTACAGGAAGAACGGTGGAACCAACATACACATCAAAATGTTGAAGTGCTAACAGTAACGCTAGAGCCTCTTTCTCAATAGTGGAATAGTGACGTTGATGTTTATTAAACTTCTTTGAGAAGTAACAAACCGGATGATTAATTCCATCCTTACCCTCTTGCAACAACACTGCACCCGCTCCCACTTCGCTGGCATCAACTTCCAACATGAATGGTGTGGAAAAGTCTGGGGCAGACAACACAGGTTCACTACACAACAAAGCTTTGATGTTATCAAAAGCATTTTGACATTCAGAAGACCATGTGAAAGTAGTAGAAGGACTAAGCAAGGCAGTTAAGGGACAAGCCACAGAAGAAAAATTCCGGCAAAAACAACGATAATACCCGGCCATGCCTAAAAACCGACGCAACTCACGTCTCGTAACCGGCACAGGAAAATCATTAATAGCCGAAACTTTAGCTGACAGAGTACGGACTTCGCCCTTCCCCACCTGTTTACCCAAGTAGGTCACAGTAGCCTTTGCGATTTCACATTTGGCCAGATTAAGTGTTAAGGATGCCTCCTCTAGACGCTTAAACACTGTTTCTAGTAATGATATGTGCTCAGACCAACTCTGAGAATAGATGATCACATCATCCAGATATGCGTGACAGTTTGGAACATCAGCAAGTACTAAATTGACCAATCTTTGAAAAGTGGCAGCGGCATTTCGCATCCCGAATGCCATGACATTGTATTGCAAAAAACAATCTGGAGTAACGAAAGCCGAAATCTCTGATGCTTTAGGTGTTAATGGCACCTGCCAATACCCTTTCAATAGGTCAAGTTTGCTCACGAACTTTGCCGAACCTATACTATCAACACAATCCTCCATTCTCGGTAATGGAAAACAGTCAGGAATCGTTATATCGTTAACTCGACGATAATCTGTACAGAAACGCTTACTTCCATCTGACTTCTGTACCAAGAGGCACGGAGAACTCCAAGGACTAATGCTAGGCCTAGCCAATCCTTTTTCCAACAAATACTGGGTCTCTTGCTTCATAATAGCCCTTTTAACAGCATTAACCCTATAGGGATGTTGTTTAATTGGTTGGGCCTTACTCAGTTGGATGTCATGTTGCAAAACATGTGTGAGCGTAGGCACGTCACCTAAAATAGAGTCAAATTTGTCAAGAAGGTCAATCACATCTTGCCTTTCATCTACCTCGAGATGTGCCAAGAAGTTCGGTAAATCTGCAAGAGTTTCGGAGTTTGATAATCTAGCTGTTATTAATGGTGTACCAGCCTCCAATACTCCATCCAGATCAACATCAGGGCGTTCAGCCACAGGAATCGTCTCACAGACAACTCCTACTGGAAAGACAACAGGACTTTCATCCTGCGTAGAAAGAGATTTTACAGAGTCACTTCTAGTATAATAAGCTTTAAGCATATTAACATGACATACTCGTTTCTGACGTCTCCGGTCAGGAGTTCTTATCACATAATCAGTTTCACTCTTTTTGTCTAGTATCTCATACGGTCCAGAAAATCGTGCTGACAAAGCAGATCCAGGGATGGGAAGTAAGACCAACACTTTATCACCGACTGAAAAAGATCTGGACACAGCATGCTTGTCATAGCAAACTTTCATTTTACCCTGCGCTTTAGACAAGGATTCTCGAGCTAACGTACTAGCTTTCTGTAGTCGTTCACGGAATTTACTTACATAATCTAGCACATTAGTTTTCTCCGTATTCTCGATACCGAGCATCCTCTCTTTCAGAGCCTTCAAAGGTCCTCTCACCGTATGACCAAAAACCAATTCTGATGGACTAAACTTAAGAGATTCCTGTACGGTTTCTCGAATTGAAAATAAGAGCAATGGGACCCCTTCATCCCACTCATTTCCAATTTCAAAGCAATACTTCTTCAACATCGCTTTTAAGGTTTGGTGAAACCGTTCCAACATTCCCTGACTTTGGGGATGATATGCGCTAGATGTGCGGTGTGTAATGCCTAGTGATTTAAACACCTGTGAACACAGCTTAGATAGAAAGTTAGTGCCTTGGTCAGTCTGTACCACCCTGGGTAATCCAAAAGTTGTGAAAAACTTTGTCAAAGTTTTAACCACTACTTTAGCTGTAACCTTACGTAATGGAATCGCCTCTGGATACCTAGTAGCAGCACACATGATGGTAAGAAGAAACTGATTACCCGACTTTGACTTTGGTAAAGGCCCTACACAGTCCACCACAACGTGTTCAAAAGGTTCTCCCATCACAGGAATTGGGATCAACGGAGCCGGTGGAATCACCTGATTGGGTTTCCCAGCACACTGACACACATGACAGGTCTTACAATATTTAATAACGTCACGTTTAAGTCCGTGCCAGAAGAAGTGTTGCAGCACACGATTATATGTCTTGGTTACACCTAAATGACCGGACAACAAGTGATCATGTGCCAACGACAAAACTTGCTGACGCAAAACAGTGGGAACCACTACTTGATGGACTACGTTCCATTCATCCTCTAAGGTATTACTCTTACGCCACTTTCGCATGAGTAAACCGTCTTTTATCAAGAATGTAACGTTATCCAAATTCTCATTCTCTGTCAATTTGAAACACTTCTGTAATGAGGGATCACTTTTCTGAGCCTCAATGAGCTCCTCACGAGTAAATGACAAGGAATCACTCACTACCACATTCGTCACCTGGTCACGAAACTCTGTTTCCGCAACCTCCTTAGTGTCCCCATCTGCACAGAAGAAAGAGTCAGATAAATCTATATCATTGTCTCTCTTAGATTGAGCACGTGTGACAACGCAAGCAGGAAAAGCGCTCGGGTATTCCTGAGCTAGTTCATCGGTTTTAAGCTGAACCAACGGAGTATCCATTACCTCTAGTAAAGGTATGACTTTCCCCCCGGCTAAATCATTGCCTAAAATGAAAGACACCCCCTTCACTGGCAATACTGGACGTACTCCTACCTCCACAAAGTCGGTTATCAAGTCAGACTGGAGATGGATACGATGTACAGGTACCTTCATAATCTCCATACTGAAACTCTGCACCAGTCTACTAGATCCTATTGACGATTGACCTGAAAAAGGTAATACGTCAGCACATACAAATGACTGCGCAGCTCCAGTATCACGCAGCATCTGGACTTCTACCTGGTCCTTTTTTTCACCTGTTAGAGAAACAAATCCTTTTAAAAGGAAAGGTAAATACGTAGGATCTGGTACATCAGCTGCTTGTCCAAACGGCGAGCGTGAACTCACAGAGTTTGCCAACGCGACTTCTTTCTTTGGAAGGTCCTGTTTGCGTTTCAAAGACAGACAGTCAGCAATCACATGACCTATCCTGTGACAATAATAACAACTACGAGTCTCTTTGGGCTTCTCGACATTTTGTTTAGGCGTTTGACTACTCACTGGAGATTTCAACAAAGACCTCCTTTCAACATTTGCTGTGTAAAAAACATTTTTATGCGTAAGCACAAACTCATCTGCTAATACAGCAGCCTGAGAAAGAGTCACCACCTTCTGTTCATTTAAGTACAACACCATCCGCTCGGGAAGACATTGCTTAAACTCTTCTAATAACAAAAGTTCTCTCAGAGAGTTAAAATCATCAGCCTTACTAGAAGTGCACCATTTATCAAAGAGATTTTTTTTCTCTCGTGCAAATTCTACAAAAGTTTGGTGAGCGGTTTTCTTGCAATTTCGAAAATGTTGTCTGTAAGCCTCTGGTACTAATTCATATGCCCTAAGAATGGTCGTTTTAACTACGTCATACTTAAGACCATCTTCTAACGATAGGGTAGAATAAACTTCCAATGCCTTGCCAACCAATTTGCACTGTAAAAGTAGTGACCAAACATCCTTTGGCCAACCTAAAGAAGTTGCGATTCTCTCAAAAGCGTTAAAATAACTGTCCACTTCAGACTCTCTAAAATTCGGTACTAAGGCAATATGCCTTCCCACATCAAATGTGGAAGAACCAGAATAAGCCGAATTGTCACTCACCGGCAGGAAGTTCCGCTGCATAGAGGAGACTGAAGTAGCCTGCGCCGCTTCTATCTCCAATTTACGGAGCTGTACTTCCTTCTCTGCCTCAATTTCAAGCCGACGGATTTGTAGACGTAGATCCAGCTCTTCTCGGCGGGCTTGTGCTCGTGCTTCCATGTCCATACGTGCTAGTCGCACTTTAGCCTGTAAATCACCCCTTGTACTAGGAGTACCTGGTGAGAAAGGCTCAAAAGAAGGTAAAACACCAGCCTCAACAGTGGCCTCCACCACTATCGGAGCTATTTCTACCTCATCTTTACCAGCGTCGCACACTTCTTGCCCCTCGCCAAAGGGATCAGTCTCTTCATCAACGTCAGAAAATTTCAAAATCCCCAATTCAGACAGCCGATCTATTACCTTAGCTTTAATTTGCCTCTTTAGTAATTGCTTCGAAATAGGAATCTGAAAGTGGTCAGCTATTGTTAACAAATCCTCCTTCCTACAAGTTTCAATCACCTCCAATGAGGGATTATCAATGAAACACTGCAAATTAAATGCCATCAGGAAGCTTAAATGTACCACAACTTGCGCTAACAAGCTCGAATACAGACAACATACAAATTAATCTCTGCCAAAAACTGAATCTCTGCCACAATCAAGTCACACACAGCTTGATAACAGTAACAAACGACGAGCCCCCAATTATGTTACGTCTCCCTATTTAAGAGGGTCCAAGAACCACCTAAAAGGGTCGGTAACATATTTATGAAAGTAAAAGTAAAAAAAAAGAAAAGAACGGGTTCAATTACTGAGACGAAGCATGAGTGAAATGAATCAGGCAGAGACATGGATCAAAATAATAATTTGTTTAGTAATTCAAAAGTAATATAAACACCCAGTTGCTTTACAAATCAATAGTGGATGGTAGTAAAGAAAATATATACAAAAACATGGAACATGAAAGTGTGGGACTATGAGCGGGGACCAAATCAAAGAAATCAACAAAACATAAACAGCTAACTTATTAGTAAATGCCCTTATCTACCTTTAAAAAGTAAATACAAAAATAAACTACTAAACTACACTAACTAACAAACATAAATACATAGAATAGCCGCCGCTCCTTACCTGGTGTATATAACAGTCACAGTAACCTACGTGCGCAATGTAAGTCACGTGACATGCTTCCCTAATCCCAACACTCCAAGTCCAAAATAAACAAATCAGTGTCGAAGCAAAGTTGTAAACAAAACCAAATCTTCCAAAACAAAGTTTACCAACAGAACTTCAAACAATGAAAATCAAAACACAAGCAAAAAGAAATCAAACAAACGAAAGAAAACACGCCTCTCTCTTCCTCCAGTCACTTCCGGGTCTTTATACAGGTGACATTGGTTCTGATTGGTTCCCGAGGAAGGTTGTCCTTTGTGGGCAAATGGTGATTGACATCCGAGTCGACCAATCGTGAACCTATAAACAGATGACAGAAAAGAGGGAGAGAGAGAGATAGAGAGAGAAAAACCCAAATTCCACCAAAAATACGTCGTGGACGTAACAGAGCCGAACTGTCAATATTGCATACTTTACCTTAAAAGCTCATTCTTTCTCAATCTTTATATACTATTACTCTAAAAAAACACTGGTGTGATCTTCATAAATGAAGGATTAAAACTCTGTTCTGGCAACAGTTTGTGGGAAACTGCTATAAATTTACCAATAATAACTGCAAATTTGCTTTAGTTATTGTGTGGGTGTCTTAAACTTTTCGTGTGTGTGTGTGTGTATAAATATATGTATGTGTGTATTTATATGTGTGTGTGTGTATATATATATATATATATATATATATATATATATATATATATGCATGTTAACCCAATATGTATGTGTGTGTATGTTTTATGTATGTAAATGTGTATGTATGTATATGTGTGTGTGTGTGTATTTATATGTATATGTGTGTATGTTTTATGTATATATGTGTGTGTGTATGTATGTTTGTATGTGTGTGTGTGTGTATTTATATGTGTGTGTGTATTTATATGTGTGTGTATGTTTTATATTTGTATATGTGTGTGTGTGTGTATTTATATGTATATGTTTTATGTATATATGTGTGTGTGTGTGTATGTATGTTTGTATGTGTGTGTGTGTGTATTTATATGTATATATATATATGTGTGTGTGTATGTTTTATGTATGTATGTATGTATGTATTTATGTGCGTGTGTGTTTTATGTATGTATGTGTGTGTATTTATGTATGTGTGTATTTATATGTATATGTGTGTGTATGTATCTATATGTGTGTGTGTATTATGTATGTATGTGTGTGTATTTATGTATGTGTGTGTGTGTATTTATATGTATATGTGTGTTTATGTTTTATGTATGTATATGTGTGTGTATGTATCTATATGTGTGTGTGTGTATTATGTATGCATGTATGTGTGTGTATTTATGTATGTGTGTGTGTATTTATATGTATATGTGTGTTTATGTTTTATGTATGTATATGTGTGTGTATGTATCTATATGTGTGTGTGTGTATTATGTATGTATGTATGTGTGTGTGTGTATTTATATGTATATGTGTGTTTATGTATGTATGTGTGTGTGTGTGTGTGTGTGTGTGTAGCGATGTGTGGAGGTGGAGTCTCTACAGGCTCAGATGTCTCAGGAGAAGGAGCTGCGGGCCGTGATGGAGGGATGTCTGATGGAGGAGAAGATGGCGTGGAAGAGCGCTCAGGCAGAGCTGCAGGAAAACACCAAACGCGTTCAGGCGCTGAGCGGAAAACTCCACGCTCTACGCAACACACACACGCAGGAAGACGGTCGAGCGGCAGGTAAAGGTGCGCAGAAGCTGCCAGTGCTTTTACTGAGTACAGCTATAAACCTGTGAACAAGAGGAAAGTCACTCATTCATTCCTACAGTGCAATCTAAACATAAACGTGTAGCAAAAATGTTGGTGAAATTACACCAACTTTTGGCTTATGGAGTATGAAGTACGCAAAAATATGTGCATGCAAAACTACTAGTAATTTTGTCAAAGTCTTTATTGTATTCATACGCTGCTGTGATATTTGTCTGTTGCAGGCGACGGGTTAATGTGCTCTCAGCTGCTGTCTGACATGGACTCTCATATGGTGGAGCTCGGTAAGACCTGTGTGTGTGTGTGTGTGTGTTTACTTGGACGTGTGAGTTGATATTGCGTGTCTCTGTCCAGCTGACGGTCTGAAGGAAGTCCTTCACAGTCTCCAGCGTCTCAGCGCTTCAGAGAAAAGCTCACACAACTGGGAAGAATCCTAGTGGCTGCCAACGGGTCAGTTTCTCTCTCACACACACAAAATCAACAGCATCATATGTACATAAACATTTCTATGAAGTAATACAACGGGGAAAGTGTACACAAACTGTTCTGATAGTATTCCTACAAGATTAAGAAACAAATCGAAACAAATTATTCTGCAAGGATGCATTAATGCAGTGCTTCTCAATTATTTGTCACGCCCCCCGCCCCCCAGGAAGAAGTAAACATTTCGCGCCCCACCCCCCATTTTGGAACTTTCGTCTTATTGTTTCCATGGTGACGTGTCATGCTTGTCACGTGACATACTGCAGTCACAAGAAGCGCTGCATGATAGATATATCAGATTTATTTAGTTTTTTCTTTTTTATTCAAAACAGTCACCAACTTGTTGGCTCTGTTATCAATTACCTGATATTCAGATTCTCACGTATGTGGAAGTGAATGCGTTTTGTCGCTTAATTTTTATAATCATATTCGTTGATCTGTGACGCGCCGCGGTGTTAGTTTGCGCCGCAGTTCAGAGAATCTGATCTGTCTGATTTACAACACGTCAATTCAATCACTTCTCCTGAAATACGTGATAGTAAGTGGCCTGTGAAGGGGGAGAAGAATAGAGTGAAGTTTATAGTTACCAATAATGTGTATCTGATATGAATAAAACAACTTGTCAGTTTATAATTGAACAGATTGCCATTTCCGCTTTTATAGACATCTGTGTGTATTTTTCAAACTATAAATGTTTTGTTTTGCCAGTACTTATGAGTATTTAAATGTTTGAAACCTAAAAGAAATCTTATGCGGTTGAAAACACTGAATTATTGTGATAAATGACAAGCTCTGAGTGCGTCTTTCTCTGGATCAGTGCCAGATATCCCGTGAAAACACGTGTGAATTTAGCGGTTGATCACGTGACTCATGTGAACACCGGTGTGATCGTACACGTTCAAGTTCAAGTTCAGTTTATTTGTAAAGCACATTTAAAAATGGCCAAAGGCCAACCAAAGTGCTGAACAACAGGATGAAAGAAAACAAAACAAAATAAGAAATAAAAAGCAAAATAGACAAACAAAACAAAAATAGAAACAGTCAAAAGCAAAAACTGAGAGGCAGAGGCAAAGAGACATAGTCACACCGTACACATATCCACAGAAACACACATGTATACACATATATACATGCATAAACAACTGTATATACACAAAAAACCCAAATAATTACATATTAAACATCAACAAACGCAAGGGAGAAAAGATGGGTTTTAAGGCAAGATTTAAACGTGAAAGGGTGTGATCGTACACGTCAAAGGATGAGGGGACGGTTATCTGAACTTCATATATGCTGCTCTTGTTCAGTGCAAGAAAACCTACTTTTTGAATCAGTTATCTGAAAAAAAAGCATGTTCCCCAGGGTCATGCATGCCCCCCCCCCCTGGCATCGCCCCACTACTAGTGACAGTAAAGACATGAATAATGTTACAAAAGATTTATATTTTAAATAAATGTTGTGCCTTTGAACTTTCTATCCATCAAATAAACTGTATTTAACATTGATAATAATTATAAATGTTTGTTGAGCATCAAGTCATATCAGAATGAAGACTGGAGTATTGATACTGAAAATTCACCTTTTAATCACAGGAATAAATGACACTTTACTATATATTCACATGGAAAACAGCTGTTTTACACTGATATAATATTACACTGTTTTACTGTATTTATCATCTAATAAATTCAGCTTTAATCACAGGAATAAATGACACTTTACTATATATTCACATGGAAAACAGCTGTTTTACACTGATATAATATTACACTGTTTTACTGTATTTATCATCTAATAAATTCAGCTTTAATCACAGGAATAAATGACACTTTACTATATATTCACATAGAAAACAGCTGTTTTACACTGATATAATATTACACTGTTTTACTGTATTTATCATCTAATAAATTCAGTTTTAATCACAGGAATAAATGACACTTTACTATATATTCACATAGAAAACAGTTCTTTAAATTGTAATAATATTCCACAATATTATTATTTTCACTATAAACATGAAAGAATCGTACTTTTAGAAGATTTCTTTCTCTCTGTCTTTCTAACCGATCTGTTTATCCTTACAGGACGCTGGTGTTTACAGACGGAGGGTGAAACAACACCCTGAACACACAAACAGTCGCCGGGACGGGCCAGAGAGAAGAACTCGTGTCGGTCCAGTATGACATGAGCTCAGATGGAGACGACCGGCTGAACGAGGAGCGAAGGCGACGGCAGGGTGGCCAAAGCAAACGACAAGCGGGCGAAGAGCGTCTCTCGCCTGTGCTCATGAGAACTGACCAATCACAGACAGAGGATTTGATGAGCTCCTCTGTGTGTGTAACAGAAATGTGTACTGTTTATTGCTGTACAACCAATCAAACCTCTTGATTAGATGTGTTTTAAAGCCTAAAAATAAGTTTTTTTTTCCATAAATCAAACCTCGGATGATCTTTAATCTCAATTTTATATTCTTAAATCCTATGTATGCTGTAAATATACTTTAGTGCCTCGTTTGTCAAAACCTGCCATGTACAGTTCAATTCAGTGCCAAAGAAATGGACATAGAAATGAATTTAGCTGGTGTTTCATTAATAAGACCATTTCTGAGCTGCACATCCTGGATTATGGTTATATTAGTGGAGCTACTCTCAGTTTTATTTGATCACATTTGTAAAAATACTCTATTCGTTGTCTATATGATCATTTTTTAAATGTAAATCGGCTCGTTTGTCATCAATTCTGTAGTATGACAGTCTATTTTTTAATAATGTCACATAAATTGTGTCTTTTAAGATCTGGAAATAAAGCATTTAAATCTGTAAGACATATTGCATAGCCTTTGCATGAGCGAAAACTGTTGGGAAGAACATGATTAAACCCACACTTACCTGAGCCAAAAAAACACAGACGCACAACGTCTGACGAGTAAAAGTCAGTCCTGAATTTGGACACTAAGATAACAAAATATGAAAGCAGATGCAAATGACGCTCATTAAGTTCTCACAGGTGAAGAGAATCACATTAATTACCAACATCACACATTTTAAACAAAGGAATGTGTATGTGTGGCTGAAGAGATTTGGTGATTTCTTTAAATGGGACCAATCAGTGAATAAGCATATGAATGATGATAGAGAGAGAATAAATAAACTCCAACATCTATTACTGTTTTATATAATCAGCTAACATTTATCTCAGATTCTGCCAAACAAAGTCACGCATCACACATATGACTAGCAAAGACTGGCTTTATTGTTTCTTTTTAAATAATCGGATTTCAATGCAATTATGTGTTATTCATTTAAACAATTATTTTCAAAGTGAATGAATCACATTCCCAAAGCCAAGTGCATATCGAGCATTCTTCAGTTACATACATTAGATTGTACTTATAAAACAAAATCTCCAAAAAACAAAAATAAAAGCTTGATTGTTTTAGCACACATTCGAGTGTACAGATTCCCTTTAATGTGTTTGATTATCATCAGATCATTAGTTCTAGGTGAGCGTCCAGTGTTTGTGTGTTTGGATCAGGTGTCTGCAGCCGGTCGGACAGTGTTGGTGTGTTTGGATCAGGTATATTCACACAGGTGACCGCAGCCGGCCGGACAGTGTTTGGACTGTTTCAGCCACTCCATCACGTGCTCCAGGTGTCCTCCGTGACTGCAGCCTTGACACCACACAAACAAGCCTTTAACCACGTGATGGCAAACCGCACACACACTCGCACACTGGTGGCACCTGAGGAGAGACACAATACACTATATAACACATAGATACTGTGTGTATCACCGCCTTCACTCCATAGAGTAAAGAATCCATAACAAAAAACGAACAAAATACAAGCGTTACAAAATGTGACAGTAAAAAGTGTATAAATCAATGGATAGATGCTTAAAACACCAACTTGATAAGATTTACACTTGGTTTTATTAAATAGAACATTAATTACATCATTAATGTAAAAATGCAAAACACAATTGTCGTTGGTTTATTTTTTTATGCAATGCTTCTTTAACCAAGAAAAACTGGGACATAAATTAATATTTGATTATATAGAGGATTATAGGGATGTTTTGCACATTTTCAAAATTATATCTTAATGTATAATTTAATTAAGTTATAATAAATAAAATAAAATTAGGTAATACATCATATAACATTAATACAATTATAATGTACATTTTTCTTTTTGATTTATTTATTTATAAAGTGGGTCCAATAGGGATTTTTTATCTTATAAATTAAATTATATTTGTCATAAAGTATTTACAAATGAAATTATTAATTATAATCTTAAATATTAAT
This sequence comes from Rhodeus uyekii, assembly GCA_037043235.1. Taxonomy (NCBI): domain Eukaryota; kingdom Metazoa; phylum Chordata; class Actinopteri; order Cypriniformes; family Acheilognathidae; genus Rhodeus; species Rhodeus uyekii. The sequence goes on along the minus strand of JAWRVZ010000300.1, from coordinate 122,089 downwards.
TTCATTTATTTTTTTTATAATTTTTACTAGATAAAAAAAAGTCTAGTCAAACTTTATATGGATATGTTATTAATGAATATGTTTCTTATGTTTTTAGCTTTAGTTAACAATACAAAATTCAATATATACTGTACAACTGTACAAAAAACTATATTTACATGATAAAATATAACAATTACCATGAATATTAAAAGGCCAGAGAAAAAAAAACGCACCTTTAAATGATTTTTAAACACTGTTATAGACGTAGGAGCTCTAATGTTAAAGGGCGATTAGATGAACTTTTGATTTTGAGCAGGAGAAAGACGCACCTGTCACAAATCCAGCCCTTGTTGCTCATTGGTCGCTTGCAGTTGCTGCAGTTGATGTGTAAAGTGGTGGAGGTTTGATTTAGACACATGATGGCGCCGCACGTGCTCAGTTTGATCACCTCGTTGCTGACGTTCCACAGCTCGAACCGCTGAAGCAGGTCGATGTAGGACATGTACCAGTGTTCCTGAAACACACGCACACAGATTCACATCAGTAAGGGATAACGTACATCCAGCAACTTCGAGCCTGTAGACAAACTAACAAGTTCAAAAAGATACCAAGAAATCAAAATGGACAATTCTTATTTTTTGTTAATTCTCGCTTTCACTACAGACTGTATGATATTTTGTTGAAAAAATTAAAGGTATTCAGTATTAGTAGAAGTCAGTAGTGAAATAACCTCAGAAGCTCATATTTATTATTATTGAACACTCATAACTCGTGCTGCTACCAGCTTAATACTTGAGAATCACTCGTCGCCCCCGGTAACCCCGCTGTAAAACCAAGCTGCCTCTAGTGGAGATCATATGCAATTACCCCATAAATGAGGAGCTTGAGCTGCTCCGAGTGCTGAACACCTCTAGCGTCGGCATCTGTAAGCTGCTCGTATCTCAAATATTTACTCGTATCTCAAAGCGAAACATTTGGCCGAAGGCTTGCTCGTATCTCAAATATTTACTCGTATCTCAAAGCGAAGCGTTTGCCTGAAGGCTTGCTTGTATCTCAAATATTTACTCGTATCTCAAATCGAATCGGATGCCCGAAGGCTTGCTCGTATCTCAAATATTTACTCGTATCTCAAAGCGAAACATTTGGCCGAAGGCTTGCTCGTATCTCAAATATTTACTCGTATCTCAAAGCGAATCGGATGCCCGAAGGCTTGCTCGTATCTCAAATATTTACTCGTGTCTCAAAGCGAAACATTTGGCCGAAGGCTTGCTCGTATCTCAAATATTTACTCGTATCTCAAAGCGAATCGGATGCCCGAAGGCTTGCTCGTATCTCAAATATTTACTCGTATCTCAAAGCGAAACATTTGGCCGAAGGCTTGCTCGTATCTCAAATATTTACTCGTATCTCAAAGCGAATCGGATGCCCGAAGGCTTGCTTGTATCTCAAATATTTACTCGTATCTCAAAGCGAAACGTTTGGCCGAAGGCTTGCTCGTATCTCAAATATTTACTCGTATCTCAAAGCGAATCGGATGCCCGAAGGCTTGCTCGTATCTCAAATATTTACTCGTATCTCAAAGCGAATCGGATGCCCGAAGGTTTGCTCGTATCTCAAATATTTACTCGTATCTCAAAGCGAAACGTTTGGCCGAAGGCTTGCTCGTATCTCAAATATTTACTCGTATCTCAAAGCGAAACGTTTGGCCGAAGGCTTGCTCGTATCTCAAATTTTACTCGTATCTCAAAGCGAAACGATTGCCCGAAGGCTTGCTCGTATCTCAAATCTTTACTCGTATCTCAAAGCAAAACGATTGCCCGACGGCTTGCTCTTATATCAAATATTTACTCGTATCTCAAATATTTACTCGTATCTCAAATATTTAGTCGTATCTCAAATATTTACTCGTATCTCAAATATTTAGTCGTATCTCAAATATTTACTCGAATCTCAAATATTTACTCGTATCTCAAATATTTACTCGTATCTCAAATATTTACTCGTATCTCAAAGCGAAACGTTTGCCCCAAGGCTTGCTCGTATCGCGGAAAACTCGCATGTCGGGACGCTCATATCTCAAGGCATTATTGTATAACACCAGCAGATCTCAGACACACGCTCATCCTCACCTGCGTGAGCTCGTCGATCTCCTTACGGATGCGGTCGCCCAGCACGATCAGCACGGACACGGCCATCTGCACGTCTCCCTGCTCGGCATAATAGCACAGCATCTCCTTCACAATCGGGCAGAAGAACTTGGGCGGCAGGTGGGGCGAGAAAAGCAGCTGCGAGACGGAAATGAGACTGAAGGACTCCATGGGAGTCAGGCACATGCTCTCGGCCTCGCTGCCGCTCACGTGGGGCGACTCGGGCTTCTCCTGCATCGGCTCCGGCGCCGAGGGATGGTCCATGATCTCGTGCCGGAGCGGGAACGCCTCCTGAGGGAGCAGGTACTCGGGCTCCTCTGCTGGAGAGACCCAAATCTGTTGTTTTTCTCTGTATATATCAGGGAGCTGTGAGGGGTGTAGCAGGTGTGGACAAACCTGGCTGATTGTCATGTTCAATGCTGTAGAGATCATCATCATCAAGTTCAGCATCTCCAAACAGATACTCCGCCTGACCCTCGCTGCCCTCCGTCTCCTCGTTCTCTGCACACAGAAACTGAGATCTTTATCCACTGGTTTAGGGTTCGCAAGGTTTTCCTGGCAGCTGAAGAAACGATGGAGAAGGAGTGTAATTACTCAAATCAAAAGGCCTGAGCCAAGCCATTAACCCTGGTTAGTTCAGCAAAAAAAGACTATTCTTCCATCATTTACAGGTCGTTCCCAAACTGTGTCTTCAGTGGAACATGTTTAGAAGAACGTCCAAGTTGCCTAAAGTCATATGATTGCTTTTCTAGAAGAACAGACCGAAATATAAGACATTATTCAATGACAATCATGTAGGTTTGGAACAACATGAATATATTCATCATAAAAATATACATGGAGTTTTATTAAATTACATTTCTTTCTTTTTTTTAAAGGATATGATGATGGTAAAATGTATTTAATTTCATGTTCTCTTTCGCATTCGCTCAAAACTGCAAGTAAATGCATAGTTTCATGGAAAAACACAAAGGTTTTGCAAGTGAACGCAGAGTACATTTGTAAAAAGCAAAGGTTTTACGAGCAAGCGCAAGGTTTCACGGGGAAACGCAAGGGTTTTGCAACAGAAGGTTTCTAAAGTTTCTCTGGGAATCACAAAATTCTGAAAGCAAGAGCAAAACATTTAGAGAGCGAGAACAGGGTTTGCGCTGGAAACACAATCTAAAACATGAACAAACATGCCGCATTTCTCTTCTATTGTTTTTTTGTCTCACCGTCATTGTTGTTGAGGTTGGTCTCCAAGTCTTGTCTGTTTTCTTTGTTTCTCTCATTGAGAGCGGCGCTCATCTCCTTCATACTGAAGCTGCGGTGCAGGGTGAAGGGAAAAGACAGAACTGAGCAACGATGAACGAACAGTATGAGAGGATGGGATTCAGACATCAAAAATCACATGGGATAAAATCTGCACCTGTTGACGAGCGGAAGGTTTCCTGATTTATTCAGATTGTGATTGGTTGACAAGGACGGATTTGCTGGCTCGGAAAACATAATTCGCAGCATCGTCCATGTGGTGGATTCCTGTACAGCACACACACACAAACCAAAACTCAACACAAGGCTTTAAGAGGGAAACTGATGAAAAGCTAATCATTCAAAATAATTACAACTCAAAAAACACATCTACCAAACATAAAAACATACATTTTATTAAAACAAATAAATTATTTTAATTTGTAAATATTTGTTTCATTTAAAAAAAAAAACTAAAATAACTCAAATAAAATAATGCAATTATTTATTTTACTAAAATAATAAAAATTAAATTAAATTAAAATGATACAGTGAAATCACTGTTTATCTGTATGTCATAAGACATTTATTTAGGAAAATATGGAAACCTGTAACTTTTATCTAGATTATTTTTTTGTCTTCTTGAAGTAAAGCTCTTTTGAGACAGTATAATATTTTACGCATCAGGGATATTTATCGTTGACAATTGTATATTATTTTGTTGCCACTTATTTTGATATGTTAGAATGTACTGTACTGTTGCTTCCTGTCACGGGGACAGGTACAAATGCTGGGAAAATGATGTGGAAATGTGGGAAAACCAGGAACAGGCATGAAATGACAACGACGGGACACAGGACAGCAAACATGAAGGGATTAAATAGGCACAGGAGGAAGGGTAACGAGCTGAGAACAGCTGAGAACACTCAAGGGAAACAAGGGAACAAGGAGGGCGGGGTTACACGCTAACAAGACACAAACACGCAGCCAATGCAGACACGCATCGCCGCGTGTTCACATGAAGCCCTTTTTGGACCTCATGTTTGATGAAATGTATGCCTTATCAGAAAAATGAATAAAGTTTATAAAATAAAGAAAAGAAAATCAACACCAGAGAACCATGAACATGTGAATGTGTTGTTAAATTATTACAATATAAACATAAAATCTCAGGGGGGACTTCAAGTTAATACTTCAATCAAAGGGTTCAGTGGACAAAAACACAGCATTATTGAGTGTTGATTTCCACCCGCATATTGAACAGCTCCTCCCCTTTTTGAAAACAGCCAATAGCGTTTAGTTTATATCTCAGATCAGAGCCGTTGAGATCAATAAAGCTGCAGATTCCTCCTAATCTCTAACCATTTCTCCTCCTGATCTCCTTCATTCTGTGCAGAACTCAAACGGGTCGATGTGTTTTCTGTTCTGCGGCGACTCGATCATATGATCCGCTCTTGTCTGTCGACTCTATGGATTAGCGGCGCTTCACTGACACTAACGTCAAACCAGACTTATTTGTACATATTCACACTGAGCCGTTCACCATGTCTACATACAATAAATGTGTGAATGAGTGACCGTAGCTTCAGCATCTGTATATATTGTAGGGGGCGGAGCTTCAGATTCTAAAGAGCGTTTGATTGGACAGAAAATCTGATGAGATGCTGAAGTGCAGTGATGCCATCAAACTCATTGATCCTTATTGGCGGAAGTGACTAAGTTTTCAACGCTAATATCTTCTAAATATGAATTTTATCATTGTTTTGCAGCACAACCTTATCGATAACAGCTTTCCAGTAGAGCATTGGTGTTTACAACGCCAAGGTCATGGGTTCGATCCCAGGGAAAGCAAGAACTGATTCAATGTGTTCTTTGAATGCAATGCATGTCGCTTTGGATAAAAGCATCTGCCAAGACATGAAATGTAAACAGTAAAACTAACATGTTCATACTAAAAGTAATCATTTTGATTTCATAGGGACTTTAAACAACACAAAAAAAGAAATCTGCGTGTACCTGCAGTCTGTTGAGTCTCTTGGCGACTTGAGCGTTGTGCTCGCAGAGTTCGGCGAAGGGTTTCCCGCTAAGCAGGTAACTCTGCGCGGTGTTAATGAACCAGTCCATGCCGACGCCGCTGCCCGCTTCACTCTCAAACACACTGAGCGCGCTGGACACCTGCGCAAACTGCTCCGTCACATCCGGCTTCTTGAAGAAGAAGATGGGGTACCGCCGATCGCCGCCTGGGTAGGTTTTACGCCCCACATCCCCGACAGAAGGGGGAGCTATGAAGAAACACCATATTCTGATCAATGTTAATGAGCTCAAACAGTAGAGAGTGGCGCTTGCAACGCCAAGGTCATGGGTTCGATTCCCAGGGAAAGCAAGAACTGATTAGAATATCAATGTTTCTTGAATGCAATGATAAAAGCGTCTGATAAATGCAGAAAAGTGAGCATCATGGGTAATGTAGTTTTTCAGCATGAATTCTGCTATTAAACATAATTTATTTAAAACCAAGTTGAAATAATGCCGGCTGACGGCTTCAACAGAAGCAACTATCATCGATTAACAGCCTCTTAACTCACAGTAGGGCTGACTTGTAAATCTTTATTTATTAGTTATCGTTACAAATCAATTTCCCTATGAGGAGTTTGTACTTTGGGATTCCCACTCTTGCTCTCCATGGAGCTGAACTGAACAGAACTGATTGAAATGGAACTGAGTTTAATTTAATAATCAATATTGTCAAAAACAATAATGAAGTTCAATTAAACTGATCAATTAATGTTGTGACTCAAACTGACTGAAGTGAACTGAACCGGATTAAGCCACAGACGCGAGTCGCTTTGGATAAAAGCATCTGCCAAATGCATAAAAGTAAATTAGCATTTTAGATTTTCACACGGGTCACTCACCGGTCATCAGACTCTCCTTAGCAGCAAACGCCAGGTCTCCGAACAGCCCGAAACAGAGTCCTTCAGGGTTGGCGCGGTCGACGGGCCTGCTGGCGTCTTTAAACATGTGCTGGTAAAGCGTGCTGTCCTTGGACCCGGACAGAAGGAAGTAGGGGTCGTGCTGGTGCCGCCACACGATTCCTGTGGTCACGTCTTTGTGCTCCTCGAACGTCGCGAAGGGGATGAACGGCCGCCGGACGTCCCACACGTAGATGTTGTGGTCCACCATCATGGAGCAGGTGGCCAGATGAAAGCGCCGCTCCGGACGCCACTTCACCCTGGCCACCGACGCAATGGTCTGAACGCAGTAGATCTCCTTCACGCGATTGGTCGACATGTCCCAGACTTTCACCATCTTGTCCCGTCCGCCTGTGGCGAGCCAACCCCTAAAAAAGATAGACAAGACTCATATACAGTAATCCCTTGTTTATCGTGAAAATCCGTGAAGTAGGATTGGCCCCCCTAGGAATTTCCGTATATGTGTGTGTAGGTACCAGAAATATGTATATTTATACTTTAAATATATTTTACTTAAATCTATTTAATTATAAAACCTTAATATTCTACATTTACTCTCTCTCATACGATGCGTATTATGGTGCTCTACACTCATCAATGACAATAGTATCTTGAGAGTCCAGTAATGACGACGGTGACAGACCTGAGCGGTTCATGAATGATGATGAAGATGATGATGGTGTTACTGCACTGGTATAATGAGGCCTTTAAATCAGTTCGGGAAGCGCCTCATCATCAGATATCGGTGCTGGATCATCAACATTTGCTTCTGAGAGAGGCGAAGAGGCTCCCGCTCCACTCGTGCTCTCATTGGTGGATCTCGCGCCGGGAACCAATCATGTGTCTTGTCTGAGTGCCGTGGGCGTGTACAAAGTCTCTGAGAGAGTTTCTCTCTTTGTCTGGCATCCTGGCAAACCGTTTCTCTCGCATCACGATGAAGCAACGCTGCTTTCCGCAATACGGCTGCCGATATGGGCGGTATTTTATTTTTTACTTTTTAATGAATATTTTTGAAAAATTCACGATGCACTGAGACCGCGAAACATGAACCGCGAAGTGGCGAGGGATTACTGTATACACACACAATAGAGGTCGAAGTTAACGTGGAACCTTTTACCAATTAAAATGAGACAAAACATCTTTTCAACTTAGCGAATATATTTAAGCTATATATAGAATTTTTTACATACCGTACTATTATAATTATTACAATAACAATTATTATTACCTTCAGCTTCTTAAATCAATATTTGGAAATATTATTACAACTACTATTATTATAAGCAGGAGTATTATTTCCTTCTCATTTTATCTGTTTTACATTTTCACCTTTCAAAGTTTTTAGAATTGTACAACTATTATTATCTCATCTACTTTTTTTAAATGATCCCTCTTTTAAGTTTCTTAAGTCACTCATTAGATTTACTATTATTATTTCCTTCTCATTCTATCTTCCTTTTTTATAAAAGTGCACTTATGAAGTTTGTCATTAATTAGAATTGTATTATTATCATTATTGCTATTTTCTTCTTTTATCTTCCTTTTTTCAAGTTTCTTAGGTCATTATTTAGAATTCTATCTTAGGACAAAAATAATAATAATTTTAAGCTTAAGAATTTTATTATCGTTTATTATTTTATTTTAATTTAATTTTCTTGGTTTATTGCTTTCCTGAAGCTCTAACAGTAGACAGTGGCGCTTGCAACGCCAAGGTCATGGGTTCGATTCCCAGGGAAAGCAAGAACTGATTCAATGTGAGTGAAGCACTGAGTGGCATATAAATACAATTGTACTGTTATTCTGATACACAGTATCACACACCTGTCCTCAGGGTGCCAGTCACAGCAGAAGACGGGGCCGGTGTGTGCGGTGAACATCCTCTCGTAACGGTCGGGCCGTCGGATGTCCCACAGCTGCACGTTTCCATTCTCAAACGAGGCTGCGAACGTGAAGTAATCCTTCATACTGAACTGCACATCTCTCACGCTCTCAGACTGACCTGAAGGAACACAGCATTTTATTCACACAGCATCCATATCTCTGTAGCATCAAATAAGAACTCATCTAGTGTCTAAGAAGCTCCAGGTTTGCTGCTAAAGTTGAAGAACAGTTGCTCGGATGAGGCTTTTATTACTTTTAAAAGTACATCCTTTTCACCGCTGGCTAACAAGTGCACGTTCAGAAAAGTTAGTTCAAAGAAAAAAAGAAAAAGAGAAAATCACTCACTGCTCTTGACTGAATAACTTTTGCAGCTTTAATAAAAGATCATCTATGTTTAATTGATTATTTAATTTCTGTAGATTTTCTGTAAGGTTAAATATTTAAAATATACTATCGTTATGTTGCTTCTACATTTACGTTAAATTACTAAAGTATAACAATATTCAAAAAAAAATAATGTTAGTTAAAGAGATTAATTATAGAAAGATTTGCACTTAATTAGTTCATTTTTTTAATCAATTGACACTTAAATAAATTGAAATATTGTTAAATTATTAATAATTGTATCTTGTTCCCATTAATTCATAATTTTTTCGTACTCATAATTTTAACGTTTACTGCCCGGATTACCGTAAGTTTTACAAGAAAATGCATTTCATCTTTTCTACTTCAAATTATTACTTTTAAATGTACAACGTTTCTATCGTTGGCTAAGAAGTGCACGTTCAGCTTGTGCAACGGCTTTCCTGTGTCTCAAACACTAGAGAGTGGCGCTTGCAACATCAAGGTCATGGTTTCGATTCCCAGGGAAAGCAAGAACTGATTAGAATATCAATGTGTTTCTTGAATGCAATGCAAGTCGATTTGGATAAAAGCGTCTGATAAATGCAGAAATGTAAGTGAATCTGCACAAGTTTGTACGCACCAGAAAACGTGCTGACGCTTTCCTTCTTCCGCAGGTCAAAACACTTCATGAACCCGTCCTGCGAGCCGGACAGCAGCATGTTGACCTCAGTGGGGTGGAAGCAGACCTTGTTGACCGTGCGCTTGTGTTCTGTGAACAGCTGCTCTTGTTTGTTTCGGCACGGGCGCGACAGGTTCCACGTCACCACGGCTCCGTTCGTGGCGGCGGTGGCCAGCAGGTTCTCCTCCATCTGATGCCACATGACGTCGGCGCAGCTGAAGTTCAGCGAGGGTTTGCGTCCCACGCGCAGGTTCAGACGCTCCACGAAACCATCTTCCTCCAGACCGTATATCTTGAAAATATTTCGTCCTGCAACCACCACCTGAAACACGATCAATCACAAGACAACTCTATCTAATGACATTTCCCAAAAGTAGTATTAACTATTGATCGGCAGAATATTTACATATTAATAATATTAAAAACACATACATTTAAAATAAATAAACAGGTAACCATTTAAAATAAGGCCCAATTCCATAATATTTATTCATTAACTAACAAAAAGAAATACATGTGCTACATAATGTTCATTGTTATGTTATCGCAAGTCCATTAAATAATATTTACAGATACAACTTTTGATCGTAATAATATATTAGTAAATGTTGAAACTAAAATTAATAAATGCTACAGAAGTGTTAGTTCAAAGAATAAAAGAAAAAGAGAAAAATCACTTCTCTTGACTGAATAGCTTTTGCAGTTTCAATAAAAGATAATCTTTATTTAATTTAGATATTATGGTGTGTGATAACTTTAAGTGTTTGACAACTTTATTCAATTCCTGTATATTTCCAGTTATATTAAATATTTAAAATATAGTGTCTTTATGTTGCTTCTAAATTCATTTGGAAATTAAATGCTAAATTACTACAATATAATATATATTAATATATTAAAACATTTAATGTTAGGTATGATCAATCACAATTAATTCTAGAAAAAATAGGAATTAATTAGTTTTTTTTTTAATCGATTGACACTAAAATAAATTAAAATACTGTTAAATTATAAATTAAATGTAATAAAATATACATTATAATAATTTCATCATGTTTAATTAATTCATATTTTTTCTTACTCATAATTAGTTCATAAAACGTTTAATAAAAACATAAAATAAAACGTTTACAGCCCGGAGTAAGTTTTACAAGAAAATGCATTTCAGTTTTTCTACTTTTAATTTCTTTTTAATTATTTGAGGAATGTATTAGCAATATCTGAGTGCAAATTGTTTCAAAGAAAATCCTACACCACTTCACTTTTCCTTTGGTGTAGCATTGCTGTATTTGAAATGGGCTACAACCACCTAAAATAGAACGGAGGTGCACTTAGTCTGATTTTGACCTGCGTAGCATCCCGACACACACTGATGGCGTTGGCAGGTGCATCCAGGTGGCAAAACATGGTACGGCCACTGATGGTGCTGACCCTGGCCATCTTCTCCATCTCAAGCTGCAAAACACAGAGAAACAGGGGGAAGCATAAAGAAAAAAGTGAGAGAGGGAGAGAGAGAGAGAGAGAGATGTAGCTGCTGCAATTCCTTCTCTGGCCAGCAGGTGGAGGACAGGAACATCTCATTTTTCATTTCTACATTTGTCAGACGCTTTTATCTAAAGTGACTTGCATTGCATTCAAGAAACACATTGACATTCTAATCAGTTCTTGCTTTCCCTGAGAATTGAACCCATGACCTTGGCGTTGCAAGCGCTGCTCTCTACTGTTTGAGCTTCAGGAAAGGTGGTATAGGAGTAATACATTTACATTTACTCATTTAGCAGACGCTTTTATCCAAAGCGACTTACAATTTGAGGAGTATAGAAGCTATTTGTTTATAATACTGTATAAACATACATGCATAAGATGAGCTGTTCACACTTACGCTTGATGTGTTGTGAAAAACACTTCAAATAACCTGCAACTCTCTCATTCACTCCATATGAAGACCTGTGGGAAAATGAGGCCAGAAACAGCAAACACATTCCATCAATTCAAAACAAATACACATGAATGATTAAAATATTCTTTATAGACCATATTTGAATAAATAGTTCCTTAGATTACAAAAAAAGACTATTCTAGAAATGTTTACTGGTGGTAAAATAACAAACATCTAAAGGATTATGAATGTTATTGCAACATAGGCTTTAGATTCAGTTTTTTTTTCTCACCACAGTTCAAGACAGAAAAAGATCCACTTCACGAGACAGTCGGTGCATGACGTCACACACACATCCACGCGAGCTTGAGTAACATCTTTATGTGGAGTTACACACCGACCTGCAGAACAGAAGCAAGGCAGAAATATCACTAGCAGACCAGCAATATTAATAAAACAACCGTTTTAGAATTAATATTAGAGGTGAAACTTCAGTCAGATAATTTTGTCCAGACAGAATGATTTTATAATGTTTATATATATTATTACTACTATTCTCAGCATCTCTTCGCTTCAATACGGGTTTATGTATATCATTATCGTTATTCTCCTCGGCGTCTCTTCGCTGCAATACGGGTTTATGTGTATCATTACCGTTATTCTCCTCGGCGTCTCTTCGCTGCAATACGGGTTTATGTGTATCATTACCGTTATTCTCCTCGGCGTCTCTTCGCTGCAATACGGGTTTATGTGTATCATTACCGTTATTCTCCTCGGCGTCTCTCCGCTACAATACGGGTTTATGTATATCATTACCGTTATTCTCCTCGGCGTCTCTTCGCTGCAATACGGGTTTATGTATATCATTACCGTTATTCTCCTCTGCGTCTCTTCGCTGCAATACGGGTTTATGTATATCATTACCGTTATTCTCCTCTGCGTCTCTTCGCTGCAATACGGGTTTATGTGTATCATTACCGTTATTCTCCTCTGCGTCTCTTCGCTGCAATACGGGTTTATGTATATCATTACCGTTATTCTCCTCGGCGTCTCTTCGCTGCAATACGGGTTTATGTGTATCATTACCGTTATTCTCCTCGGCGTCTCTTCGCTGCAATACGGGTTTATGTATATCATTACCGTTATTCTCCTCGGCGTCTCTTCGCTGCAATACGGGTTTATGTATATCATTACCGTTATTCTCCTCGGCGTCTCTTCGCTGCAATACGGGTTTATGTATATCATTACCGTTATTCTCCTCGGCGTCTCTCCGCTACAATACGGGTTTATGTGTATCATTACCGTTATTCTCCTCGGCGTCTCTTCGCTGCAATACGGGTTTATGTATATCATTACCGTTATTCTCCTCTGCGTCTCTTCGCTTCAATACGGGTTTATGTGTATCATTACCGTTATTCTCCTCTGCGTCTCTTCGCTTCAATACGGGTTTATGTGTATCATTACCGTTATTCTCCTCTGCGTCTCTTCGCTTCAATACGGGTTTATGTGTATCATTACCGTTATTCTCCTCTGCGTCTCTTCGCTTCAATACGGGTTTATGTGTATCATTACCGTTATTCTCCTCTGCGTCTCTTCGCTACAATACGGGTTTATGTATATCATTACCGTTATTCTCCTCGGCGTCTCTCCGCTACAATACGGGTTTATGTGTATCATTACCGTTATTCTCCTCGGCGTCTCTTCGCTGCAATACGGGTTTATGTATATCATTACCGTTATTCTCCTCTGCGTCTCTTCGCTTCAATACGGGTTTATGTGTATCATTACCGTTATTCTCCTCTGCGTCTCTTCGCTTCAATACGGGTTTATGTGTATCATTACCGTTATTCTCCTCTGCGTCTCTTCGCTTCAATACGGGTTTATGTGTATCATTACCGTTATTCTCCTCTGCGTCTCTTCGCTTCAATACGGGTTTATGTATATCATTACCGTTATTCTCCTCTGCGTCTCTTCGCTTCAATACGGGTTTATGTGTATCATTACCGTTATTCTCCTCGGCGTCTCTTCGCTGCAATACGGGTTTATGTGTATCATTACCGTTATTCTCCTCTGCGTCTCTTCGCTTCAATACGGGTTTATGTGTATCATTACCGTTATTCTCCTCTGCGTCTCTTCGCTTCAATACGGGTTTATGTGTATCATTACCGTTATTCTCCTCGGCGTCTCTTCGCTGCAATACGGGTTTATGTGTATCATTACCGTTATTCTCCTCTGCGTCTCTTCGCTTCAATACGGGTTTATGTGTATCATTACCGTTATTCTCCTCGGCGTCTCTTCGCTGCAATACGGGTTTATGTGTATCATTACCGTTATTCTCCTCTGCGTCTCTTCGCTTCAATACGGGTTTATGTGTATCATTACCGTTATTCTCCTCGGCGTCTCTTCGCTGCAATACGGGTTTATGTGTATCATTACCGTTATTCTCCTCTGCGTCTCTTCGCTTCAATACGGGTTTATGTGTATCATTACCGTTATTCTCCTCGGCGTCTCTTCGCTGCAATACGGGTTTATGTATATCATTACCGTTATTCTCCTCGGCGTCTCTTCGCTTCAATACGTGTTTATGTATATCATTACCGTTATTCTCCTCGGCGTCTCTTCGCTGCAATACGGGTTTATGTATATCATTACCGTTATTCTCCTCGGCGTCTCTTCGCTGCAATACGGGTTTATGTATATCATTACCGTTATTCTCCTCTGCGTCTCTTCGCTTCAATACGGGTTTATGTGTATCATTACCGTTATTCTCCTCTGCGTCTCTTCGCTTCAATACGGGTTTATGTGTATCATTACCGTTATTCTCCTCTGCGTCTCTTCGCTGCAATACGGGTTTATGTATATCATTACCGTTATTCTCCTCGGCGTCTCTTCGCTTCAATACGTGTTTATGTATATCATTACCGTTATTCTCCTCGGCGTCTCTTCGCTTCAATACGTGTTTATGTATATCATTACCGTTATTCTCCTCGGCGTCTCTTCGCTGCAATACGGGTTTATGTATATCATTACCGTTATTCTCCTCGGCGTCTCTCCGCTGCAATACGGGTTTATGTGTATCATTACCGTTATTCTCCTCGGCGTCTCTTCGCTTCAATACGGGTTTATGTGTATCATTACCGTTATTCTCCTCTGCGTCTCTTCGCTGCAATACGGGTTTATGTGTATCATTACCGTTATTCTCCTCTGCGTCTCTTCGCTTCAATACGGGTTTATGTGTATCATTACCGTTATTCTCCTCACCGTCTCTTCGCTGCAATACGTGTTTATGTATATCATTACCGTTATTCTCCTTGGCGTCTCTTCGCTTCAATACGGTGTTATGTGTATCATTACCGTTATTCTCCTCGGCGTCTCTTCGCTGCAATACGGGTTTATGTATATCATTACCGTTATTCTCCTCGGCGTCTCTCCGCTGCAATACGGGTTTATGTGTATCATTACCGTTATTCTCCTCGGCGTCTCTTCGCTTCAATACGGGTTTATGTATATCATTACCGTTATTCTCCTCTGCGTCTCTTCGCTTCAATACGGGTTTATGTGTATCATTACCGTTATTCTCCTCACCGTCTCTTCGCTGCAATACGGGTTTATGTATATCATTACCGTTATTCTCCTCGGCGTCTCTTCGCTTCAATACGGTGTTATGTGTATCATTACCGTTATTCTCCTCACCGTCTCTTCGCTGCAATACGGGTTTATGTATATCATTACCGTTATTCTCCTCGGCGTCTCTTCGCTGCAATACGGGTTTATGTATATCATTACCGTTATTCTCCTCGGCGTCTCTTCGCTTCAATACGGGTTTATGTATATCATTACCGTTATTCTACTCGGCGTCTCTTCGCTTCAATACGGGTTTATGTATATCATTACCGTTATTCTCCTCTGCGTCTCTTCACTGCAATACGGGTTTATGTGTATCATTACCGTTATTCTCCTCGGCGTCTCTTTGCTGCAATATGGGTTTATGTGTATCATTACCGTTATTCTCCTCGGCGTCTCTTTGCTGCAATATGGGTTTATGTGTATCATTACCGTTATTCTCCTCGGCGTCTCTTCGCTGCAATACGGGTTTATGTATATCATTACCGTTATTCTCCTCTGCGTCTCTTTGCTGCAATATGGGTTTATGTGTATCATTACCGTTATTCTCCTCGGCATCTCTTCGCTGCAATACGGGTTTATGTATATCATTAACGTTATTCTCCTCTGCGTCTCTTCGCTGCAATACGGGTTTATGTATATCATTACCGTTATTCTCCTCACCGTCTCTTCGCTTCAATGCGGGTTTATATATATCATTACCGTTATTCTCCTCGGCGTCTCTTCGCTTCAATGCGGGTTTATATATATCATTACCGTTATTCTCCTCGGCGTCTCTTCGCTTCAATGCGGGTTTATATATATCATTACCGTTATTCTCCTCGGCGTCTCCGCTTCAATGCGGGTTTATATATATCATTATTGTTATTCTCCTCAGCGTCTCTTCACTGCAATACGGGTTTATATATATTATTACCGTTATTATTTGTATCATCATTATGTGTTTTGTTTCTTATTGCAATGCATAGAAAAGTAAATTAAATGCGATTTATATATATTATTACTTTATATAATTAATGGTTCAAATATATTATTACTGTTATTCTCTGTCTCTTCACTGCAATACAGGTTTATATATATTATTATTGAGATTATTTTTATTATCATGAAGTGTTTTGTCTCTGAGCACTGTGCTATGTCCGAACTGTTTGCATTTTATTTTATACGTATTATCTTTTTATTCTTTTAATCATTTTTAATGTTTTATTTTTATCATTCTTCTTTATGTAAAGCACTTTGAATTACCATTGTGTATGAAATGTGCTATACAAATAAACTTGCCTTGCCTTATTATACACAGAAAGGTCAATTAAATGCGATTTCATGCATAGATTCGAACAATTCATATTCACACTGGTGCATCGATGTCATAAAAACTAAATTATTTTAGCAATGCTACGACATTAAGGCTGTACATATTTTGTGCATGGAATAAAACATGCATTTAATATGAATAAGTTAGTCTTACAGACTCAGAGCTCGTGACAGTCGCTTTCCACAACAAAAGTGTCAAACCGCTTGAAAAACACCGCAGTTCGTCATTAATAACCAGACCATAATGTCGCTTCACACCATGAATTTTAGACTGTAATATGAGTTTGGATATTGCAGAAATAACTTACCCTTAAAACAAAATGTGTCCGTCCACGAGAAGCGGATGTAGAATTGTTGTTTACCACTGACGTCACCTCCGGTCGCATGGCGCTCAGGTGTCACGAGGCAAAGGTTGATTCAAACAACTTAAACACAACTCTATCATAACAGGCAATGTGCTGATGTTTGAGGTGTTATAAACTGCGTGTCTTCTCTCAGACATGTCTGTGGATGCGAGGCTGTTTTCCTGCGCAGATCCTGCTGTGTGGAGAGGGATTCATGGGAAATACTGGACTGTGATCCAAGCAAAGTCAGATGGAAACACCAAAACTCCCGGGAAACTCATGCAACTGGACAAATGGTTCGAGTCCTGACAAACACACACCTGACTTGTTTTTTTAAGTCCATGTTTGTGTGTGTATATACACATATAATTAATCATATTCATTAGTAATATCGAATTTAGCTGTTTATATTCAGTTTGACTGCTAGCATTGTCTCTATTTGATATGGACCACATTTAAAAAGTCACATGAACAATATATCTTACAAACACCTGAAATGTGTTTTTATTATGTTTATTATTGTATTTGCAACAGAATATAATCAAATATATACACAGCTCTGGAAAAAATTAAGAGACCACTGCAAAATTATCAATATCTCTGGTTTTACTATTTATAGGTATGTATTTGGGTAAAATTAACATTTTTGTTTTATTCTATAAACTGCTGACAACATTTTTCCCAAATTCGAAACAAAGATATTGTAATTTAGAGCATTTATTTGCCGAAAGCAACAACGAGTCAAAATAACAAAGAAGATGCAGTGTTGTCAGACTTCGAATAATGGAAAGAAAATAAGTTCATATTTATTTTTAAACAACACAATAATAGTGTCTTAACTTAGGAAGAGTTCAGAAATCAATATTTGGTGGAATATCCCTGATTTTGAATCACAGGTTTCATGCGTCTTGGCATGCTCTCTGCCAGTCTTTCACATTGATGTTGGGTGACTTTATGCCACTCCTGGTGCAAACATTTACGCAGCTTGGATTTGTTTGATGGCTTATGACCGTCCATCTTCCTCTTGATCACATCCCAGAGGTTTTCAAAGGGGTTCAGGTCTGGAGATTGGGCTGGCCATGGCAGGGTCTTGATCTGGTGGTCCTCCATCCACACCTTGATTGACCTGGCTGTGTGGCATGGAGCATTGTCCTGCTGGAAACACCAGTCCTCAGAGTTGGGGAACATTGTCAGAGCAGAAGGAAGCAAGTTTTCTTCCAGGACAACCTTGTGCGTAGTTTGATTCATGCATCGTTCACAAAGACAAATCTGCCCGATTCCAGCCTTGCTGAAGCACCCCCAGATCATCACCGATCCTCCATCAAATTTCACAGTGGAAGCCAGAATCGAACCCTTCTTTTCCTTACTCAAAACTTTCCTTTTCAATTTTTTTGGTATGGTCAATAGTTATTTTTTGATTCCAATTACTTTTGAGGCACTACTATCACTGTTTTTGCCAGCTGGTCCTACTGCAAGAGAATAGTGATGACCACAGAAGTGTTCTTTTATTCTTTTCCTTATTAAATAAGATTTGGTTCAGGTAATCACCTAATCAGCACCTCATTCAGTAGATTGAGGTGTGCCTGTGTTGGAATTAGACAGACATTGGAATGGAATGACTTCCATACTTGTAGAGATGCTGGTTTAGGAAAAAATTGCAGTGGTCTCTTAATTTTTTCCAGAGCGGTGTGTGTGTGTGTGTGTGTGTATATATATATATATATATATATATATATCTCATTCATTACAAATATAAATGACTAATATATGTATATTTAAAATAACAAATACTGTTCATTATAAATTAATGAAATTACTATTTTTTTCAAATCTATATATTTTAATACATTCATTCTTCATAATTAGCAGTTCATATACAATTTGACTAGTATAATAATTCATAACTTCTATTTTATATGGACCACATGACAACTACAAAAAAATATATCTGAGATCTTAAAAACACCTCAAATATATATTTTTATATTTATTTTATTTACATCAATAAATAATTAAATATTTATGTATATAAGAAGCATATTACACAAATAAATTACTAAAATATATGTATTTAAAATAATACATTCCATCAAATAATATACTGTTCATCATAAATTATATTGATTTGAACTATTTTTATTTTTATTCTTTTTTGCCTACTCTTTATATTTAGCTTTTATATGCAATTTGACAACTATCATTTGATATGGACCACATAAAAAAATTTCATATGAACGAATAAAAATGTATTGAATTTGCATTGGAATGAAATTAAATATTTCTATATTAATAAACCATAAGTTATAGAAATATTCAAATATTGTTAAATTCCAAATTATATACATCTTAAAATATTTGTCTTAATTCATATTGTTTACCTTTTCATCATAATTACAGATTAACAGAAACTTTGATGCCTTAAATGCAGCTTTTCTAGAGAAACAACCACAAAAAATAAACTTGAGTTTTAAAATGTATGTTCATTATTGCATTTGCATCAGAATATAATACAATTGCAGGAAATCTTAGTGGTATTATCGGCCTTTTCCAGGTTTCAGGAAGAGCTTCCCGCAGCAATCTCCGCTCGATCCCAGCGTTCCCTCACACATGCTGAGCTCGTCAAGATCATGGAGTGGAAACTGACTGTAAGCACAATAGAAATAGATTCACACTCAGCGTAATTAGCCAGAAACATGACGCCGGAAATAGGCAAGTGGCTCAATGGTTGCACTCAGTTCGCACACAGATATGACGGTTGTGCAGCAGTGCATTGCTCTCTCTGATGATGATGATGATGGCTGCTCCCTTTCAGAAAGGCAAGTTCAGGCCACGTTTGCAGCAGCTCATTGGCTCGAACAGCGAGGAGGCGGTTCAGAGCTCCACCTGCAAAGCGTTCGATTTGTTGCCCGATGTCCAAGCGGCAATTGCAGAGCTGTGCAAACTCAAAGGTGTCGGGCCAGCAACGGCATCAGGTACACACACCCGTCACATCACGCATGCATGACCATTCGTTTAACCTGCAGCCATCGGTCTCTCTCTCAGCCGTGTTGGTGGCCGGAGCTCCAGGTGAAGTGGCGTTCATGGCGGATGAAGCTGTGGAGAGCGTCGCCGAGCTCAGACCGGTCGAGTACACGGCCAAACATTACGCACGCTTCCTGCAGGAAATGCTGCTGAAATCATCCCAGCTCAATAGAGGTAAGGCACATGTTAAGCTTAAATATTCCTTTAGTAGGATCCTGCTGTAATGTGGATTTCCTGTCTCAGTGGACAGCCGGCAGGACTGGACTCCTCACAGGGTGGAGCAGTGTTTATGGGCCTGGGCGGTGGCCAATCGGATTCAGCCCTCGTTAATACAGGAGGTCAGTCTGATGGACGCAACACATACAGTGACCAATCAGAAGCCAGGGAAGAGGAAGACTGCTGATGAAAAGCCAGAGAAGAGACCGAAGACTGCGCGAATTTAAAGTCAGGATTGTGCGCTTCGCTGCGTTTATATTATATGATCTGATGGGTGTTATCAAAATATTTCTTAGCAAAGTAACAAAAAAAGTGCAACATTTCACAATTGTTCTTCTAAATTTGTAATTGTTTATGTATAGATTTTTCAATAAAGCAATATCCTTTGTAAAAAAAAAAAGGACAAGTTTTTCTAAATTACTCTTTAAAAGCTACTTTGTTGCATATAAATGCTCTTTGTCTTAAAACACAAACATGTTTTTTAGAGAGCAAGAGAGAGAATCGGATTAATCGCATCTAACATAAGTCTTTGTGTAATGTATGTGTGTATATACATATATTATTACTATTATATAATAATATATATAATTGTGGCTGTGTGTGTGTTTATTTATATATATATATATATATATATATATATATATATATATATATATATATAAATAATTTTTATGATATATATATATATATATATATATATAATGACTGCATCACAGGAATAAATACAAATATATTCAAATAGAAAAGTTATTTTTAATGGTAATAATATATATAATTTGTAAAACAAATACAAATGCATAGAATTATATCTAGTTCTATTGAATCAGAATCTATTGCATACTATGCATATTACCATTAAAAATAATTATTTTCTATTTGAATATATTTTTATTTATTCCTGTGATGCAAAACTGAATTTTCAGAAGTCATTATATATATATATATATATATATATATATATATATACACACCGTAAAAAAAATAATAATATATATATACACCTGTATATATACCATAATTTTTAATTTTTTTTTTTATTTGTTATTATTAAAACATGTTCTTTAATTTATGAGAAACTACTACATAATTTAAAAAATTGCAAACTACATAAATTGAATCCATGTATATATATATATTATTAGTGTGAAGCGACTAAACCGGTTCTGAAGGTTAAGCACGTCTCTCGCTCAACTTTAAAAAGTACTTTAGTCTCACCGCTGGGAAGTCTTCTTGAGGGCAATCGCTCACACAAACACACGCAGACGTCTCTCACAGTATGTTCTTTATTTCATACAGCTGAGAAATGAAAGCAAACACAAAACCTTACAAAATAAAACTACAAAAACAAATTGCCTCAGGTCCCAATGTTTCAGAAATACAATACATCATGAAATGATAAAGTATTTGATAGAAACTATCAATATTTACATCTCTTTTTTTTTAAATCTTCATCTGATCCAGAGAAAACTATTAGCCTTATATTATATTTTCATTTTTAACTTTTTTCTATGTAAACAGAATATTTTACAGCAAGAGTCGTCATCTCTCGAATTTTGGCACCATTTTGAAGTCAGTATATGGACTACGAGTCTGAGCAGGACTAGAGTTATTGTGGCGGCAACACAGACGCAGCGACTACATGATGAAAATAAACTCATGACGGCATGATCCGTGCCGGCTGGCCAGCTACTGACGTCAAGCACGAGGTACGAGAGCAGCTATTGGCTGGGACGTAATGTGGGCGGGACTAAGGGGGAGGTCCTCTGTAAATAGCTCCCAGTCCAATAGGTCCCAGGTTTTAGACAATTGATTGGGTTCACTTCTTCAGAGTTCGGAGTGGCATACAACCCATACGTTTTTTGCACTATGCAAACATTCAGTGTGAATGGCAAATCTGTAACATGTGCTCGACATTTTAAAACTGTATTGGCTATTAAAAACATTTTTGGAATAAATAAAGCTGAAATTAAAAGTTTTGCATTCCCCTTTATAGAAACTTTATGCTTGATGATGGAAAAAACCCGAAAGGTGTGCGAGCGAATGCAAAAGCATTGAAATCGAATTTTCCCTCCCATCTCGGATTTTTTTCCATCATCTTGTCCTTTTAGAAGCTCTGTATGTATAAAACCAGAGCCTAAAACCAACTTTATGCCAATGGCCTGTGACGTAAGCATAGATTAATCCTTATTAAAGTTAAGAAAGTTATTCAATCAAGCAGTGAGTGATCTTTATTTCACAGACAGCATCGGGAATATTAGGCTGCTGTCACTTTAAGAGCGAATGCATGGATCCGATATCCTGATACACATGTGTTTTCTTTCCCGACTGTTTACATACACTTAAGACACGACTGACTATGTATACAAGGTGTTTGGAGATCATTCCGTGTGAATTTGTCTGTTCAAGCGCAAGAAGACGCGAAAGAGAGCTCAATTCAGTATGCAAATTTCTTTCTTTGCGCGCACAAAAAACTTCAAACGAATTGAAATCCCTTTTGCATCTTCTTGCACTTGAATATTTCATTTTGCAAGGCTTAAACTTTCGGGACGATGCAGCGCTGGCCCATCGATGACGTTCATGTTAGCTATTCACAATTTTGCATTGTTTAAAATCAATGTCACTGGCATTATATCTTGTTTCAATGCAGATTTTCCTCGCATTTGGCGAGTGCAAAATCCATAGTTTGACCTGATAATCTTAAACATTAGTTGGCAGGATGCAGAATAAAGTATGCTAGTATTCCACTTCGAACACAACCCGACTGCTTTAGACCATGGCCGGTGTTTCTCACACACAGACTACAGTATGTGCTCTTGTAACAGTCTGAAAACCAACAATGGTCATATGGCACGTTTAACACACACACACACACACACACACGCGCGCGCACAGCATTTCCAGCATGCATTTGATGAGTGTTCAGAAATAATACATCCATCATTTGCTGCTTTCTCTCAGCTATTTGTCCCATCTTTCTCACCTCATTTTCTTCTCTCTCGCTCTCTTTCTCACTGTTTATATGCGTGTCTATTAAATATGCATCAGCGTTTCATTTTTCACCTGTCTAAAAGTGCCAGCCAGGTGGATATTACAGGAACTCGATAAATTTCCCTTTGATGCGACTCTTGCATGCTGGATCAGAGCATTTTAAAGTCAACTTGAATGCAAACTTGACATGATTTCATTTATTATTACGTCCTTTTATGCTGAATTCTCTCAGATCATCCTTTTCACTTGCAAATATGTCACAGTATGGCAGTAAATGCGAGTGCCGTTTCATGCTGACTTTAAAATATTCAAATGACTCACTTGTTCCCTCAAAGTATTAATGTGTTGCGTTACATAAGCGTGACCTTTGGGCACGGCACAGCCAGAGAGAACCGATTCGTTAAACGTTCAGTATTGTTCGTTTTCTTTACTTTGCATCTTCTGTTTCTCTGTAAATGCATTTATTTCCAGGTTTTGCATCATCAGTCTAAGACCATCTTTACACACACCACAATCCAACAACGACAGCCACTCTGAATAAATAGAAATATAGGACTATGGCATAAAAATCCACAACATTAAATAGACAAATGGTCTAAGCTTTTCAAAAATGAAAAGAAATCAACTGAGAACACAGCAATCTTTCCTTTAGCAATCGAATGAATTCCCTTTAAGTGTCTTTCAGCAGCTGAATGATAACTTGGCATGATTTGCTTTGTCTTAGGGTCATAAATTACTCATTGTTTATCTTCTCTCATCTTTTGCAGACAGGATTGTGGGTTATTTCTTTCCCATTTTAACACTAAATATCCTGTCGTAAATAAAACAACCCTCACTGAACACGGAGGCCGAGCGGATTTTGCCGTGACATACGGTACCGGTGGTCGCGACCATCCGTTTCTATGTTGAAAGCATCTTTAATCACGTTATGGCGGTGGTTACCATAACAACTGCAATCTGCACAGCAATAAGTGAAGTTTCATTACCGTGCGGCACAGACGTATCGTCTTGTAAAACTCACTGGAAACATTTTCAAGAGTCAGGATAAAAGATATTTACTCTGTTCCAAAACCCAGTGAGCTCTCTTGCCGTTTACTGCCAACACAGACTAACAGCAACACTAATAAAACAATACTATAATAAGCATAACATACAAATATTATTAAGTAGAATAGTTCCTTTTTAAGTCGTTTAAAAGTTTGAGGTCAGTAAGATTTCTCCAGCAAGGATGCATTAAATTGATCAAAAGTGACAGTAAAGACTTTTATAATATAATAAAGATCCTTCATGGTTTCATCATAAATGTTTGTTGATCATCAAATCATCATGTTAGAATGATTTAGGAGGATCATCTGAAGACTGGAGTAATGATGCTGAAAATACAACTTTAATCACAGGAATAAATTACTTTACTATATATTGAAACAGAAAACCGTTCTTTATTTCTCTGTTTTTACTGTATTTTTGATCAAATAGATGCAAAAAAAAGTGCCTTTTTCCAGAGGCTCCTGTTAATGTATTCATAAAAAAACCCAAATGACCCCCGACCCCTTAATCTGAGCAGTCAACAAACAACACCGTCCTTAAATTACAATCAATAGGACAAATACAAAAGAAAAAGATACAAATGAAGTAAACAATTTAGCCGACAAATATTATAGCCTACTATATAGAAACGAAATAATCAAATGTAAAAATAAAACTGTATAGTCTTTATCAAATAAATTAAGTACGCATTGACTCTTTTAGAAGTTGCTAGTTATTCAGTGACGAGTAGTGAATCATTTATTTAATTGTTTATTAGGCTGCTGTCACTTTAAGACCAAATGCACAGATCTAATATACTGACCATCCTTCAATTACTTTCCCGACTGTTTATGTTCACTAAGACGTAACCTATTACGTTTAAGTGAAAACTCATCAAGACAGGCATGTTGACGGTATATGTGTGTGTGCAACACATTCTGAGATAAAATAAGTTACCTAACATCAACATCGACAGCCCACTATGATTTGGAACAGAGCTAATGTTTCTCTCCTCTCGGTTGTAGTGTCTGAACAAAGAAAAGCTAGAAACATCTTTAGAAAAATCGCTTTTTTTCCCTTGGAAACAAGGTTTGGCTTGTTGAAAAAGAGTACAATCCGTAATTATCTAACAACAAACATTAACATCAACCGCCTACCTCAATGAGGACTTTCAGTGTCTTCAAGCGTAAGGCTTTGTTTTTAGTCAGCGAGATTCCTGGTTCAAGTGTTCGAGTCGTTTCATCTACTACGGATGTTATCTGTAATGCATAACAGGCTTAGATGAGGCTGTCAATTCAAAACAATACAGAAGGCATCATGAACGAGCCTCAGGCGGAAATTCACACACAGAGAGCAAAACAAATCTGATGTGAGTGCGTGTGTGTGTGTGCGTGTGTGTGTGTGTGTGTGTGTGTGTGTGTGTGTGTGTGAGTGCGTGCGTGCGTGTGTGTGTGTTTGAATAAGCTCGCTGGACCCTTGAGCTGCCTTGGAGTGCTCATTAAAAATACCACGCTGTTTATGTTCGCAGCTTCTGTATGGAATGCGAGTATGCGTTTTCATTTCACACCTTCCATGTTTTTACATCTTTTCTCCGCTGCTGGTCGAGAGGAGTAGACTGAGGTCGGACCTGTATCAGACAGGGGGCGTGGCTTTCTGCACCCACCGGGGGAGGAGGAGGGGCATCAGGGAGGGGGCGGGATCTGTACCCCGAGCAGCTCGTAAGCGAAAATGTTCCAGAAGATGGCGAAGAGGAGGAAGGTGATGAAGGAGAAGATGAGGACCCACCAGGAGCACTGTTTATGCAGAGACTCCTCATAGCTGCGCAGGATCAGCAGCCCCATGCTGATGCCCACCACTGCGCCCGACAGATGAGCCATGAAGCTGGGCTGCGGTCCGGAGGAGGGGAGGGGCGGCGAGAAACGCAACCATACGGCACGGCCCACCTCAGAACTCACTGCAGAACACAGAGAGACGGACAGATGTTTGGAATAGAACACGACCGTATTACTTACACTATCGGTTAAAAGTTGGGAAGAATAAAGATTCTCTTCTGCGCACCAAGGATGCATTTGTTTGATCAAGAATACAGGACAAAATATTGTGAAATATTATTACAATTTAATAAACCTTTTTGCTATTGTAATATATGTTAAAATGTAATTTATTCCTGCGATTAAAGCTGAATTTATTAGATGATAAATACAGTAAAACAGTGTAATATTATATCAGTGTAAAACAGCTGTTTTCTATGTGAATATATAGTAAAGTGTCATTTATTCCTGTGATTAAAGCTGAATTTATTAGATGATAAATACAGTAAAACAGTGTAATATTATATCAGTGTAAAACAGCTGTTTTCTATCTGAATATATAGTAAAGTGTCATTTATTCCTGTGATTAAAGTTGAATTTATTAGATGATACATACAGTAAAACAGTGTAATATTATATCAGTGTAAAACAGCTGTTTTCTATGTGAATATATAGTAAAGTGTCATTTATTCCTGTGATTAAAGCTGAATTTATTAGATGATAAATACAGTAAAACAGTGTAATATTATATCAATGTAAAACAGCTGTTTTCAATGTGAATATATAGTAAAGAGTCATTTATTCCTGTGATTAAAGCTGAATTTATTAGATGATAAATACAGTAAAACAGTGTAATATTATATCAGTGTAAAACAGCTGTTTTCTATGTGAATATATAGTAAAGTGTCATTTATTCCTGTGATTAAAGCTGAATTTATTAGATGATAAATACAGTAAAACAGTGTAATATTATATCAGTGTAAAACAGCTGTTTTCTATGTGAATATATAGAAAAGTGTAATTTATTCCTGTGATTAAAGCTGAATTTATTAGATGATAAATACAGTAAAACAGTGTAATATTATATCAATGTAAAACAGCTGTTTTCAATGTGAATATATAGTAAAGAGTCATTTATTCCTGTGATTAAAGCTGAATTTATTAGATGATAAATACAGTAAGACAGTGTAATATTATATCAGTGTAAAACAACTGTTTTCTATGTGAATATATAGTAAAGTGTCATTTATTCCTGTGACTAAAGCTGAATTTATTAGATGATAAATACAGTAAAACAGTGTAATATTATATCAGTGTAAAACAGCTGTTTTCTATGTGAATATATAGTAAAGTGTCATTTATTCCTGTGATTAAAGCTGTATTTTCAGCATCATTACTCCAGTCTTCAGTGTCATGCGATCCTTCACAAATCATTCTGATATGATGACTTGATCCTCAATAATTAAGTATAAAAAATATATGTAATGAGGTCAAGTGAAAATGTAGCATACTACAATTCAAAATGTTAATCATTGTTAATCAAACTTAGTGAATTACTCACTGCAAACAAGTGCAAGAATCATCCGCAGCAACTTGTACGGACACTTCATCCCGGCCCAGTTCTGAAACA